>QEOT01007190.1:78880-107158 GCA_003123785.1 Pterocarya stenoptera | reverse complement strand
GCACGCAGCCCTCACCCAAGCCCGAGCTGCTCCAGCACCAAGCCCGGTGCCGCCGTGCACCGGTGAGCCTGTTAGACCCCCATGTAAGGTGGCCTCTAAAACCACGGCACATGTCCTAGCCATGTCCGGGACATGCCCTTTGATCATGCCACGAGCATGCCTTGGCCCGTGTCTTGTCATACACGGGGCACCCAGCAAGCCCATAGACCAGCCACATACATGCCTTGACACGCATGGGGCACCCAGCATACAGGCCATGCTCACGCACATGCGCGCGCCACGCCTCGGACACAGCGAGGTTAGTGTCCATGCGCAGCCCAGCGCACGGCCAGGCATGCGCACGCCCATGCTCATGCACACGCATGCAGGCGTGGCCCTGCGCACGCATGCAGGCCGCATGGCCCAGCGCCCGCACGCAGGCCGCACGGCCCAGCACACGCACACAGGCCGTATGGCCCTGCGCACGCACGTAGTCTGCGTGGCCGTGCGCCCCCACCCTGGCCGCATGGCCATGCGCACGCCCACCAGGCGCACGCCCAGCCTGCGCATGCCCATGCGTGTGCCCATGCAGCTGGCCATGCACCCAGCCGAATGGCCCTCCTGCTGCACGCCAGCGAGGTTAGTGACATGCCTTCCAGGCATGCCATCCAGCGCAAGGGCCCAGCCCGTGCCATGCAGAGCAGGCCAGTGGTATGCCCACCAGGCATGCCATCCAGCGCATGGCTCCTGCCCATGCCTTGCAGCCAGCTCACATGGCTAGCCACCAGTAGGCCGAACATGGCTCCATGCCATGCCCACCAGCTGGCCCATGCATGGCACCACGCCATGCACCACAGCTAACCATGCCGAGCCACCTAGCCATGGACCAGACCATGGACCACCATGCAGCATCTTAGCCGAACCCTTGGCTCATGCATGCCACGGCCATGTGGTCTATGCCACTATCTTATTTATGTTATTTATTTTATTTATTTGTTTCTTTTATTGCAAAGGGATCTTTTGGGGGTTTCCAAGTTGTAACCTTTATAAATAGGACCCTTAGTCATTTCTTTCACATCTTTTGGCAAATTGACTAGAGTGAGGCCATTGTTGAGAGATCATTTCGGTGCTAGACACTTGGGCTCTTTTGGGTGCAATTCATTGAACCCCAAAGAGAGGATTACTCCATGCAATTCATTAAATTGGAGTAATCCATTTATTTTGTTTATCAACTTGGTACAATTCATTGAATCCAAGTTGATTATCTTTATTTTTGTTCTTTAATCAATATATGAGGTTTATTCAATCTTGGTGCACATTTTGAATCATTTGTTGAATCACTTTCATTGTTCATTCAAGTTCATCATTGGTTCTCAAGTGTTCATCTTGTGTTCTTGGTGTTCTTCATATTTCGGCTTGTTCAATCCCACACACCATCAATTTTGACCACCATCATTGTTTGTCAACTTTCCATAATTGATCCCCCTTCTTCCACCTACCCCTAGCTGAAACACTTACCTTATCCATCCAAGTCAAATTCGGCCAACTCACTTGCCTTATTTGCATTGCCCTAGCTGCCCCTCTTAGTTGCCATAATAGGGTTTCCATACTTGGAAACCCTAGTTGACCAATTCACCTCACTTGTCCGGCCACCTATCCATCGACAAGCACATCCCTAGTTTTTAGGAAACCTTCCTAAAAACACTCACTAGCCTAGTTCGGCCAAGCCTTGGCTGCCCATCACCTTTGCCCTAGCTCCCAAACCCTAATGCTAAACCCTAGCCATTCATCACCCTATCCAAACCCTAAACTCAAGGTTCTAGGTGGCGCCATCCTAGCTCCACCCTAGTGCCGTGCACCCTACCCCATTGTGAGCCAAACACTTAGCCATTTTTCCATCATCCATCCACTCCATACTAGCCTAAACACCTAACCTCACCTTGTCCAAATTGCCACCATAGCCATCATTGATTGTGAACCAAGTAAGAGAAGGACTAGAATTCGGTCAACCAAAGGAGATCATAGCCGAGGAGGACTTAGTGTTTAGGGACTTGACCGGGGTCCCTAATATTAATTGGTGCTTTCATTAAGAGGATTCTTGTTTGGTGTTTTGAGAAGTGCTCACTTCTCCAAGAGGTAAACGATGCGTTAACTTGAAACTTTGTGAATTGGTTGGGGGAGTCCCTCGTTGGATCCCATTTAATTGTTGATTGAATTGTGAAAATACGGAATTTCAGGGGTTGAGGTAGAGGACAGAGTAGTGTTCTTGAAGGGGTCGGCTACCTTTGAAGGTAGAGGACCCGAGGTTGGAACTTGCAAGAGGGGTTGCCCACCTCGAAGTGGACAACTCAAGGTTGGAACTTTTGAGCCTTCAAACCGCCCAAAAGAAAGTGCAAGTTGCTGTCCAAGCTACACCAACCAGAATTTTCAGATTGCAAGATTAGTTTGCAAGTGATCCAAGAGTTAGTTTGCAAGTGATCAAGACTAGTTTGCAAGCACCGTGGCCGAGAGACACATTGAAGCCAAAGGAAGTGGAACTACAAACCGAGAGAGGATTGAGATGCTTGAAGGGCATACTTCCAAAGTCATGGACATTCTTAATGAGGTCAACACCACTATGGCCGAATTAAGGATGGCTATGAATGCCACTATGCGAGACAATGAAGAGAGTAAGAGAGCCGTGGACAACATGAGGAGAGAAACACATGAGAGTATTGAAAGATTAGAGAGAAGACTTGTTGAAGGCCATGCTACACGGCAACAGACTAATGGACAAAAGCATGATGTTTTTGTTGATGGTGTTGAAACAAGTGTGACCAATTCTATTCATTACCCAATGCATGAGCCACCAAGAGTTGAATTGAGAAGAGGTGGACTTGTTGAATATGATGAGGTTGCGGTTGAAAGATGGATTAATGGTGGAAGCCACCATAGGAGTCCAAGCATTAGAGAAAGACCTCAAGATGTGAGGTATGAGATGCCAAGATTTGATGATGGCCATGAGGCCGAGTATGACTATGAGGAAGAGAGGCCATTCGGCCATGAGAACCATCTTGAGAGAAGACACCACAATTATGACCGTGATAGAAGGCAACATGGGAGAAGACATGATGATAAGTTCCATGAAGATAGAAGGGGAAACTGGGCTTATGACCGGGGACCCAAGAGGCCTTAGGTGGACTTCCCTAAGTTTAATGGGGGGATCCATATGAATGGCTTGATAAGGTTGATCACTACTTTCACACTTATGAGGTGCCGAGAAGGGAGAGAGTATCTACGGCATGTTTCTACTTGGTGGAAAAAGCTAGCAAGTAGTGGAGATGGATTAGAGATCAATATGAGAAGGATGAGAAAAGATTGGGGTGGACCACTTTTAAGAAGGAATTTTTGCTTCAATTTGGCCCTTCGCCCACCATTAATCATCATGGGCAATTGGCTAAGTTGAAACAAGAGGTAAAAGTCCACCACTAAATTGAGGAGTTTTGGAAATTACAAACACTTGTGAGGAGATGGTCCGAAGAGGCACTTGTGGGTACATTCATTGATGGCTTGAAGCCTTGGATAGCCAAAGAGATAAAGTTGAAGCAACCTATAAGAATTCAAGAAGTTATGAGGATGGCTGAAATCCTTGAGAAGAGTTCTACCATGGAGAGAAGGTTTTGCAAGGATGTGGGGAGTAAAGCCTCAAAAACTTTGCAAACCAAACCACCTTGGAAAAATAGAGAAGAGAATGAGGTTTCTAAGCCTAATCCATATGAGGTTAAGAAACTTTCTAGAGAAGAAGTCCAAGATAGAATCAAGAAAGGCTTGTGCTTCAATTGCGGAGACAAGTAGAGTAGAGAGCACTCATGTAAGTCGAGTAAAGCATTTGTGATGATTGAAGATGAGGAATAAGATGAAGAATCACACCATGAGTCCGAACATGAGGAGGCCGAACCTAGTGATGAGGATGAGGATGTTGAGTTGTCTCCTAATGCCATGTCCAGGGTTTGAAAGCCCACTTCTATGAGGGTCATAGCATGGATAGGGAAATTTGAGGTTACCTTATTGGTTGATAGTGGCTCAACCCACAATTTCATCAATTCCAACATTGTCACCAAGGTTGGATTGAAGCCAAGCACTATTGAACCATTTGAAGTGAAGATTTCTAATGGAGATAAGCTTAGATGTGATGGCCTTGTGAGAGAGGTCAAGATGAATGTACAAGGTGAGGATTGTGGCGGATTTGCATGTCCTATCTCTTGTGGGACTAGATGTTGTCTTGGGCAATGCTTGGTTGAGAGGCATTGGCAAAGTTGTGAATGACTATGACAAGATGACTATGGAATTTCAGATTGGGTCCAAGAAGAAGTTGTGGACAGCTTTGACATCCAAGGAAGTGAAGTCTTGTGAGGCTATGATGTTTGAGAAACTTTGCAAAGGTGGAGCTAGTTGCTTTGCCATTATTCTAGCTAACCAAGAGGCACTTTTTGAGGTGGAAAAGAATGAAGATGGGGGCAAGAAGGATGACTTATCCTTGCTGCCCGTGGAGGTTCAAGAGGTCTTGAGAGACCATTGGGGGGTCCTAGAGGTGCCAAACACTTTGCCACCTTCTAGGTCTTTTGATCACCGACTTGCATTAATAGATGAGAGCAAACCGGCTAATGTTCCACCATATCGGTATGCTCACTTCCAAAAAGAAGAGATTGAGAGGCAAGTTGAAGACATGTTGAGAGGAGGCTTGATAAGGCCTAGCACTAGTCCTTTTTCTTCACCGGTCTTGTTGGTGAAAAAGAAGGATGGCACATGGAGATTTTGTACCGATTATAGAGTTTTGAATGAAGCTACCATCAAGGATAGGTTTCCCATACCTACCATTGATGAAATGTTGGATGAGCTACATGGGGCTAGTGTGTTCTCAAAGCTTGATTTGAGAGCGGGGTACCATCAAATCCGAATGAGGGAAGGAGATGTGCACAAAACAGCTTTTAGAACCCACAATGGCCACTTTGAGTATCTTGTCATGCCGTTTGGGTTGTGTAATGCTCCCTCAACCTTCCAAGCCGCCATGAATTCTATTTTCAAACCATGGTTGAGGAAGTTTATGCTAGTGTTCTTTGATGACATCCCTGTGTACTCCAAATCCGTGGAAGAGCACAAACTACATTTGAAAGTTGTGATGAAGATTCTTGAATAGCACCACCTTTTCATTAAAGCATCTAAATGTGTTTTCATGGAAAAAGAACTTGAGTGTTTGGGACACTTCATTTCGGGAGATGGAGTGAAAGTGGACCAAAGGAAGATTGAAGCCATGGTGGATTGGCCATTACCCATGGATGTTTCGGCCTTGAGGGGTTTCTTGGGCTTGACCGGTTATTATAGAAGGTTTGTCAAGCACTATGGGTTGATTGCTAAGCCAGTTCTTTGCTAAAGAAGGACAATTTTGAATGGATACAAGAAGCTAGATATGCCTTTGAGAATTTGAAGAGGGCCATGACTATTACACCCATTCTTGCCTTGCCCAACTTTGAGAAGCCTTTTGAGGTTTACACCGATGCAAGTGAGGATGGAATAGGGGCTGTTTTGGTACAAGAAAGAAGACCATTGGCCTTTATTTCCAAACCTTTGGGCCAATGAAGAAGGCATGGAGTACTTATGCAAGAGAGATGTTTGTGGTTGTGCATGCCGTGAAGGTGAGGAGACCTTACTTGTTAGGAAGAAAGTTCACCATTGTCACGGATCAACAGGCATTGAGGCACCTTTTGCAACAAAAGATTGTGACCCAGGAACAACAAAAGTTTCTTGTGAAGCTTTTGGGATTTGAGTATGACATTGTGTATCAACCCGGGAAGCGAACAATGTGGCCGATGCACTTAGTAGAAGAGGGGGAAGTTCTTTGCTTTGGCAAGTGCATGATGAAGATGATACTAGTTTGATGGCCTTGAGTGGGAATGGAGGATATGGGACAAGATCTGAGAAGCCACAAAGATAAATGCAAAAGCAATTGAGATCATGGAGCTTTTAGAAGCTCAAAAGAGTGGAGTGATCGGGTTCAAGGTGAAAGATGGCCTAATCTACTACAAGGAATATGTTTATGTTCCTAATGTGCCTAACTTGAGGAAGGAAATACTTGACCACTTCCATTTTAGCAAAGAGGGAGGACACTCGGGGTGGTTGAGAACTTATATAAGGGTGAAGCACTTTTTCTATTGGGAAGGAATAAAAAAGGCCATGAAGAAGCTTGTTGCCGAGTGTGATACATGCCAAAAAATCAAATATGACATTAGACCTCCATCCGGGCTCTTGCAACCTCTTCCTATTTCTAATTTTATTTGGGAGGACTTAAGCATGGATTTTGTGGAAGGGCTTCCTATTAGTGGTGGTTTTGAGGTGATACTTGTGGTGGTGGATAGATTGAGCAAGTATGGACATTTCATTCCACTTATTCATCCATTCACAACCAAGAGTGTGGCTAAGGCGTTTATTGACAATATTGTGAAGCTTCATGGGTTTCCCAAGAGCATAGTCATGGATAGAGATAGAGTATTCATGAGCTCCTTTTGGAAGGAGATGTTTGAGCTCCAAGGGAGCAAGTTGAAGGCTAGTTCATCCTATCACCCCCGAACCGATGGGCAAACGGAAGTGGTTAATAGAACACTTGAGCAATACTTGAGGTGCTTTTGCCATGAAGAGCAAAAGAAGTAGGGTGAGTATTTAACTTGGGCCGAATATTGGTATAACACTACTTTCCATGTCTCCATACAAAGAAGCCCGTTTGAAGTGGTTTACGGAAGAGCTCCACCAACATTGTTGAACTATGAGAGGGGCACGGCCAAAAACAATAAAGTGGAGAAGGAGTTGGTCGCTAGGGATGAAATTCTAGTGAAGGTAAAAAGAGAGCTTGCTAAAGCTCAACAAATAATGAAGAAATACTATGATGAGGGTAGAAGATTGGTTACCTTTGAGGTGGGAGACTATGTGTATCTAAATCTACAATCTTTTGGCCAAATGACATTGAGAAAGAAGCTTAATTTGAAGTTGGCCAAGAAATACTATGGGCCTTTCAAAGTGCTTGAGAGGATAGGTGAAGTGGCATACAGGCTGGAACTTCCTCCAAGTTCCAAACTATATCCGGTGTTCCATGTAACCGTGCTCAAGAAGATAATTGGTGATCCTAGTCTTATTGTGGAAGAGCTACCCAAGTTTGATGAAGAAGGGCGTATGCTCTTACAACCAAAAGAGGCCCTTAATTATAGGGTTGTTCCAAGGGGAGAAAAAGACAAGATGTGTGGCAAGTTTTGATTAGGTGGGATAAGGCACCAAAGGAAGAGGTTACTTGGGAAGATTATGATGATATAAGGGAGAGATTTCTCCAATTTATCCTTGTGAGCAAGGATAGCTTAAAGGGAGGGGAACTGTTAGACCCCCACGTGAGGCGACCTCTAAAACCACAGCACATGTCCTAGCCATGTCTGAGACATGCCCCTTGATCATGCCACAAGCATGCCTTGGCCCGTGTCTTGTCACACACGGGGCGCCCAGCATGCCCATGGACCGGCCACATGCATGCCTTGGCCTGTGCCTTGACACACACGAGGCGCCTAGCATGCAGGCCATGCACACGCACATGCGCATGCCATGCCTCGGACACAGCGAGGTTAGTGGCCAAGAGCAGCCCAGCGCACTGCCAGGCATGAGTACACCCATGCACATGCCCACGCACACAGGCTGCATGGCCCAATGCCTGCACGCAGGCCGCACAGCCCAGCACACGCACACAGGCCACATGGCCCTGCGCACGCATGCAGTCTGCGTGGCCTTGCGCCCCCACCCTGGCCGCACAGCCATGCGCATGCCCACCAGGCGCACGCCTATGCGTGCGCCCATGCAGCACATGTAGCCGGTCATGCACCCAGCCGCATGGCCCTCCTGCCGCACGCTAGCGAGGTTAGTGGCATTCCTTCCAGGCATGCCATCCAGTACACGGGCCTAGGCCGTGCCATGCAGAGCAGGCCAGTGGCATGCCCACCAGGCATGCCATCCAGCACATGGCTTCAGCACATGCCTTGCAGCCAGCTCACATGGCTAGCCACCAGCAGGCTGAACATGGCTCCATGTCATGCCCACCAGCCGGCCCATGCATGGCACCATGCCATGCACCACAGCTAGCCATGCCAAGCCACCTAGCCATGCACCAGAACGTGGACCACCATGCACCACCCTAGCCGAACCTTTGGCTCATGCGTGCCACAGCCATGTGGTCCATGCCACTATCTTATTTATGTTATTTATTTCTTTTATTGCAAAGGGACTTTTTGGGGGTTTCCAAGTTATAACCTTTATAAATAGGACCCTTAGTCATTTCTTTCACATCTTTTGGCAAATTGACTAGAGTGAGGACATTATTGAGCGATCATTTCGGTGCTAGACACTTGGGCTCTTTTTGGGTGCAATTCATTGAATCCCAAAGAGAGGATTACTCCATGCAATTCATTGAATTGGAGTAATCCATTTATCTTGTTTATCAACTTGGTGCAATTCATTGAGTCCAAGTTGATTATCTTTATTTTTGTTCTTTTATCAATATATGAGATTTATTCAATCTTGGTGCACATTGTGAATCATTTGTTGAATTGCTTTCATTGTTCATTCAAGTTCATCATTGGTTCTTAAGTGTTCATCTTGTATTCTTGATGTTCTTCATATTTTGGCTTGTTCAATCCCATACACCATCAATTTCGACCACCATCATTGTTTGTCAACTTTCCATAATTAATTCCCTTTCTTCCACCTAGCCCTAGCCGAAACACTTACCTTACCCATCCAAGTCAAATTCGGCCAACTCACTTCCCTTATTTGCATTGCCCTAGCCTCCCCTCTTACTTGCCATAATAGGGTTTCCAGGTATGGAAACCCTGGTTGACCAATTCACCTCACTTGGCCGGCCACCTATCTATCCACAAGCACATTCCTAGTTTTTAGGAAACCTTCATAAAAACACTCACTAGCCTAGTTCAGCCAAGCCTTGGCCACCCATCACCTTTGCCCTAGCTCCCAAACCCTAATCCCAAACCCTAGTCATCCATCACCCTATCCAAACCCTAAACTCAAGGTTCTAGGTGGCGCCATCCTAGCTCCACCCTTGTGCTATGCACCCTACCCCATTATGAGCCAAACACTTAGCCATTTTTCCATCATCCATCCACTCCATACTAGCCTAAACACCTAACCTCACCTTGTCCAAATTGCCACTGTATCCATCATTGATCGTGAACCAAGCAGGAGAAGGACTAGAATTCGGTCAACCAAAGGAGATCATAGCCAAGGAGGACTTAGTGTTTAGGGACTTGACCGGGGTCCCTAACAGAGCCTCACCGCATGTCCCACCAGCCTCCTCTCCCTCCGGCGAGCTCACCCATACCGACCTTGCTGCCCCACGCTCGCCCCTCCTCTGTCCCACAGTGATGCACTGCCCGAATGGGCTTAGTGCTTCCAGCGCCACCGCGCGCCGTTCTCCGGTACCACCACTCCCACGGCAGCCTCCATCTCCCCTCCAGCAGCTTCCCATGCACGAGCACAAGTGCACCCATGCATGGGTTCACTGTGTGAGTCCGTAGCGCCGCCGTGCGCGGCCATCTTGGCCACTGAACACCACCATGAGACTCCTCAGGTCTCCCCCTTCCTCCTCCCATGAACCCACTGCCAGTAGGCCTCTCCTCCACCTCCCGGTGTCCCCCTTTCCACCGCACGGGTATAACCTCCCTTGCCGCCGTACGCCGCCACCCACGGCAAGTGACCACCCTCTCCGGCACCCTCAGGCCACCACGAAGCCAACCCCTACCCATGGCCCCACACTCTCTCTCACTCTCCCACAGCTTATCCTCCCTCACAATGCACGGCCAACCACCGTAGGCCACCGTGCCGACCACCGCCGAGACTCTACGGCTCCTTCGACAATTTCCCTTAGCCAAGCCTTAGGCCCAAACCACCACTTTATGTTATGGGTAATCACTGCACATGATGGACAATCACTGCACGTGACTGACCGCCACTGTACACGGTGAGATCCGACGTGATACGCTCCCTTCTAGCATCATCGAGGCCACTTTAGGCCCTTCCAAGACCACACCTAGCTATCTAAATGCTAAACAGCCACTGTACGCGGTGTAGCCACCCCGTACGTTCCTTGCGATGTTATCGCTTTGACAGCTAGCGAGCGACGCACGGGTTATCCCGTCGATGGTATAACTCTCTATCCCTCGCTATTTATATTAGATATTAGATGCTGGCTAGTTAACTAGGTTGTGGACTGTGCTGCTAGTATTATAGGGTTCGCTGTGTAGTGGTGATGTGACGTGCTGTAGTGTAGTGTTGGGCGTAGTTGGGAAGTGTGCTATGTAGTGTTGTGGACTGTGCTGTGAAGTGTGGTGGTAGTGTATGTGCAGTAGCGGTGAAGTGGCATAGTATCGTGAATGGAGTACAACATGGAGTGTACTTCATGTTGGGAAACGATGCACCGTATGGCATGTGTGCCGTATTGGTGATGTGGCAGAGTGTTGTGAATGGGGTACACATGGAGTGTACTTCGTGTGGTGAGACGATGCACCGTATGGGATGTATGCCATAGCGGTGACGTGGCGTAGTATCGTAAATGGAGTACACGTGGAGTGTACTCCATGTTGGGAAACGATGCACCGTACAGTATGTGTGCCGTATTGGTGATATGGCGGAGTGTTGTGAATGGGATACACGTGGAGTGTACTCTGTGTGGTGAGACGATACACCATATGGCGTGTATGCCATAGCGGTGACGTGGCGTAGTAATGTGAATGGAGTACACGTGGAGTGTACTCCATGTTGGGAAACGATGCATAGTATGGCATGTATGCCATATTAGTGATATGGCGGAGCGTCGTGAATGGAGTATACGCAGAGTATACTCCATGTAGTGGAACGATACATCGAATGGCTTGTATGCCATAGCGGTGACGTGGAGTAGTGTTGTGAGTGGAGTACGCGAGGTGTGTACTCTATATGGAGAGACGATGCACTGTATGGTATGTATGCCATAGCGGTGACGTGGAGTAGTGTTGTGAGTGGAGTACGCGAGGTGTGTACTCTATATGGAGAGACGATGCACTGTATGGTATGTATGCCATAGCGGTGACATGGCGTAGTACCGTGAATGGAGTACAGGTGGAGTGTACTCCATTGTAGTGAAGTGATACACCATATAGCGCGTGCCATAGTGGTGATGTAGCGTAGTTCTGTGAAGGGAGTGCACGTGGAGTGTACTCTATTGTAGTGGAGTGACTCACCATATGGTGTGAGTGCCATAGTGGTGATGTGGCGTAGTCTTGTGAAGGGAGTACATGTGGAGTGTACTCCATTGTGGTAAAGTGATACACCATATGGCGTGTGTTATAGTGGTGATGTGGTGTAGTCCGTGAAGGGAGTACATGAGGAGTGTACTCCATGAGGTGCAGCGATACACCGTATGGCGTGTCGTGAAGATAACGGCAATTGCGTAGTTGATGGGCGAAGAGCTTGAGGTATGGTGTCGGGAACTGTGGAACAGTGTCCCGAAGTGTGTGAAGTATGGCTGTTGTCCAAGATGACCGGTGTCGCCTCGTAGTTGACCTATAGCCAGAAGTAAGTGCGAAATGGTTAAGAAGGTATCAGAGTAGTGTAGTGAAAGCATGATTGGGTGACATTATGGAGTTGTGCTGTGAAGTATGGTTGTAGTCCAAGGCAACGGGTGTCGCCTCGTAGTTGGCCTATAGCCAGGAGTAAGTGCGAAGTGGTTGGAAAGTATCGAAGTAGTGCAGCGAAAGCATGACTTGGCAACGTCACTAAGTGATGTGGTCAATTAAGAGGTCGTGCTTGCAATGGGTGAAGAGTTAGCATAAGAGTGATGTAGCAGGAATGTGACGATGTGACGGGAGTACGTGAAGAACTGTACTCGTGATGAGTTGGAGGTTAACGTATAGGTGACATAGCGGAATGTCAGAGGACGTGACAAGGTCACGGTGTAGCTTGGGAATGGTCTCGAGCTATATGAGGTGACGTAAGATGTTGTGATATGGCTGTAGTCTACAGCGATGAGCGTCACCGTGTAGTCGGCTTATGGCCAGGAGTATGTGCTAAGTAGCCAAGAAGTATCAGAACAGTGCAGCAGAAACATGAGTGGGCAACGTCATGAAGTGACGTGGTCAATCATGGAACTGTGTTGTGATGACCTAGGATGTATGTGAGGTGACGTGACAGGGTCACGGTGTAGCTTGAGATTAGTCTCTAGCTATATGGCGTGACGTAAGGTGTATTTATGGACAAAGTCCCATCGTGTTAAGTGTTGGGATGAATTATCATGAGGTACGACTAGCATGAAGGGTCGTGCTAGCCTAGTTATGAGAAGATTGGCAACGGAGTATAGCATTCGCCATATGAACCTGTGACCAATGTATTAAATGATAGTCTTAGGGGATAAAGGAGTAAGGTATGTGTGTTATCTGGGTAATCTGTCCTAAGCATGGTTACACGGTGCTTAAGCCTCAGAGTGGCTTGGAGCCGTGTGACATGTATGGATGGTCATGAGAAGTAGAATGAGCTAAGATACAAGAGGGTAATGATAAGGGTATTGTCTAAGAATGGGATGCATGACTTAATTAATCTAAGTCATGCGTTGGAACGTGGTTAAAGAAGAAGAATGAGACAAAGGTCCTAGTGTCTTAATCCTAAGGTGAATTATGGATTCGCCTTAGCAAGTAAGCACTCGAAGTAGAACGTCAAGGTTGAAGGAAGTAGCGACTATAATGGGTCTCCAAAGGTTTTATCATAGTAAGGAACATGAAAGAGCACGGGATAGAAGGAGAGTGTTCCAAGTAAAGCATGTTTCTATTTCTAGTTCAGTTGCTTATGCACTAGATAGAGAATGACGTAAGGTTATGTATGCATGTAGGTGCCATTTGACAAGCGCATGAATGGACTGCATGATATGAAAGTAGCATGGAGTCCAGGTAAGTGTTACTTTCATGCTCTTCTAGAGTTTTCTAAAGTATGTAACAAAAAGAAAGAGAAATGCTTTTCCATAAAAGATGCTTTACGAAAGGACATGAAAGATGTTTTTAAAGAAAGCATGCTAAGTATTGAAAAGTATACGTATGTACTGCCCCTCTTTGGCAGCCCCTTTTTACGCACCTAAAAGTATTAATTGTATGCACGTGAATGGATGACTATACGATGTAACTATTGTACGTATTTTCTAAAGAAAAGAAAGGAAGCTTCGAGGGTCGTGCCCCGAGCTTCAGACCAATCTTTAAGAGGCACGAAGAAAGTGTTTTAAAACTGGTCCCTAAGAGTCGATGTTAAAATGTCCCTACAAACTGATGTTTTAAATGATGCTACGAAAGATGATGTTTAAGCCCATGCTTTTAAACGACTTTTTTCCATGAAAAGATATGTTTTCTCATGAAAAAGATATCTTTTCCCATGAAAGCATGAAAAGAAAAGAAAAGAAAAGAATGAATGCTCATGCCCATGCAAACGAATGAATGAAAGCCTCAGCTGTTTAGAGCTGACATGAATGAAAGAATGAGTGAATGGCATGTGGCATAAATGAATGTATGAAACTACGTAACGGCCATATGAATGAAAGGAAAGGGGTACCCAATGAATGAATGGACAGATTAAAATGCCGGGCTGTAGTATCTAGTAGTGCACCCAGTGTTGCACCCTAACGGAAAGGGATTCCAACCCGTGGCCATGGGTTTATCCATTGGCCCAAATGGCCGCTAACCCCAGCAAGCGGGCGTAACAACGTGCACCGGCCTATGAAAGTGAAAGAAAAGTAAATGTATGTATGAATGCACTGCACTGTTCAAAAAATGAAGGCAGTGAAGGGGGAACGTTTTAAAGAAAAGAAAAGCATGTTTAAAGATGGAAGCCCCAATCCACTGATGTTTTTAAGGAAAGCACGTATGCATGTACGTATAGTATGTATGGAATGATGAATGAATGAATGAAAACCTACGTTGCTATAATTTAACGGTATGAAGTAATGCTTACTGAGTATTCGACTCATTTTAGTTTTTATGTATGCCCCTCCTCCCACAGGAAGCTAAATAGGCAATACGCCCAGGAGGGACATAGCCAAAGGGAAAGAGCATGGAGGTCTAGGCATGAAGGTTTTAAATGTACGAAAAGATCTTTTTATTTTAAAGATTTATATTTTTCACTCTAGACCTCTTTTATTATAAAAGCACTTTTTATTTTATAACGTAGAGTCTTGCACCTTGGGAAGTACTGTAAAAGATTTTAAATCGGACGGTAATTCCCATCGTATTTTCTAAAATATTTTGTAAAAAGTTCCACCCCAAGGACGGGCGTTACATGAGGTGAGATTAGAACAGAACATGCAGAGGAGACTGAGATGGAGGTACAAAATGTTGTGCTTGAACAGTTGCAGTTAATTATGTCACAAAACTATATACCACCACCACAATTTAAAAATTAATTTTTTATTTCATTTTCTTTCTATTATTATGTTCCAAAACATTTGAACAATTGATGCTTGAATTACAATTTGTATAATACTAGTATGGTATTTTTAATTAATTAAATTTTGTCTGTTTGGTTCATACTGTTCAAAACGTAAATAACGAGTCCGAACGGTAAATTATCATTTATAAATCCATTCGAATAAAAATAGACACATTCGAACAAAAAATAACCCATTCGAATGATAAACGAGAAATATAGTTCGAATGGACATAATTTATATTCGAACAAAAGTCATTTGAACAAAATTTATTGGTTTAAACAATCCTTTCGTTCGAGCAGTATCAAATATGGTTATTTGTTAGATTCAAAATTTTATTTCGTTCGAATGGACAGGTTGGTTCAAAATGACAAATATTCCATTCGAAAAATTTTTTGATGTAACAGCCACTCACTGGTGGATTTAGTATTGACTTTAGAAATATCGGGAAAACCCCATAAGTTTTTACAAATCGACCAATCGCGCAGGTTTTAGTATGTCAACATAGCCGGTGTTATCACTCATTGTGGTGCTAGAATCATGAGTTAATTATTTAAGATAGTTAGAAGTGTGAGAATGTGTTTTGGTCTGCGCCGTTAGACTAGGTTGAATATTTAGGATTTTTTTCAGTACTAAAGTTTATTATGTTTTTTTGGAGTGAATAGTAACCTCTATAAGCTCTCCCAGTGTAGTGTTTTCAAAATCACAGTGTGAAATGTTCAAATTAGGTTAGAGAAGTTTTAGTTGGCCATTTGGGCAAGATCTTAGCCACACATAGTGAATAATATTAGACACTTGGCACAAAAAGGAAACATCAGAGAGATTTGTGAAGGAAATTAGGGTGTGATATCATGCCACCTAAGAAAAACCCTATTTCTTCTCATCTGATCAACCAAATTGTGCCAGACCAAATAGAGTTTCAACTCTAGTGAAGTCCTAAATGGTTGGAATCCAATCAAAAGACCAAAATCTTGGTTGAAACTGAAACCTAAAGTTGGCCTCCAAACCCTTTTTGATCAGATTTCTAGTATTGTATTTAATTACTTGATTAAATCACTTCCACATGCTATTAATTTCTCAAATTCTTGTGCTGACCTCATTATCCAACCTTTAAAACCTTGGAAATTTGATTGGGCCAAGAAAATTGGATTTGAGTTTGGTAGCATCTCAAACCCCAACCAAACCCCCTTTGAACCCCAAATTGAAGCCCACTTGGTTGAGGCCCATCAAGGCCCAAGAATTTGGCCACATTGGCAAAGCTTCTTGAAGAAGTTTCCTCCCCCACATAGCAGGCCATCCATTGTCATTGGCTGTACCCAATAGTGCCTTGATGTGAAGGAGAAATCCACCTCATCAGCTTCCATATCTCATAGTTGTTGCAGGCAGTCCTTGCCCCTCACTATTCTCCACTTTGTGTCACATATCCACCTCCAATCAAGGGTCATTCAAGCCCATAACTTCTCCCTCCAGAAGTCTAAAGTCATACAAAACACATGTTACTCCCTTTCATCACTTCTTCACCTTATTCTTAGAGAGAAATTCAAACGAGCTCTCTCGAGCAAATTTGTGATGCCCCAACTCCCACGTACAAAACAACACGGGAATCATGACATCAGGATGATGACAACACGGGTAACGCATTCCAACGATAAGTACTCAAGTGTGTGCCACGTGCAACAAGAGCACCATAAAAGTCGCAGCGGATAATATAAATAAGTTAACTAAGTACCATAATTTGCTTAATACAAATATACACAATAAAATGCCGTTAAAAGTTATACAGTTATCCCACAAAATATAGTAAAAGCCAAATACAAACACGAGTGGGAAACAAATCCCTGAATAAAACAAAGCAACCACATGTCAACTCCTCCAGGTAGCCGATCCCTCAAGCTCCACATTCTCATCTACACCAAAATCTGCGGTACCAAAAAATAGTATCGCAGGTAAGTAATAATCCAAACAACCCAAGACAAAAATGCATTAATGCAACCAACCATGCATGCATATGATGCAATATGCCTTAGCCTCAAAACATCATTTTTCCCGAAAATGAATATTTTCCAACACACGCCAAAATCTCATTTTGGCCCAAAAACAATAATCCAGTCTTTTCTCAGAAAATGATTTGCATAAAAACATTTATAGGATATTGTAGGCGGGAATCACAGGCAGGACTCTACCACCATCCCTGCTTACCACCATCCCTACCGAATGCACCGTAGGCAAGAATCATAGGCTGGACTATACCACCATCCCTGCTTACCAGCATCCCTATAGTTCCTTTCCACACAATGAGTGCCCATTAGAACACTGTTGGCGGGAATCACAGGCGTGACTCTACCACCCTCCCTGCTTACCACCAACCCTATCGCATGCACCGTAGACAAGAATCACAGGTGGGATTCTACCACCATCCCTGCTTACCACCATTGCTATAGTCTCTTTTCCTTTAAATCACATGAAAACTCAGTTTTCAATAAACAGATAAACATGAATGTAATTACAAGAAAACCCATATTTCATTTACAAACAGGAACATGCATGCACATGCAATGTACCAGACCAACATCAATATCCAACAACCAACCAAACATAGCACAATCCAATCACACAACCAACTAGTATACAGTAAATGAGTGTTAGTGCAAAAATACATTAAAATCTCAAAAGATATTTGGAAAAATACTTACAACGCTGTAAAATAATTTCTGGAGGATCAATGAAGAGCTAGAAGCACCAAAACAGCAACTCCACAGTGTAAAATACACTGTGGCCATGGGTCTCAAAAACTCACTTTTGAAAGAGGTCAAACCAAGACTTAAAATTGATAAAGTAGGACCTATAGAGGTCGGTGAAGATAATGGTGGTGGCCTTTGGTCGTGGGTAGCGGCGAGAGAGGCGTTTGAAGGCCAAAAGGGTCAAATCGGAAATGAGCTTGACTGGGCATCACCGGTGACGGATCGGAGCTGGGATTGGATCCATTGGGTAGCTGGGAGGTCGGGGAAGAAGTGGTGAATAAATGGTGGTTGGACGGTGACGGTGGAGCTCAACACACCGTGCGGCTTAGGCGGTGCATGTGGGCTATTGCTGGTGAGCAAGGGGCTGAGAACACGAGGGTGGGGTTTACGACAGCTGGGGAAGGAGTGGGGTGGGCGGTGCGAGAAGGGGGCGGCGCACGGTGGCACTAGGTGGAGTGGACGAAACAACGCACGGGGGAGGGAAAGAGGAGCTCATGCGGGAAGGAGAGAAACCGAAGGAAATGAGGAGAAAAAGAAAAAGAGAGAAAAGAAAAAGTGGAAAAGAAAATTAGAGGGAAAGAAATGAGGTCCAATCCTCAACTTGGGTTTGCAAAAGTGATCCAATGAAAATGATTTCAAAACAGTAAATAAAATAAAATAATTCAAACACAGTGAAATGCTTAGTTAAAACAATAATACTTTTAAAATCCATTAAACAAACTGATTTAAATTAAAGATCACTTTAAATGCGAAACAGTAATTAATAATAGGAAAGCATATCAAGATAATTAAAATAATCCTTCAATTACAACACACTAAAATACGGGGTGTTACATCCTCCCCCCTTAAATAAAATTTCATCATCAAAATTTGTGAAGTCAAATATTAACGCAAAGGCAGTTATAAGATACAACTCAGAACATGCTTGAAAAAGACATACCATCAACAACTTCCAAACAAGCATAAGTAGTGCACTTCCAAGTCTACTCTTATAGGCAATCCCATCCTACTCACACTAATCTCCCAATGGCACAACACGTCTATTACTCCTAGAGCAATCATGTAATCCAAAATCTCCATATCCACAAAACCTTAACAACACCCAAGGAATCCCAATGATTAATAGCTCCATTCGATAATCTTTGCTATCCTCAATCAATTCATATGCTATAACTTCCAAACCTTCATTGTATTCTACCTTTGGTAACCTAATAGCCACTTCCAAAGTTAACCATCAATAACGAAATTACACATCTATATGATTAATCTCCAATTACATGTATAGTCTCAAAAATTCAAGTCACCACTAATTCCTCTAAATTTGCACAAAATTTGAACTCCTAATTACAACCAAAATATCACGCTCCTGCTGTGAACTTTGATAATCCTCCACATGCATCAAATTGATGTCCTTATAAAAATAACACCATCAAGTACAAGGTGGCTCCATACCTACTAACCAAAACTCTTACCACAATTTGGTAGAAAATACTCTCTTCCAAAATCATGAATTCTCACACATATTCCTCAATTAACTCCCACTGCTTTAAACAAGATCAATATTCCGCAAAATACATCCATGATCACAGACAGAAAACCAATATTAATCAACCTCAGCATCCCAAATTGGAAACAAGTAACATCACCCCAAAATACACCCGTCTCATCTTAAGATAAGGAACTTACCTTAAAAGACTCGAATCCAACCCGGCCAACCAATAAGAGTGCCCATAGACCTCTACCCGACAGCCTAAACCCAAAAGCTCATAACCTAAATTATGTATATTATCTAATCTAGCGGTGACTAAACTCACTATGAACAACCATTGTCTTCACCATAACATTATTGAAACCTTCATGGTAACTCGTCCACTTACTTCTACTCCTATAAGCTAGTATTTGCACGACTAGTTCCTCCAATAGCACATCACTATTAAACCTCAAGGCAAGCCATACAGCTCAAACCTTCAATCCACCAAAAACTATTGCACAACACCCATGGATCTTAATGCTTTACTAACTCACATACTTAATTATGTTATCCACTGTCGATGCCAAAGCTTCAACTTCTAAGATTTTATCATACACCATACATGGCAACCCATCAATCTCTCTTTAAGTTAAATAACAATGTCCTTAATTCTCCCAACTGGACACTCAATCTCCAAAGGAAAGTATAGCTTTAAAAATTTAAATTCCTATGTGATCTCAAGTCACAATTAATTCCTGACGGTAATCACAAGAATTATTGCCAATCATCATTCCATTAAGTAACCCGCTTCGACTGTACACTTCGATTAACTCACTAAAACTCGAGGCCAAGGTCTCATGAACTTAATACTGCCGTATCGACTCCTCTACAACACCTACCAAAGCCACTTCTTCCAAGCCAAAAATGAGACTAGAACCTGTACTCTCTTGAAGAAAAATTCTCATACCAGTAACTCAACTCTGATCAAACTCATTATAATGATCACAAACTAATCAGTCTCCCAAAATAAATCAAGCTAGCACACCAAGTCCGCGGAATTAAAAACTTAAATCTTATTACAAATCAAACCTTCAATTATGTAATCCTAAAACCTTAAACCAAAAAGAATCATTTTCTGAAATCGTCAAGATCATTGACCTTAAATCTAAAACACTCACCTTATAAAGCTTGCAAAATTCTAAATCCTCAAATGATACCAAATTGCTTATCCGAGTTGGCAAAATCTAATACTTCTAATTTAATTTATCCCTCAAATTCTTGTTGAACCTACCATCATAAATCCCATATACTTATTTCCTAAGAATTATAGGGCCCCAAACCTTAGATAAACTTCTCATGAATCTAACCTTGAAGTTCATTGAACTTACAACCTCCTACTCTATAGACTTATTACATAACTCCACAAAATCTTAAATCTCAATTATCCTACTCCCCAAAGAGATCACTCAAACCATGCCATTCCCTTCATGCCTCAAGATTATAATAACAACACAAGTTGATAAGAGCTCAGACATACGCCACTAAATAATAATACCTATCAATTACATCCTCGGTCGTACCATCTTCCTCCCATAGCATAAACCTTAATCCACTTTTCAACTCTGGACAAAACGACAAAATAAAACAAAATTTCATAAATAAAATACCATACGACAAAATGAATAAAGCAAATGAAGTAGTAAACAATAAAATAATTAAAACAAATAAAACAACCGACCATAAAATAAAACAATCAAAATAAAATAACATGCAATAAAATAAATAAACAGACTAAGTAGTATACAATAAAATAAATAAAACCCATAAAAATAACATACTTTAAATTAAATAATTTCAATTTACAACTTAAAAAATTTTCTAGTACTCCACCTACGAGACATATGGTTTTACCCAGAGCCAAACTGCTATGATACTACCTGTGACGTCTTGACTCCCATGTACAAAACAACACAAAAATCGTGACGTCAAGATGATGATAACACGGGTCACGCATCCCAACAATAAGTGCTCAAGTGTGTGCCACGTGTGCAACAAGAGCACCATAAAAGTCGCAGCAGATAATATAAATAAGTCAACTAAGTACCAGAATTTGCTTAATACAAATATACACAATTAAAAGCCGTTAAAAGTTATACAATCCCACAAAATATAGTAAAATTCAAATACAAACACGAGTGGGAAACAAATCCCTTAATCCAAGACAAAGAAACCACATGTCACCTCCTCCAGGGAGCCAATCCCTCAAGCTCCACATCCCCATCTGCACCAAAATTTATGGTACCATAAAATGGTATCGCAAGTAAGTAATAATCCAAACAACCTAAGATAAAAATGCATTACTGCAACCAACCATGCATGCATATGATGAAATATGCCTTAGCCTCAAAACATCATTTTTCCCAAAAATGAATATTTTTCAACACATGCCAAAATCTCATTTTGGCCCAAACACAATAATCTAGTCTCTTCCTAGAAAATGATTCACACAAAAACATTTATAGGACACTGTAGGCGGGAATCACAGGTGGGACTCTACCACCATCCCCGCTTACCACCATCCCTACCACGTGCACAGTAGGCGGGAATCATAGGCGGGACTCACCACTATCCCTACAGTCTATTTTCCATTAAATCACATGGAAACTCAGTTTTCAATAAACACATGAACATGAATGCAATTACAAAAAAATTTAATTTTCATTTACAAATATGAACCTGCATGCACATGCAATGTACCAGACCAACATCAATATCCAACAACCAACCAAACATAGCACAATCCAATCACACAACCAACCAGTATACAGTAAATGAGTGTTAATGCAAAAATACATTTAAATCTCAAAAGGTATTTGAAAAAATACTTACAGCGCTATAAAATAATTTTCGAATGATCAATGATGAGCTAGAAGCGCCAAAACAGCAACTCCACAATGTAAAATAAACTGTGGCCGTGGGTCTCAAAAACTCACTTTTGAAAGAGGTCAAACCAAGACTTGAAATTGATAGAGTAGGGCCTAGAGAGGTCGGTGAAGCTAGTCGTGTGGCCTTTGGTCGTGGGTGGTGGTGAGAGAGGCGTTTGAAGGCCAAAAGGGTCAAATCGGAAATGAGCTTGGCTGAGCATCACCAGTGACGGATCGGAGCTGGGGTTGGGTCCATTGGGTAGCTGGGAGGTCGGGGAAGAAGTGGTGAAGAAATGGTGGCTGGACAGCAATAGTGGAGCTCAAAACGCCATGCGGCTTAGGCGGTGCGTTGAGGGCTATTGCCCGCGAGGGAGGGGCTGAGACCACGGGGGTGGGGTCGCTGACGGTTGGGGAAGGAGTTGGGGTGGCCGGTGCAGGAAGGGGGCGGCGCACGGCGGCGCTGGGTGGACTGGACGAAACAACGCACAGGAGAGGGAAAGAGGAGCTCATTCGGGAATGAGAGAAACCGAAGGAAATGAGGAGAAAAAAAAAAGAGAGAAAAGAAAAAGAGGGAAAGAAATGAGGTCCAATCCCCATAACTTGGGTCACCAAAAATGATCCAATAAAAATGATTTCAAAACAGTAAATAAAATAAAATAATTCAAACGCAGTGAAAGGCTTAATTAAAACAATAATACTTTTTAAACGCATAAACGAACTAATTTAAATTAAAGATCACTTTAAATGCAAAAATGTAATTAATAATAGGAAAGCATATCAAGATAATTAAAGTAATCCTTCAATTAAAATATACTAAAATACAGGGTGTTACAAGATTTCTGGGTTTTTTTGCGTGGAGATATTCGACCCCTTTTAAGTATTTTAGCACATTTACTCCTTCATAAAAGTTGTTCGTTTTGAGTGAAATTTCAGTTGATATCTTATTAGTCTCATTCCATATTCATTTGATCATTCAAAATTATTTTTAACCATGAAAACTGGAAGTGAAAAAACAGTTTTTGTTTTAAAAAAGACTTAATATTTCGTGGTTTAATCTTACTCCAAAGGCTTTGATATTTTTATGTGATGATCCTAAATCTCTTATTTGCATGTTAGGATTTTATTTTGAAGATATTTATTATTAGTTTCAAATATATGATTTTTCTATGCAAGAGGATTTCTGTTAGGCCTAAGATTTGATCTTTTTGGGTTAGATCCAAGCTTTATTGAGTTTTAGCTATGTGGTTTTAAGTTTGATGGTTGGACCTTTTTTAGCACACATTTTTTTAAACCATGTGATGTTTTAGTTTGAACATCACATGTCTTTAAGCTATGGATCAAGAGATTAATCAAAGTTAGTTGAGAGAAAAGTTTATGTTTTTGGACTAAGTGTAAAACCAAAAACTCCAAATGTTGTTTTGTGATTTTTGGTGACTTTTGTTTGATGATTTAAAGCATGTTTGATCTTAGGATAATGTTATGAAAATGTCAAAAGTAAGATTTGATTTTTGAAATTCTTGTAAATGTTTTTATTAAGGTCAAAACTTGGTTTACTTTTTGTTAAAAAGTTTGGGTCGTTTTACAAAAAGTTTGGTGTTGATGATTAGCTTTTTCTTAATGGATATTTTTTAAGTATATTTTTAAACTTAGGATAGGAAGATCTTTGTTACAAAATTTTGGTTTAATCATGGGTTTTGAAGATGGAAGAAATTGCAACCAAAATCACGAGAAATGACTTATGAATGTCTTGGCCATAGTAAGTTTTTCATAATTGTGATTGGTTTTAATTTTATTTTTGGGTTGATATTTGAATTTAAGACAAAATTTGCATGATGAATGTAAATTTTAGTAATTTTTGGAGTTAGGTTTGGAAATCCTTAAGTTAAGGGTAAAATAGTCATTTTTTCACATGTAGAGGATAAAATGGTAATTTTACTCTAAGTTGTCTCTTTTCACATTTCTAATTGTTAGTAGTTAAATTTCTAACTTTTAGAATACCCTCTTACAATTCCTCGTGTTTCGATCTTTATTCTCGTTGAACGCGACTATTGAGATAAGTTAGCTCTTAACTTACTATATGTTTACCGTGTATGTGCGATAGATAAGGAAACTACTATTTATGTTCATATATTTTTACATATGCCATGTCATCACATGTTTATCTATTACACAAATTATTCTGTCATGAAATATTTATCTGTTACATAATATATTCTGTCACATGTTACTATCTATTGTAAGTACGTCACATTACGTATGCCATTTGTTACATATATGTCATGTCATGTAATATTCATTGTCACATGTTATGCCATAATATAAAATATTGTCTGTTACATGTTATTCCATGTTACAAAATATTGTTTGTTACATGTATGCCATGTTATGAAATATTTTCTCTTACATTTATGCCTCAAAGTTTGTCATGTTTGTCATCTTACGTTCATGTCACGTTACACTACGTCAGGACTTCTATCATTTTGTATTCACGTCATCCCTTTTCCAATACAGTTTTTGTATCTGGAGAGAAGTCTTGTTAAGTTATTCATATCAATCATGACCCTAAGCACTAGGATGGGTTTTTATCCTAGTGGAACTCCTTTGTTCATGCTGGAGTATCTAAATAGATGTAAAATTATTTGAGTTGACGAAGTACAATCAATAGGTTGCAAATGGAGGCTAACTAGTTGGTCATCGGAGTGCGCCAGGCACTAACGCCGATGGAGCTGTACTTTATTTTATGTGCATCCACAGTAAGTGTGGCATAAACAATTTATGGGGCCATAACAATTGTGGAGCATGAAGTATGAGACCATAACAACTATGGAGCATACACTACATGAGACACAGCAATTGTGACACGTAGAATACGTGGAGCCACAGCAATTATGGAGTACGTATTAACGCACTCACAACTGATATAGATACTTGTGTTCTGATGCGATAATCGGCAGGGACACACTGCTCAAGGCGACCCTTGTAGTACCCGTATGGTCACTTTATTAATTAAGTCTATTGAATAAGATTCTAAGTTCATGTTTTTTACGTTCAAGTCATGTTTCACGTTACGTTATGTTCAAGCTTACGTTCATATCAGGTTTCAAGTTTATGTCACGTCTAAGTTTCAGTTTCAGTTCAAGTTATGTCAATTCATACCATGTTATGTAAAGTCACGTTATACTTATTATTTTATGTCAAGTTATGTTATGTTACTATTGACTTTGATTGTGCATTCATGCCTTTATTATCATGCATCCATCATTAAGGAGAGCTAGGAATTGACCAACTGGAAACAGTCGAGTAAGTGACGGTGTGATGTTGATGTTAATATAGTAGTTAACTTAAATTACTACTTGTTCTATGGAGTTGCATCTCTAGTACGCTTTTGATCAGAGCCATTTTGGATTAGCGTTAAGATTTCAGTTTTTTAGTATGTCCTTTTGTATGAAGTATGTTTTAAGTATTTGGGATACTAATTACGCTTTAATTATTTTGGATATTATAAGTTTGGTGCATAGTATTGCTAAAAAAAAATATTTATCCTATGATGTATGTTAGATGTATGTTAGGAACATTGCATCTTGCATGTCATAAACGGGGGCAGGTAACCTTGTGTTGGATATCCCGTCGCTTCAGATGTCCATCCGATCCCCAAGTAGAATTTGGGGGCGTCATAGGGTGGTACCAGAGCAATACGTCTCTTGGTTGTAAATCCACATGTCCTAAGGAAATGCACCAAATATTAGATTTGAAATTTTAATCTCCATTAGGCTTGAAATTTTTGAAGTATGCGAGATAGTGCGTGTTCTAATATGTGTACTTGTGTGTTTCAGGAAGTGATATATGATTCGCTGTAGGATACCTTGAAACCCGAAGGGAGGCATCAATCAAGAGAATCCGAATCTCCCAATGGATGGAGGATTAGCTGAAATTGTATGTCTGCTGGCTGACGTGCTTAGACAACAGCAACAGCAGCAAGCGCATGTACCCAGACTCGAATTCAGGGGTTGTTCGTATGAGAAGTTCTTGATCCATCGTTACCCAAACTTTTCTGGTAATGAAGAGCCACTGAAAGCCGAGAAATGGATTATGAATCTTGAAAGGACATAGGAGATTTGTGGTTGTACTGAGGACCAAAAGGTCCTATACGCTGGATACCTATTCCAAGGAGAAGCTGGAATATGGTGGGATACACTAAGGCAGCTCCTAGTTAGGGAACTAGGAAGTCTCGCTGCACTATCATGGGAGAGATTTAAGGAAGAGCTCGACAACAGATTCTTCCTAGATTTGTTAAACAGCTGAAGGCGCAGGAGTTTGCAACTTTAACTCAAGGCAGTATGACCGTAGAACAGTATGTTGCTAAGTTTATGGCATTAAGAAGGTTTTCACCACACTTGATTTCTACTCAAAGGATGTAGGCGCAGAAGTTTGAAGTAGGACTTCAGCCAAGGATCCATAGTCAAGTAGCTTGCCAAAGAATAGAGAATTACCAAGAGTTGGTAAATGTGGCCGCCATAGCAGAGGCTGAGCAGAGAGGTCTGGCAATCCAAATAAATTCCAAACGAAAAAGGACCATGCCATTTGCTGCAAGTGGTAGTGCCGAGAAGAAGAGCTCTTTTCCCAGCCTAGCGAAAGGCAAGGGAATAGTGACAGGAGGACAGATGCCGTCTGCTTATCCGTTATGCCCTAAGTGTGGAAAGCATCATCTTGGAGAATGTCACAGTGGTTATGGAGTTTGTTATCAATGCAGGAAACTAGGACATTTGATCAGAGATTGTCCCAACATTGCACAAGGTAGTGGAGCTAGTGATCACAAGCCAAGGCCCCACATCCCAGCACGCGTGTATACTGCAACCCCAAGTGATATCGATGCTGACGCATCAGAGGTTGAGGAAGCTGGTGTCATCACTAGTATTTTCCTTAAAATCTTTATGCTTTTGTTATTAACTTGAGTGTTAGAATTATTGTTATTAATAGTATCACATTATATTTTATTAGGAAAAGTCAATCTGTTAAGGTTCACAGCTTGTGTGCTATTTGATTTGGGCACGTCGCAGTCCTTTGTATTTGCAGCGTTTGCACGAATTTGTAGTTTGCAAACTGAGCTATTACCTCGACAAGTTGTAGTGTTAATTCCTGATGAGAATACAGTAGCTTGTACCCATTTAGTTAAGGATTGTCATGAAGAGCTAGAAGGAAGGACACTAAAGGCTGACCTTTTAGTATTCAATAAAATGGAGTTCGACCTAATCTTGGGTATGGACTGGCTATTCAATCACTATGCTAAGATAGACTGTTGGAAGCGAGAAGTGGTGTTTGAATCCCCAAGTGAAGATAGAATTAGATACGCAGGAGTGTCAATTAAGGCCACCCCACCAGTGATTTCAGCTTTACAAGCAAGGAAGTGTTTCGAGGATGGAGCCTTAGCTTTCTTGTTGATGATTGTGGAGAAGACAGTCGGGAGTGAAGAAATCCATGGGATACCTGTAGTTGAAGACTTTCCTGAAGTTTTTGCCAACGAGCTACCTGGTTTACCACCGGATGGAGAAACTGAGTTCAAGATAGAGTTGGAACTGGCAACAGCTTCGAGTCACAAGGCCCGTATCGTATGGCCCCTGCCGAATTGTAGGAGCTCAAGGTGCTGTTGGAAGAACTTTTAGAGAAGGGTTTTATCCACCCCAGTTCCTCACCATGGGAGCCCTGTCCTATTCATGAAGAAGAAAGATGGATCTATGAGGATAGACTACAGAGAGTTGAACAAGGTGATGATCAAGAATAAGTATCCATCACCCAGGATCGATGATTTGTTGGATCAATTGCAAAGAGCATCAGTTTTTTTGAAGATCGACCTGCGATCCGGTTATCATTAGCTAAAAGTTAAGGAACAGGATGTGCTGAAAACTACCTTCAAGATAAGGTACGGCCACTATGGGTTTTTGGTAATGCCTTTTGGGTTAACCATTGCTCTAGCCACATTCATGGACATGATGAACAGAATATTCCGACCTTATCTGTATAGTTTTGTTGTCGTATTCATTGATGACATCCTAATCTACTCGAAGAGTGAGGAGGAGTGCAGAAATCATTTAATTATGGCTTTGACTATACTCAAGGACCAAAAGCTATATGCCAAACTTAGCAAGTTCTGGCTTGATGAAGTGAAGTTTTTAGGTCACATGATCTCTAGTGGAGGAGTCGTAGTGGACTGGAGCAAGAGAAGCCGTAACAAATTGACAGAGATCAACTAGTGTACATGAGATTCGAAGTTTCTTCGGACTGGTTGGTTATTATAGGAGGTTTGTAGGAGGATTCTCTAGTTTGTTTGGACCACTCACTACCTTGACTAAGAAGAATGTGAAGTTCGTAAATTATGAAGAATCATTCACCACTTTTAAAAATGTAAATTATTATCACTATTGAGAAAATCCAATGACGACAATATACTCAAGAAGCGATATTGCAGCAAAGAATTAAATCAATATAGATAAATAATTGATCCAAACATAACCAAAGAACTAATCCATTCAATAGAAAAAGCATGACTGAATCCATAAACAGAATAAATTCTATGATTATTCGGAGAAGAGAACATCAACGATGAATTGAGAATGATAAAACAAAAGAGTTTTAGTAATTGAAAATCAAATA
>QEOT01007190.1:48051-76921 GCA_003123785.1 Pterocarya stenoptera | reverse complement strand
AAAGCCATAATATTCAAAAGGTAACTTGGGAGAAGGAAGTTGATATGCGAGCCAAGTACCTCTAGTTATTTGATACCTAATCCAGTCTTGTTTTGTTTTGTTTTCGGCTCAGTCGATATTTTGTGCTTCACTTTGTATAGGATTGCTATATCAGATGTGGTACTTCATTGTTTGGATATCAATACAGTAGTATATGTTTCCATTTCAGAGTTTTGTGGGACATTCTTAGTGTGTATGCTGCAGAATATGCTCCATTTTCATTTTGTTATTTTTGCAGCTCCATGGCTCAAGAGTGCAAGACCGCCTGTAAATCGACCCTTTCCACATAGTGAGTGCGTGAGATGCGACAAGAGCGTCGTAGAAGAAGGCTAGCTAAGTTGAATAAGGAGTTGACCGCTTATTGGCATAAGATGGAATGCCATGAGCACCATTGCAGGCTCATCCTAGACATTGATAGTAATGGAGTAGGTTATGAGAGGAGAGCTTTACCCCATGAGGAGCGTTACCCTCCGTTGCACCAGACCACATGGCTAGATCGAGATAGTTTCAAGGCTTGGATGGCATGGGACGAGCAGAGTCTAGTAGAGTAGCAGAGGAGCGTGCTGCAGCCACAGACCCTGATCCCACTACGTCAAGCTCATCCATGTTGTCGACTCACCGTGGGCATTTGTTGGATGATGGTCAAGAGCCAGACAGTAGTGATGCGGAGGTCGTGCAGCCCCCCAACCTTGGTCATTTTGAAAATTTGGTATATGATTCAAAGGGCGATGTGTTCTACTACTTACCCTAACACTCCGTGCCGACAGACATCAATGTACCTCCACCATAGCCAACCAGTAGCGATACGTCAAGTGTTGGGCAATAGTTTTTGTGAGCACTTAGCTTGTTAATGTTTGTACTTGCATTGATTTTGAGAACAAAATCTCTTTATTAGGACGGGATGATGTAACAGCCTGCTAGAAATTCACTGATAGAATTTCTATTGACTTTAGAAATCTTGTGAAAATCGCATAAGTTTTTAAGAATCGACCAATCGTGCAAGTTTTAGTATATCAACATAGTCGGTGTTCTCACTCACTATGGTGCTAGAATTATGAGTTTAATTATTTGAGGTAGTTAGGAGTGTCAGATTGTGTTTTGGTCTGCATCGTTATACTCAGTTGAATATTTAATATTTTTTTCAATACTAAGTTTATTATGTTTTTGTGAAGTGAATGGTAACCTCGATAAGCACATCCAGTGTAGTGTTTTCAAAATCAGTGTGGAATGTCCAAATTATGTTAGAGAAGTTTTATTTGAGCACTTGGCAAGATCTTAGTTACACATAATGAATAGTATTACACACTTGGCACAAAGAGGAACCATTAGATAGATTTGTGAAGGAAATTAGAGTGTGAGATCATGTCACCTAAGCAAAACCCTATTTTTTTCATCTGATCAACCAAATTGTGCCAGACCAAATAAGGTTTCAACTCTAGTGAAACCCTAAATGGTTGTAATCCAATGAAAATCCCAAAATCTTGGTTGAAACCGAAACCTAAAATTGGCCTCCAAGCCTTTTTTGATCCAATTTCTATCATTGTGTCTAATTACTTGATTAAATCACTTCCACATGCTATTAATTTCTCAAATTCTTGTTATGACATCATTATCCAACCTTTCAAACCTTGAAAATTTGATTGGGCCAAGAAAAATTGGATTTGGGCTTAATAGCATCTCAAACCCTAACCAAACCCTCTTTAAATTAATTCCTTAGGAATGGTAGCCAAAGAATAGACCTCTGTTATCCCAGTGCTTCCACCTTTAGCTAACCAGTCTGCAGCATTATTCCCTTATCTAAAAACATCCTCCAAATACGAAACCCAACATCTACCCTTTTCCAGCCAATTCACAACCAAAGACGAGTCTAGCTCAACAATAACATTAACCAAACCCAAGTCCTTACATCTGCGCAATCCAAATAACAATCCCAACAACTCGGCCTTAAATTAGAACCAATGCCAATATATTCAGAATAGGCAAAAATAAAATTGCCCTCATGATTTATAAGCAACCCCCAGCACCCGATTCTTTGGGATTCCCCAAACTACTGCCATCCGTGTTAACCCAACCCATCTCTGGCTTAGCCCAAGATACTGCAATATAATTTCTTTTAGTAGATCTTACCAGTTGCAAATTTAACTCCTCTAAAATTGCTTGATCATGTCTATGCAAATTTCTGGATTGCCCCAATCTCAAACCAACCCAATGAATCCAGTATTAAACCTTCCTCCACAAAACATTCAGAAAATCTTTATGACCCTCCATATGTGCCGTACATCTCCACATCCAAAGATTCCAAATTAGAATACATGGAACCACACCAGTCAAATTCCCAACCATAGAAGACTTCTTTGTTCTTCAAAACCAAGCTTCAACGGTTGCCAACCAAGACCGATTAGCCACATATGTGTGACGCCCCCAAATTCCACTTGGGATCGGACGGACATTCGAAGCGTCCAGATATGCAACACAAGATTACCTGCCCCCGTTCATGACATATAAGATGCAATGTTCCTAACATGCATTTAGCATTATGCAATATTCACAGCGGATAATTTTTTTCTTTTTAGCAATACTATGCACCAAATTGAAATATCCCAAATACTTAAAACATACTAACAACTGAGATCACAACACTAGTCCAAAATAGTTGAGATCAAAAGAGTGCTGGAAATTGAACTCCACAAATACAAGTAGTAATCTGAGGTAACTACTGTACTATCATCTATGTCGCACCGTCACTTAGTCGACCATTTCCAGTTAGTCGATTCTCCGTTCTCCTTCAGATCCTGTAACAAGATCTACCATTCGGGAGCAATGGTAGTTGGGACTACCACAGTGAGATTTGATTACAAATCGCAGCAAGTTAACAAAAAACCTTCACACAGGTTAATGATACATGCATGGCAGTAAAAGCAAGAATGCATAATCAAAATCATAAGTAATCATAGCATAACTTGACATACAACATAGTATAACTGACATAACTTAAACTAAAACGTGAACTGAACTTGACTTGTTTAAACTGAACTGAACTTCAACTGAGATTTAACTTGATATGAACTTGATCTGAGACTTGACTTAACATAAACTTGATCTGAGACTTAACTTAACATAAACTTGATCATAACATAACATGAAACATGACTTGAACGTGAAATACATGAATTTGGAAACTTATTCAATAGACTTAATCATTAAAGTGACCATATGGGTACTACACGGGTCCCCTTAAGCCGTGTGTCCCTGCCCATTACCGCATCACAACACAGGTATCTGCACCAGCTATGAGTGCGTTAATACGTACTCCACAATTGTTGTAGCCCCACGTATTCTACGTATCACAATTGCTGTGTCTCACGTAGTGTATGCTCTATAGTTGTTATAGGCCCATACTTCATGCTTCACAGTTGTTGAACATAACATAACGTGAAATACATAAACTTGGAATCTTATTCAATAAACTTAATCATTAAAGTGGCCATATGAGTTCTACACGGGTCCCTTAAGCCGTGTGTCCCTGCCGATTACCGCATCACAACACATGTATCTATACCAGCTGTGAGTGCGTTAATATGTACTCCACAATTGTTGTAGCCCCACATATTCTACGTATCACAATTGCTGTGTCTCACGTAGTGTATGCTCTACAGTTGTTATAGGCCCATAGTTCATGCTTCACAGTTGTTGTGACCCCATGAATTGTTTGTGCCACACTTGCTATGGACACACTTAAAATAAAGTATGGCTCCATCTGCGTTAGTGCCTGGCGCGCTCCGATGACCAGTTAATTAGGCCCCATTCGTAACCTGTTGATTGTACTTCGTCAACCCAGGAAATTTCATACCTATTTAGATACTCCAATGTGAACAAAGGAGTTCCACTAGGATATTACCCCATCCTAGCGCTTAGGGTCGTGATTGACATGAATAACTGCTTGACATGACTATTCGAAATTCACAAATTATATTCTAGATGAAACGTGACTAAGTACGAAAAGATAGAAGCCCTGACGTAACACGACATGACTTGAACGTAACTCAAAATATATGACTTACTTGAAATAGAAACATTCGTAACATGACATATCATATAACAGGCAACACACTTAACATGACATACTTGCAACATTAAATATTACATGACATGACATACTTGTAACAGATGACATACTTAACTTAACATGACATACTTGCAATGTATATCAATACCTGACAGAATATCTTATGTAAAAGATGAATAACTCATGACAGAATAAACTCTGTGTAACAATTAAATATGTAATGACTTGGCATGACACATGTTATAACATACATACATACACTGTAGTTCCTTTACTTATCACTTATACATATTAAACTGCTAGTAAGTTAAAAGCTAACTTACCTCGATTTTTTCATTTTCTAGACAAAACTCAAGTGCGATCATGATGAACTAAAAATATTGATTTCTAAAAGTTAACACTTAAACACTAACAATTAGAAATATGGAAAAATATCAACTTAGAGTAAAATTACCATTTTATCCTCTTTATGCTGGAAAATAACCATTTTACCCCTAACTTAAAGATTTTGCATCCTTATTCTAAAAATTATCAAAATTTACATACCTCATGTAAGTTTTGTCCTATACTCAAATATCTATTCAGAAAAATTTAAAATTAAACACAACTATTAAAATTCTATAGGGCCGAAATTGTGATTTTTCTTCTAAGTTCAAAACATATTTTTGAAACCAATACCAAATATATTCAAAATAACATTCTAACATGTATATAAGAGGCTTAGGATCCTCAAATAAAAATATCAAAACTATTGGATTAGGATTAACTCATAAAAGATTTAAACTTTCTCAAAACAGAAACTGCTTTTCCTTTAAAAGTTTCTAAGTTTCTAGATCTAAGAAAATCTTTCACCAAAACTTTTAATCATGCAACAAATCCTCAACAAATAATCATATACACATGTTAACAGTACTCCATAAAAATTTGGGACCAAGATCTATCTATTAGCCTGGTCAAAAACTCCAAACTACAACACACTCTCCAGTTTATCGCCCAAATTAACCTTTGTGGGGTTTTAACAAATAAGATATCTACGTAAACTAGACTAAAAAAGGAACAACTTGTATGATGGAAACTTTGTGAGAAAACACTTATAAAATCTTCGAATAAAGCGTTCAACAGAGACCCAAAAAACTGCCCGAGAGAGTCTTTTATGTTCTGTCAAGGAAAAGTGTAAAGAAGAGTTGCTTTTCGTGGGAAGTGGATTTGAGAGACTCTTACACAGGTTATGGAAAGTGATAGGACTGAAAGATAGCTTGAGTGTTGTCCTTTTCTTCCAAAAAAAAAAAAAATCAGCCCAAGATCTTTTCTCAAGATGGAGTGTGAAAGTGAAAGAGTGAGATGACCCTTTAGATTTTTTTCTTCAAAACCTTCTAGAACCTCTTTTGGAAAGATCTGGTCAGCCAAGTGGGGATGCAAAACTTAGCCAAGAAGCAATGCCAATGAGACCAAATTCGTAGGCCTTCTAAACCGAATGGGCCTCAATTTTGGGATTTTAAGAGGGTTTGGGTTGCTATCAAGCCCAAATCCAATATCACTTGATCCAAAAAGAATTTTCAAGATTAACAAGGTTAGATAATGATGTTCCAACACAAATTGAAGGATTAATAGCATGTGAAAGTAATTTAATCGAGCGATTAAACACAATACTAGAAACTGATTTATTTAGGTTTTGGAGGTCAACTTTATGGTTTGGACAAAATCATTTAGGATTTCGGTTTCAATCATACTTTTGGGTTCACAGTTGGATTTCAACCATATGGGATTTCACTAGGGTGTAAATCCTCTTTGGTTTGGCACAATTTGATTAGTCGGATGGAAAAAGGTTTTTGCTTAGGTGGCATGATCTCATACCTTGATTCCTTCAAATCCATCAAACGTTCCTCATGGTGCTAAGTGTCTAATACTATTCACTAAGTGTGGCTAAGATCTTACCAGGTATCCGAATAAAACTTCTCTAATCTAATTTGGATATTCCACACTGTGATTTTGAAACACTGCAATTGGTACACATAACAAGATTACTATTCACTCCAAAAAAGTGAATCATAAAATTAACACTAAAATTTTTTAAATATTCATATTAACCTACAGTGAAAATCCTTTATTGAAATTCAACCTCGAAGTACCCCTAAAAATAATTTCATAGTTTCAAACAAGAGTTTTGATCGAAAATATGAAAATTGATTTATTGCTCCATAAAATCCTAAATAATCAACTAAGTCTAATGGAGTAGACCATAACGTATTCTGACACTTATAACTATCTCAAATAATTGGAATTGAACTCCTGGCACTATAATGAGTGATAATATAGGCTATGTTGACAGACTAAAACCTATGCAATTGATCGATTCATGAAAACTTATGGAGTTTTCACGAGGTTCCTAAAGTCAATAGAAATTCATCCTTTTAATTTCTAGCGGGCTGTTACAATGTGGAACTCCCAAGAAACTAGAGCACAAATGCCAAATTTTAGCAGCAACATCCCCACTATATAAAACATGGTTCAGGTCTTCAAAACAACCTTGAGGATAGCATTCACATTTTGAGACTATTGGAATTCCAATCCGTCGAATCCTCTCATCCACACTCAAGCCATTCGTCATAGCTTTCCATAAAACAATGGAGAATTTTTTTGGCAAAGCTGAGTGCCAAATCCATTCCGTCCATTGATGTTTTGGAGCCGAAATACGAATCCAATCCCAGGTTTTGGCAGTTGAAAAGCTCCCATCCCTACTACCAAGCCATACTAAAATATCCGTTCCATTTTTAGTTCCACCAATACGAGCTAAAATATCATCTGCAACCTCATGCCCCACTAGTTGGACAATCAAATCCACATCCCAACAGTTCTCAATCATGCACTCCTTAATTTTTAACAACGAAAAATCAGATATCAAAAAATCATTGCATAGTGGCCCATAATCCATCCATTTATCACGCCAAAATGATAAATTTCCTTCCTTCACTCTCCAAATAGATTTCTCTACAACAAAAGGTATCGATTCCATAATGATCTTCCAAAATCTAGAGCCTTTAAGAGAACTTACCCACAAGAGATGTTGATTCTTCACATACTTGGAATTAAAAAATTGAGACCACAAAGAATCCTTCGAGAGAAATTTCCAAGCAAATTTGAGATGAAGGGATCTATAAACATCTTCAATATTTCTCAGGCCCACACCGCCCTTATCCATTGGTTTACACACCAACTCCCAACTTACCCATTTCCTCTTTGGCCTTCCTTCATCCGAACCCCAGAAAAACGTGCTAAACAATCTATTAATTTTGCCAAAAATTTGCTTGGGCACTAGTAAAATAGATAATAAATGCACAGGTAGATTTGAAAGAACATGTTTGAGCAAAATCAAACAAGCACCATAAGAAAGGAACCTCATCTTCCAACCTTCAATCTTTTTGGCAATTTTAGACAACAAATCATCAAAATAACACAATTTTAGCCTACCTGAGTAGATAGGAACCCCCAAATACCTCACTGGGAAGTGCCCCATTGAGAACCCTGAAACTCTAAGCAAATCCTGACATCTTGATTCTGTGATTCGGTTTGAGAAGAAAACAGACGACTTAGCGGCATTGACCACTTGACTAGACCACTGGGCATAAATATCCAGAACTTCTAAAATCCTCTCCACATATTTCTTTCTACCATTAGAAAAAATAACCATATAATTTGCATAGAGCAAATGCGAGATTAAAGGGCCATTCTGAGGTTGTGAATAATATCCAATACACCCAGCTTGAAATGTATTACAGAAAAGCCTCGAAAAAACTTCTTCCACCAATATGAATAAGTAAGGGGATAAAAAATCCCCCTGACGAAGACCCTGCCCACCCTTAAAAAACCCTTTTGAAGTGCCATTCCTCACCATTGAAAACTAATAAGAAGATACACAGGTCGAGATCAGATTACATACCTCCACTAAAAACCCAAAGGCTCTCAAAACTTGAATTAAAAATTTCCAGTGAATCGTATCATACACCTTATTCATATCAATTTTCATCATAACATTGCCCCCCCGAATTGGTTTATTAATATCATGAATCAATTCCTGCATAAGAATAATATTCTCTAAGATGCTTCTCCTTGGTAGAAATGCCCCTTGCTCTTTAGAAATCAGTCGACTCAGAATAGACGACAATCTATGCACAATCAGCTTGGAACATATTTTACAAATAATTGAGCATAGGCTTATAGGCCTAAATTTATCAAATGAACACGAGTTCGGCACTTTAGGAATCAAAACAATGAAAGAGACTGCATAATATCTAGGTAACTGAGTACCTGAAAAAAATCCTAGATGGCATCCACCAAGTCCGTTTTGATCAACTCCCAACAATGTCGGAAAAACTCAGAGTTGAAGCCATTTGGTCCTGGGTTGCTATTAATCGGAATAGCAAACAAGGCATCTTTAATTTCCTACTCCGTTGGACACCGAGAAATATTCTGATTCTCAGATTCCATCACCTCTACAGTAATAACCTTAGATAAATTAGGCATAAAAGTCCTCGGCCTACCCCTCAAAAATTCTGCAAAATGTATAACTGCTTCCTCATGAATCTCTTCCGATGTTGCAAGCAATCTACCATCTGGTAGAGTCATGGAAGATATAATGCTCTTCTTCCTTGTCTACGAAGTATTTAATTCTGCTTGTGAGGTAAGCATCTCTGTCTCTAATGCTTGAGAATAATTCTCTTGCAATTGTGCCTCCTTTTTCTCAATTTTTTCCTCCAAACGCCTGGTATGCAAGTTAGTCCAACCAAAAACCTCATCGTTCCAATTTTTAAGAGCCCTTTTCATTTTTTTCAACTTAGCCCCAAGCCTCCACAACCCAGATCCTCCCACCTCCTCATTCCAGATCTTAGAAACAAACTCCCAGAAACCCTCATACAAAGTCCACATCTACTGGAATCTGAAAATACTTGGGCCATACCTCATATTTGAATCTAACAACCGAAGAGCCATAGGAGCATGGTCCGATGACTTCCGAGAGAGATACTTCATCGACACCATCTGGCAAATATCAAATAGCCTAGTATTACACAGCCCCCTGTCCAACCGAGCCCAACTACGAGCCAATCCACCGTGCTCATAGCACCAAGACAATCTATTCCCAATAAAAGGAATTTCTATCAAACCCCCTTGTTGTATAAAGGAGGAAATCTCTTCCATAGCCCTTGGCAATCTCGGACACCCTCCTCTTCTTTCCCCATCATGGCAAATAGTATTAAAATTGCCCATTAACATCCACGATATCTATACAGCTCCAAAAGGAAGGAGATCTACCCAAAGCTGCCTTATCTCCTTATAAGTACATTTAGCATATATAGCAGAAACAATCACCAAAGAGTTAACCATAAAAGTAACATGCTGATTTGACTCCTGAATAATATTAACTTGAACTTCATCATGCCAGAAAATCCACAATTTACCTTTAGAACCACCATTCAAATATGACGCATCAAACTTTAAAATACCTCTCCAACGATCAATTTTACTATCATGACGAAAAGGTTCTGCCACAATTAATATTTTTGGTTTATAAAGCTTTAGCAAAGCACATAACTGTGCCTTCGAGGAACCGAGACCTCGACAATTCCAATACATCAGATTATCTATCATAAATCAAGCCGTGCAGGCCTACTTGGAGCCTTGGAGGAGCTACATAATTTCATACCAGTCCGCACATTCAATTTCAAAACTTTAGAGTCAGATATGCCATCTTTTTATTTAGCAATATGTGGGTAGAACCCCCACTCCCTCAGAGTCCGAAACAGACCCTGAACTCCCTGCAACACATCTAGCCAAAAAACCCTCCTCCCTCACATCCTTAAGTCTCTTAGCCAATTCCTCAAAATTTGTATCTAGATCCTCCAAAACAGTACCATCTGGTAGGACCTCTATAACTTGAAAAGCACTTGAAAAGCACTTCCTACTCCAACCACCAACATTCCATCCCCATCAGGATTCCCTGAACCAGCCCCACCCTAAACAGCGTTCGTGTCATTGAACACATTATCACTACCACTAGACTTCTCCATGCACAACAAAGCACATCCCATCGGGTCACTAGAACCAGAGGACACCTTTAAACCAGTATCCTCCGACACCATTACTTTCTCCCAGCACGTATCAACAGATGCTTCAGCAATAATTAAAGGCCTTCTCGTAATCTCCACATTTTCACTCACCTGAAGAGGAGTTTCTGAGGACTGATTCCCCTGCCCACCTGACAGGGTCCCCGCATCAACCTCGTTAGAGACTATCAATTGCTCTACTTTTGGAATTTCTACAGCTTCTAATTCCTTCACCTTTTGAGGCCTCCACACAAGACTAGAAACCTGTTTTTTCCCTTTCTCCTTCCCCAACACCTTACAGGTAGTAAGATTATGCCCTTCAAAATTACATTTGGAACAAAAAGCAGGGAGAGTTTCATAAACGATTTGCTGTCTAACACTAGAAGGCTGTCTAGGTGTGCCAATCCAAACATGAGACACTGGCTTTTGAGAAACATCCATCAATACACAGACTCTTGCACCATCCGTGCGTGTCGCACACCTTGTTGCATTATCTTGAAGAAGAAGAAAAGCCACCGGTGTGGTAATATTTCTAAGATACGACTCCTGATAAAAATTCGGAGCAAGCCCCGGCAAATGAATCCAAACGGGCGCCATACTAGGTTCGGTGTCTTCAGAGAAATCCACAGACCATTGAAAGCTTTTATAATTAACTCCATCTATCTCGTTGCTTTCAGGCGACATGGCCTTGAGAAAACCATCCTCCAAGGAGAACCGAACAAACACATTCTGTGGCTTCTCATGGCTAAAACAATCGACAGAGAAGAAATCCCCCATGTCCCATTAATAAATATTCAAATCCAATCTAAGGAAGGCCTTTGTCTCAGAAACTTCATCACCACGGCAAAATAAAAAGGAGTCGCCGATCTCTCTATTTCATCTCTTGAAAATTGCACACAAACCTCCCCATCAATGATCTTCGGGTCGAGACCATCTTTGCGAATGAACGAGATCTCTCTGCAGCCATCATAGGGCCCTTAGGGCCCCCGACGACAGTCATCTCCTAAACCCTTGAGACCCAGAAGCGAAATTGCCTAAACCTCCTTTAAACCCCAAATTGAACCCCACTTGGTTGAGGCCCACCAAGGCCCATGAATTTGGCCACATTGGCAAAGCTTCTTGAAGAAGTTTCCTCCCCTACATGGCAAGCCATTCACTGCCATTGGCTGCACCCAATAGTGCCTTGATGTGAAGGAGAAAGCCACCTCATCAACCTCCATACCTCATAGCTACTGCAGGCAATCCTTGCCCCTCACTATTCTCCACTTTATGTCACATAGCCACCTCCAATCTAGGGTCATTCAAGCCTATAACTTCTCCCTCCAAAAGTCCTGCAAGACACATTTTACTCCTTTTCATCACTTCTTCACCCCGTTCTTAGAAAGAAACTCAAACGAGCTCTCTCGGGCAGATTTCTAGGTCTTTTTGCTTGGAGATTTGTGGTCCTTTTTAAGTATTTTAGCACGATGACTTCTTCATAAAAGTTGCTCGCCTTTGAGTTTAGCCTCTGTGGATATCTTATTAGTCTCATTCCATACTCATTGGTTCAGTCAAAAGTATTTTTAACTATGGAAAAGTCATTCTGGGCTTGAAACTAGAGAGTATATTATGTTTTGGAATTGTTGACCAAGCTAATTGACATATCTTGGTCTGAACATTTGATGGAGTGTTTTTAGCATGTGTTTATGAATTTTCATTGGGGTTTTGTTGCATGAATAAAGCTTTTGATGATAGATTTCATTAGATCTAGAAACTTGAAAATTGGAAGTGGAAAAAAAATTTTTGTTTTGAAAACGTTTGAATATTTCGTGGTTTAAACTTACTCCAAAAACTTTGATATTTTTATGTGATGATCCTAAGTATCTTATTTGCATGTTAAGATGTTAGTTTGAATATATTTAATATTAGTTTCAAATGTGATGATTTTTCTATGCAAGATGATTTCGATTAGGCCTAAGATTTGATTTTTTGGGTTAGATCCATGTTTTATTGAGTTTTAGCCATGTGATTTTAAGTTTGATGGTTGGATCTTCTTTAGCACTCATTTTTTAAACCAAGTGATATTTTAATTTGAAGATCACATGTCTTTAAGCCATGGATCAAGAGATTGACCAAAGTTAGTTGAGAGAAAAGTTTTTGTTTTTGGACTAAGTGTAAAACCAAAAACTCCAAATGTTGTTTTGTGATTTTGGGTAACTTTTGTTTGATGATTTAAAGCATAGTTGATCTTAGGATGATGTTATGAATATGTTAGAAGTAAGATTTGACTTTTAAAATTCTTGGAGATGTTTTGATTAAGGTCAAAACTTGGTTTACTTTTTGTTAAAAAGTTTGGTCTTTTTACAAAAAGTTTGGTGTTGATGATTAGCTTTTTCTTAATGGATATTTTAAGTTTGTTTTTAAACTTTGGATAGGAAGATCTTTGATACAAAATTTTGGTTTAATCATGGGTTTTGAAGATGGAAGAAATTGCAACCAAAATCAAGAGAAATGGCCTATGAATGTCTCAGCCATAGTGAGTTTTTCATAGTTGTGACTGGTTTTAATTTTTTCTGAGTTGATATTTGAGTTTAGGACAAAATTTACCTGATGGATGTAAATTTTGATAATTTTCGGAGTTAGGTTGTGAAATCCTGAAGTTAAATTTTGATAATTTTCGGAGTTAGGTTGTGAAATCCTGAAGTTAAATTTTGATAATTTTCGGAGTTAGGTTGTGAAATCCTGAAGTTAGGGGTAAAATGGTCATTTTCTCATATGTAGAAGGTAAAATGGTAATTTTACTCTAAGTTTTCTCTTTTCACATTTTTAATTGTTAGTAATTAAACTTCTAACTTTTAGAATACCCTCTTACAGTTCCTCGTGTTTCACCCTTTATTCTCGTAGAATGCGACTATAGAGGTAAGTTAGCTCTTAACTTATTATCAGTTTACTGTGCATATGTGATGGGTAAGGGAACTACTGTTTATGTTCGTATGTTGATATATATGCCATGCCATGCCATGTGATTACATGTTTATCTTTTACACGAATTATTCTATCATGAAATATGTCTCTATTACATAATATATTCTGTCACATGTTACTATCTGTTGCAAGTATGTCACATTACGTATGTCATCTGTTATATGTATGTCATGTCATGTAATATTCACTGTCACATGTTATGCTATGTTATGAAATATTATCTGTTATATGTTATGCCATGTTACATAATATTGTCTGTTACATATATGCCACGTTATGAAATATTGTCTGTTATATTTATGCCTCAAAGTATGTCATTTCTGTTGTCTTACGTTCATGTCACATTACGCTACATCAGGACTTTTGTCATTTCGTTTTCACATCATCCCGTCTTGAATACAATTTGTGTATCTCGAGAGCAGTCTTGTTAGGTTATTCATGTCAATCACGACCCTAAGTGCTAGGATGGGTATTTATCCTAGTGAAACTCCTTTGTTCATGCTGGAGTGTCTAAATAGGTGTGAAATTCCCTGGGTTGACGAAATACAGTCAACAGGTTGCGAATGAGACCTAATTAGCTGTCACCGGAGCGCGCCAGGCAATAATGCCGATGGAGCCATACTTTATTTTACTGTGTCCACAGCAAATGTGGCACAATAATAAATGGGAACATAACAACTGTGGAGCTTGAAGTATGGGGCCACAACAACTGTGGAGTATACACTATGTGAGAAACATAATTATGACATGTAGAATACTTGGGGCCACAACAATTATGGAGTACGTATTAACGCACTCACAGTTGGTATAGATACCTATGTTGTGATGTGGTAATCAGTAGGAACAAATGGCTCAAAGGGACCCATATAGCACTCGTATAGTCACTTTATTAATTAAGTCTATTGAATAAGATTTCAAATTCATGTATTTCACGTTCAAGTCATGTTTCACGTTATGTTATGTTCAAGCTTATGTTCATGTCAAGTTTCAAGTTTACGTCACGTCAAGCTAAGTTTTAGGTTCAGTTCAAGTTATGTCAGCTCATGCCATGTTATGTCAAGTCATGTTATGTTTATTATTTCATGTCAAGTTATGTTATGCTACTATTGACTTTGATTGTGCATGCATGCCTTTATTACCATGCATCCATCATTAACCTGTGTGAAAGTTTCCTGATAACTCGTTAAGATTTGTAATCAAATTTCACTATGGTAGTCCAACTACCATTCTCCCCCGAATGGTAGATCTTGTTACAAGATCTGAATGAGAGCCGGGAATCGACCAACTGGAAACGGTGAACTAAGCGACGGTGCGACGTCAATGTTAATATAGTAGTTAACTTAAATTACTACCTGTTTTTTGGAGTTGCATCTCTAGTACTCTTTTGATCATAGCCATTTTGGACTAGCGTTAAGATCTCAGCTTTTTAGTATGTCCTTTTGTATGAAGTATGTTTTAAATATTTGGGATACTAATTACGCTTTAATTATTTAGGATATTATAAGTTTGGTGTATAGTATAGCTAAAAAAAAAAATTTATCCACCGCGAATATTTTATAATGCTAGATGCATGTTAGGAACATTGCATCTTATATGTCATGAATGGGGGCAGGTAACCTTGTGTTGTATGTCTCGACGCTTCAGATGTCCGTCCGATCCCAAACGAAATCTGGGGGCGTCACAGTTGAGACGAAATTGGTTCGTCTAAGAAAAAGTTCCCGTTCAAACACTTTTGACTGGTTTTGCCAAATTTTATCCCTAAAAGTGATTTTTTGTGACGTCCCTAAAAACATTTTGAAACGGTCTTATAGAGACAAATAGAGATGAAAATTTTTTATCTCCAATTCTTTTTTGGGACGAAATTGGAGTTTTTTGAGATAAATTTTTATCTCAAAAAATCATTTCTCTTGTAGTCTATATATATATATACATATGTATATATATATATATAAGAATTACTTGACCCAAGTCGATGATGTTAAGAAATGATGTCTTCATCCTTATATAGATTGAAATTAATTACGGCATAAAAGGAGGGGTAGAGGAGAGAAGAAAAGGGAAAAAAAAAAAAAGACGAAACGAGAAAGTAGGAGGTCAGAAAGAAGATCAATGATTATAGCAGCAAACATATGGCCTACGTCTACCGCACTGACAAATTGATAATCACGTAACTTAAAATGGCCCAATTTATCTAATGCTCCATTAGTTAATTTTGATCAAGATCATCCTAATTCGATTGGACCAGGCCAGGTTTCTTGCAAATGCCAATGAAATTTATCCTATAAAAATCCATTCATGATCTATACTTTGACATTTATTATTTCGAACTCTGTACAACTTAATTGAAAAGTGATATATATTTATTCTTGGTCCAACATTATACCAAACATTCTGCATAATTTGCTTCTGCGACTTTTGCCCAGCTATATATAAAATGCTCTCCATCGGTTGAATGTCACGTAGAGATACAGGTGGCCTGCCACGTACATATGCTGTAATCTTTAGAATATTATTTTTTTTATTTTGATAAATACATATATAATGATTCTTTGTTCTTCTTATCTGTTGTTAGTACTATTTGCCCAAAAGAAAATTAGCTGATGATCTTGTGCTGTTTTATACACTAGTTCAGTACTGTGGGGTGCTCTATAATTTATAAAGTTCGGAATCTTTGATAAATAGTACTGCTGATAATTTAGGTTCCAGGCCGGCGGTACACTTGTCGTGATATATGTGATAAAAAAAATAGAAGTATTTTGTATCCGTACTTGGTAAATTAACTTAAAAGGTTACAATTTTTGTAATAGAGAAATGAAACCAGAAAGCTTTTTTGTTGCGCGCCCAAACAGTAGGCTGGTGGGTGGGAGTCCCGCAACCATTAGTGCGTCAAGAACTTCAAACACAGGAACGAACTGCTCCCCACAAAGGCAGCGAGTCCACCTGCAAGCTGTCGCTCGTAGATTAATTAAGACCAGCACATGTTCGAAATCATAGGTTTTTGGTGCATGATTGAGAGGAATAAATTCTCAAAATATGTACGTAACTATAATGATTTGTGGTTTGGCAACCTTCTAAATAAATTTAATTTTCTGAGACAATAGTTGGAACGACCTCTTTTTGCTTCGTAGAACGGAACATTCCGTAATACCGTATCTCAAAGATCGTCATTCATGATATATATATATATATATATATATATACACACAAGGGAACAGCCAGCACTGACATAATGATTTAAATAAAATAAAAGGATGAAAAAGTCAGTAGTTTATTTGTCTGAAAAAATAAAATACAAGGTTAAATAAAGATAAAAAATCAAGATTAAAAAAAAATCTAAACTTCAGCAAAGTATCTAACCGCGCCAAGACTATTGTGGGCCTTTTGATAAAACATGATCATTCATTAAATTCTACAAGTAAGCTATACATCAATTGGTCAAGGGTCTTAAGAACATTTTGGTAAAACAAGATCCTTTATTAAATTCTACAATTGAGCTACACGTCAAATGGTCAAGGATTTTAAGGGTCTTTTAGTAAAACAGAACTTAATAGACTTAACGAAAGAAAAAAGAAAAGTTAACAGAAAAATAACAAAAATTACTATTCACAATTAGATAGTCACTTATTATAATAGAGTAGATATATGTAATATGGACTGCATGCAAAAGGTTTCAAACTTCTGTCCATTTGATGTAGCTTGCAATTGCCACCTATGCGAGACAATTATGGAAAATGTTGGACAGTGTTCACAAATCTTAATTAGTGTATGCGACTCTATTAAAAACATATATATATATATATAGTTACATATATAATACAATCTTGTCGAATGAAATAAAAACTTCAAACAGGAACGCTTAACTAATTTCGGGTCTTCATGATGGACGTGGTGATATAGAGGAGAAACATGTATACCATCTCCAAGTACGATCCTTAAACCTTATACGATGGTGCAGGGATGTTGCGTTGTGACCTCTCTAGTACTTTAAGAAAAGATGCTATCATGATCGATCTTACGCTATAGTACCTGTGATGATGTGATTCTTCCGAAATGATAGGATTCTTTATGCCACACGCAAGTTACAACTACTGATCTATGAAGATAACATAGGGCAAAGGGAAAATGAAATTTTATTTTTCCTTGAAGCATCAGAAATTAAATAAGCATATATAATATTTTAGCCCTATGCGCATTTTGATCAGCAAAAAATGGGGAAGGAAAAGGAGTGAAATGCACTAACAGATCGAAGAATTCCTTCCTTTATCTTCTGAACTACTGCACTTCTTATTTTAATCAAACAATGGAAATAATTTTTAGATCCTTTTAATTCAGTTTGTTCTTGTCGAAAAAATAATAAGCCAGACTTGGTGAAATACCCACTGCAATTCAATTAAGTTTCTGCTATTTCTTGGAAATGCATGCAATGTTGTAAGTTTTGTAATGAAACTGCTTAGTTTGTAATTATTCTCTGATCTCTCCTTACTCACTTTCTAGATCCGTCCACCATTTGATCTCGCCAACGTCTTCTTTGATCACGTCTCTGTTTTTTAGGCTTTTCTTCTCTGCTATTTGTTTTACACACGTTGTATGCGTTGAAAACCTATATATAGAAGATAATCATATAACCTTGAATGAATTATTAATGAATTAATGTGAATATAAAAACAAGTTTAATTAATAAAACCTCTGAGCGTCAGAGCTAGAAGAGATCACTAGATATTGTCAAAGCCTAACTTTCATAAGCTGGTTGAGTTTTGGTCAGGGATGGGCTATTCCCTTTTGAATACCCTAAAATAGCCTAGGTTTCGGCGGTTAGGCAACGGGAGTGTAAGATTCTAACGTCCCCGAACTGAACCAAGTTCTCAGTGGAATCGGTCGATCGAGACCACATCCAGATTAAGATCTAACATTGCGCTCGTCGACGTTTTTCAGATCTCAACTCTGATTTTAGCTTTAATTAGGAATGGCTACCAAGCTATAAGCAGTTGTAAGCACGGAATAATGACTTTTTCAAACAAAAGTAATCGAGCTGTGGAGATGGATCGGATCAGATCGAAACTACGAAACGGCTTGTAAGAACACGATCGGAGCTCAGATCTCTCAGAGAACGTGCTCGGAGAGATCTATAGTTCAAGCACGAGTTTTAGACTGAGAGAGAGAAAGCTAACACGCCGTGATCTCTCCGTGGGTACGAGTAGTGATAAGAAGCTCCTTTTCTCTCGCTAGGGTTTGTTCTTTTGCCTTTTTTGGTGCTGTCAGTCGGAAGGGGAAAAACAATTCCGAGTGATATTAGTTCACTTTAATAGGTCGGAAGATACAAATCCTTGTAGTTTGAAGACAAAAATTTCCAGAAATCTGATTCGACCTAGAAGTCTTCAGCCATGCATATAATTTTTTATGTTATGTGAATTATTTTCTGATGCAGTTATACAGGATTTTACTTTTTGTCCAGTGGCCATGCTCGATCCACAGAACATAAACTATGAATTGTAAAGAAAAACCTAAGGAGATAACAGAAAAAGAGACAACAAAGAGAAGAAATTATAAAAACCAAACCATAGATAACATTAATAATTCTTGAAAACAAACAGGGTAGACCTGTTAGGTCACACACTGTATACACAAACAAGCCACACTTTAAAGATCCAGTTCCAGGAGATCGAAGGCAACACAAATTTAAGAACACAGATAGAGAGCACACTCATCAATAGCAACAGAAGATAACCAAGTCCAAGATCCAAACCCTCCTTCAAAGTTTATTGGTATTCACAAACATCTTAGGGATTTGGGTCGACTTTTCTGAATTAAGCTCTTCCAGGGGTTTTCGGTTCATGGTCTTTATTTGGTCCTGGCTTGTAGTCCGCGCCCGCGGTTTCTAAATCCATTCTTACATCCATAAATCCATCTCCAATATCAAACCCTTGATCATTTCCATCCTGTAAATTGAAAGATACTTGATCATGAACATGACATGGTTGGAGCATCAGATTTAACAATCAAAACATGAGAGAGAGAGAGAGAGAGAGAGAGAGAGAGAGAGAGAGAGAGAGACCGGAACGGCCAGAAGATCTTGAGCAGATGGGTCTTCCTTATTTGGCTTTATCTTTCCTATTAATCAAGCGAAATAAATAAATCCATCAATGCTAATTCAAATGAAAAAGATCTACGCCAAAGCGAGGATGAGAACTGAGAATGAAAATTACTAGTTGTAGGAATAGCATGAGCACTTGAGACAAGGTACGATACAACAAGCAGGAAGAGAAAAAACAATCCAAGGGAAGCTTTCTGCACCATATCTCTCAAACAGATTGAAAAAGAAGCAAAGTTTGTTGATGACAAGAGAGAGTATGTGGGATAGCACTTATATAGAGGAGCAGACTAAGCAGTAGAATTATTAAGTTCGATATAAAAATGAACGGCAAGTCGACTTCCATGTTTCTATTCTATTTTATTTTTATGGATGAGTTCCCACTAATTGCCAAACTCGAGTTTCTACAAAGAATATGCTCTCAGGATTATATGCGTACAATATTATTTCATGAGTGGATAAATCCAGGAACGTACAAGAACACTACAATTAATGCCAATTTTCTGGAAATATCTCCAAGAAGGTCAAAACATTGCCTATAACACATTGAGGCCATAAATGCTTGTGCAATTTGAAGGATCGATCCAAATTAAACTCATCTCCATGCAATATTTCAATGTGTGCCTGTACATTAAATTCACACACACACACGTGCATATATATATATATATATATGTAATGGGAAGGAGAAATATGCGTTGATGTAGTGATAAACACACGGCTTTTTTACAACCTTTTACAAAATCATGCTTTAAAATGAGAGTGTTTTTATAATATTATGATACTTAAGTTACTTTATAAAAATGACCTTCACTTAAAGCATTATTCTGTAACAAATTCTAGAAAAGAGTTGATTTTATGATATTCTCCATGTGATTAATATATATTCCTGTTTCATATATATTGTTGACAATTTATACTTGATTTCTTCCCACTCCAAGAAATTTGACATTTAGGGGGGACATTTATACTTGGACGAAATTCGTCCCGGAAATAGTACTGGCAGAAAAAATAATATTCAAACCCTAGAAGGAGCACCTGATGTTCGGACAAGCTAGGTGTATAATAAATAGTATGTCCCTACATTTTCGTATGGTTGGGTTCATGATTCCTGTTCCAATATTGATACCTTCTTTTTGAACAGACATTAAGGGTCATTTTATCACAATTATTTTATTTAATTCTATATTATTAAATGCAACATATAGTAGTAATAGAATGAGTGCAGTGTAATGCACTTTATTGAAAAAGATTTTTGACCATTCCGACAATGGCAGCTGCTCTTGATCTGGTGTCCATTTCTCATTGGACGTTAAACATTTCGGTAACACCTGGTCATGTTCGTCACTTGATCACACCTTGTAATCCGCAAATTAATGGCTTATGTGTATCGTCTGTATAATGCTTAGTCTCAGCCATTGGCCGTAGCTATAATTACGATTGTTAATCCTCATGATCACGTGATATTTTAAATCATATCGGAGTCTCTTATGAGTCTTTAGTGCTATGTAATTAATAATGCTCATAGACATAAACACTTGCTTTCGTTAGTTAATTATATTAATCTTCATAATAGCTTGGAATAGGTAATCACCTTAATTAACTTAATCAAATTACAAGTTGCTTAATTGAACAGAACTAGAGGTATGGCCCGACGCCACGTGGAAGACCCTCAATTAAGGACGAAATGATCAAGAGTGACGCCCCCAAACCCCCGCTTGTGATCTAACAGTAATGCCCCAATGGAAGGTACAAATCACATATCTATACTCCAAAAGGATTAGTCAATGATACAATTGGAACTCCATTGGAATATTATAAAGAGTAAGAACTTCTCATTCTCAAGCAATGTGAGATCCCATACACCACCTACCCTTATCCTGTAGCATGATTTAAGTCCAATATTTCTGGTTGATATAGGCTATGATAGTATTTGTAACACCCAAATGAAAGGCCCAAACCATATTGCCTATATTCCAAAAAGACTAGTCAATGATACACTTGGAGCCCCATTGGAATCTTATAAAGAGCAATAACATTTTCTTGCCAAGCAATGTGGGATCTCCCATTCACCACCTACCTTATCCTTATCATATGGGGTATTAGATATACTCCAAAAAGACTAGTCAATATTAATACAATTGGAACCCCATTGAAACCTTATAAGTATAAGAACTTCTCATTTACAAGTAATGTGGGATACCATACAATACCTACCCTTATCCTTATTATATGGGATATTACAGTAACAGAGACTTGGAGCGTCGGGACATACAACACAAGATTACATGGTAGTTAATATGCAATGCATCATAGAATGCAATTAGCAGTATGTAATAATCGAAGTGGAAAAATGGTGAATAATTATAACTGATGCCAGAATGAACAAAAACATTCAAATAGCATTAATATTCATCATGAGTTCAAACGATAATGTAGCATATCCTCAATACAAAATACTTAAAATAAGTCTCCATGATTAGATCAACTCCTTCATATACTTTAAGGTACGAACATCAAAATAAGATCTAATCTTCAATCAAGGTCCGGCTCTTCTTCAATCATTCGGATCCATTGGTCCATCTTGTCCTTCCTCATCTGGTCCTGATATACCTTCTATCATCCTAAGAGGAATGATAGTGGGTCCACAAGAGGTGAGATTTACATGAAATCTTAATAAGTTAAACAATCAACTTGCATAGAGATAAGATATGCATGATTAATGATAAACATGAGATGCATATTATGCAGAAAATCAGTATTTGTCGCCCATGTAGATTCCTCAACTTTTTAAAAAAACTTTGAAGCACATTTCTTATAGAGAAAATTTTCTTAATTCAACTTTATAAACATAACATTTCATCATCGTTCAGCATCATTAACAATCATTTTAACTTCATAACGTATGGTATCATCATGGTTTTCCATATGCTCTATGAGTACCTATTGGTGACTGTAGTACAACTTTTGTTGAAACTACGTTATCTGCAAACTCATTCTCAATGCATTGGTAACATAACATAACATTATTATAACATCATAACATCGTAACATATACACCCACCAATCTTAGGTGTCATAAAATTTTGACTTCACTCCTGCAATCTTTAAAAAGAACCCATTCGAAACTTATTGACTGTTCTTCGTCAACCCAAGAGTTACCATTCATTTTTACTCACTTCATAGTGGATAAATGAGTTCTACTAGGATAAATCTCCATCCTAACCTTTTGGGGTTGTGACAAAAATTAAGTTTTCATGCTATGCTTAAAAATATTTTTCATGACATGCACTTATAAGTGTGCTTCATGTGAAAATGACACTTTTATAAAAATGGTTCAAATGATGAAAAATTTCATATGTCATATAAGCAAGTAGTCATGTACTCAATGTATCATATAATATGATGTTTCATGCTCAAATGATATTTATATCATGAATGTTGTATTTATCAATAAATTATAAATAAATTATCAAAGTGTAAGTTTAAGGCCAACTTACAAACAATCCAAGTTTGAAATATAGTAGCGGCTATAAATAAGGTTATACAAAGTAAGGCTTTCAGCTTCTATGGAAAATGTTCATAATAAAAAATGTTCAAATATTGGTATTTATAAAAATACCCCTAAACTTTCCAAAATTGCCACCAAGGCCCTAAATTTTTACTATTTGCAAATGAGTTTCAAAATTTACCAAAATTCACAGATATGATATTTTCTATGTTCTTAAACCATCTATGCTCTTAGATTTGCAAGAATCAAAGTGCAACTACGTCAATCATACCCAACCCGTGGCATGCATTCCATTAATGTCTAAGTATGATTTCAACTAATTAACCTCTATGGATGCATATGTACTCAAATTCATCGAGTACCATCAATAATCAGAATCTTAATTACAATTTGAGGCTTATGTTAAGGTCATGCAAGCTCATCCCAACACTTAAACAAAGATTAAAACCTTAATCACTACTAAGTCATCCCTTAAGCATGGATGATGTTTTCTAGCTTTAACTACCAAGAGATGTTTTAAAACTGACTCAAATCATGTATTATCATTCTTAACTCAATCACAAGGCTTTTCTAAATGCACATTATTCAAGCCTAGCTAAAATAATTAAAACTTCATAAGTCAAGCATAAATAAATCAAAATCGTGCATGCTTAGATGATCAATACAAGATAGAATTAAAACCTATTATGGCATGCTTCTAACTTCAAAATTAATCCTTCAAAATTCATTCTAAGACATTATTGAAGAATATAAAATTAAATTAACACTTGTCATAGCTAAAATTTCAACCTAAAATAATTCATTTCCTCAAAACATCAAATTGTCGCAGTTTTGATCCAAGCATGGTAACTTCATCTAAAATCAATTAAAAATCCTTCCCATGGCATAAATTAAATCCTACCATGCTACAAGAATACTAAAAATAGATTGGGGCAAGGTTACTTACAAAATTTTGTGGCCCTTAAAGATCCCAACACAACTTCACTCAAGAACACCTAAGAACTTCCAAGAACTCTCACTCAATTTCACTCCAATGCTCACTAAGGGGGAGAAATGTTCTCAAGACTCAAGAATTGGCTTGGAGGAGAGGTGTGGAGAAATGAGGATGTAAATGAGGTCTTTATAGGCTCAAGAGGGGAGGGGGACATTGGTCTCGGATGGAGAAAGGCTTGGTGATTGGTTGAGTTGGTGGTGGAGTGTGGTGATGAGATTTCCAGCTTGTGTCATCACTTATGCAGATGAATAGTGTTCAAAACTCCATCATTCCTTCATTTTCATGTGTTGCATTGTGCTATATAGGTGCAGGTGCTGCCATGGTGCAGAAATAAAAATGAAAACAATGAAACCAAGGCATGAAGTCATGCCATAATGCCATCGGGTAGAAGTATGAAAATCTGGACAGATTTTCATCTTTTGCTTGCATCTCTTTTATTTTATCTCCAAGGTTGATTTGTGCAGGTATCAAGACACTCTTTGAAGGCTTTTTCAGGTGGAGAAAGGTGGAGGATTGGCTGCCAAAGGCTCAAGTGTGTGCAGCTCATGGAAGAGGGTGAGGATGCCGAGTGAAACGGACTTGATGCCCTTTGGTTTGTAGTGTTTGGCTTGAGGGAAACGTTTGTCAAGACTACATGATGAACTTGAGGGGCTTATGGGGATTTGAGGGAAAGGGAGTTGGTGTGTGGTGTTGTGTCAACCAAGTGTAGAAAATACAAACAAAAATGCAAGGACACTCGGTTGCTTCAGCTAGGTTTCCAAATGGAATTGGTTGGACTTTGGTTCAATTTCTTTGTGGAATTTCTTCCATCATTAGAATTGAACTAGGAGGGATAATGTGTGGTGTAAATGGATGAAATTCCCCTTGAGAAAATGGTGCAAAAAGCTTGGGCTAGGGGCTGAAATGATGCAATGCACATGAAGGTATACATGTGTGCGAATTGTTGTGATTTGGGGTATTGACATGGTTTTACCTCTATTGAAATGTGTTGGATCAAGATTAAACTTCTAATTTTATCTAAGAATGATGCAAATCAGTAATAAAATCAATAAAGTTTGGATAAAAAATGTGGAAAATAATTATAAAAAAAATTAAGGTTAAAACATGATTTAGAGGTCACTAATCATGTGTAAGTTGATTACTTGTAGGGCTATTTGTGTGAGTCTCTTAGTCGTGGGCTTTTGGTATGGTTCAATGAGTGGGCCTTATGTCCAGATTCGAGGGCTCGTATAAGGCCTTAAAAGTCCTACCAAGATTGGGTCAAAAATGGCATATCTTACTATGATTGGGCCAAGGGTCTCTACTAACACCAAGTTAGGCCCAAAGGCTTTAAGCCTTCCTCATGCTTGGACCTAATTTCTAAGGTTTTGTCAAGAAAGGCCCAAGTTCCTTAAATCCACATGGCTTATGGCATCTATCTTAACCCATTGCATCATTAGTGATTGAGGGCCCTAGATAAAATACTATTGGACTTTCTTCTAAATTTATCCATACTTAGCCCTTTTAGCTTAGCCTACTACGGATGCCAATTGTTATTATGCTATTAGCTTCTTGGCAATTAATCCAAAATAAAATACTAAAGATCTTCCAATGATTCGAAATGTAATTCTCGTACTAATATACATATATATATATAAATCCCAACAATAATAACAATCTTCTGCTAACTAGGATTAAGAGAACAAATGAACTAGCATGTTTGGGGCAAAGACAAGACACAGAATTCTCATCTTATCTTATCTCATCCTTACAACTTTTTCAAATTCTCATACAAAATATAACAAACAATTCAACTTTTTCAAATCCCAAAACAATAAGAATATTAAAAAAATAATATTTTAAGCTTTCATCTAAAACTAAAAATTCTCATCTCTCCCCAAACCTGCCTTCTTAACAGGCTTTTTAGGCAGGGTTACATGTTGGCAAATAGTAGAGAAGTGCAGATCATGCCCTGGGCATCTATCTCTATCATCCTACAGTGAGATAGTCAAGGTGAAAGAAGTCTTATTCAAGCATATTTGTAGTTAGAAATGTGTTAAAAGGGTGTCTAACAATCACACCCTATAAAAGGAATTTGGAAATGGGACAAAATCTCACTATTAAGATCTTAGACAACTGAGACCTTGTATAGCCAAAATCTGCCAAGGGGGGCATGGAAGAAAGTGACGCGACTGAGTCGCGAGCCTAACATTGTGAGGTATGTTAGCTTCTAAGATAGGAGTCAGTGTGAGTATGTGTACAGTGCAACAATCTTCATGGGGCGGGATGGAGTTCCCTATGCTCATTAAGGCGAGATGACTCCATGAGATACAAAAATGTAGAGGGATTCCCCATGAATGATTGGGGTGGGGTGGTACCATGTTGGCCTCACATGATAGTCAGGATGCAAATTTCTCCGGTATATCACACGTTGGTGTCTTCAAGTTGGTTGGTCGAGAAGACGTTCCCTGGTCCAACATGTTGTCTTTGTGTGATAGTCAACCTGCATTGGGGTACAAATGAGTTCGCTTGCACAAGTCTGATTGGGTAGAAGGGATTTTCCCAATGTCGAGTGGTGGAGCAACTCATCNTATATATATATACACACTACTAGAAACCCTAGTGAAAAAAGAGGAAGAAGCCAACGAGCATGGAACCTATATAGTATAAATGGGCCAGAGGTAGTGCAACCGGGGTTTGAGCTTAACTCGAGGGCTTTGGTTCTTGAGTTCAAGATAAGCCAAAACTGTCCAACAAACATTTCTTTGGCCTTAAAAATAATAGTTGGGCCTACCGGTTCAAAATTATCCACTAAACCTCAATTAAGCTTTCCAATAATATTCGCCTATTAATACTATTGTGGACATGTTTCGTGCTCTTTCTATTGCCTCCAGCAACTTGCACCAAGAATATAAGAAGGGCTCAGTGTGGTGAGGGATAATTCCAATGCCAAAGTTAGAATAGAGTGTACAAAGTATTTTGGTTATGAGATCATGAAGAAGTTACCTTTGGCATGTGCTTTCACATCTATTTATATAGGCCAAGTGTTCAATTGGTATGGCTTGTCTTATGGCTTGACTCTATCTAGTCCTTGTTGGATTGTGGACTATTAGGGTTTCAAGTTCGCTACCGTGCCGAGAGGAATTGATATACTAGGTGAATATCATGGGCAAGTATCATGCTGGAGATCATTAATTTTACTTCTTGCCATTACGTTATTAAATCACTATTAATGACTAGTGGATTCAAATTCTGTATTAGCTTCTTTTCGCGATCATGGCCTTGGTTTCTACTAATCAGGCTTGTGGTTCTAGGTTCGTGGGCCCTTGTGATGTAGGGTTTGTGGATGTGGCTCCCCCAACTTCCATGTACGAACACAAACGGAAATCGAGACACTCGAGATGATGACAACACGGTCACGCACCCCATCGACATGTGCTGAGTGTGTGCAAAGCAACACGTGTACAATAAAATACGCAGCGGAACGGTTAAGTCAAATAACTAAGTACCAGAGTTTAATACAATATCAGAGTACTGAAAATCCACATGTCAACATAATACAATTTTGTTTACAAAACAACATCAAATCAAATAAAATACAATAAACAAAAGTAGAAATAATCTTCAACACAAATATAGCCCATGTCCCTACTCCTCAGGCGGAGCCGCATCCTCTAGCTCAGCCTTATCAAAACCTGCATCAAAATCTACAGTCTCACAAAAATGGAACCGCTAATAAGTAAAACTCAGAAAACTCAAACACAATAAATATATTTAAACAACCAACACTATGCATGCACATGATAACCCAAGCGTAAAAACTCGAGAAAACACATTTCTCGAAAAAAATAATTTTTTCCACTCACGCCAAAAACACCATTTGGCATAAAACTAAAATCAGGAATAATTCCATTAATTCCAATTTTAACCGTATGCACCATGGCCTCCCCTAGGGACCATCCATATACTCAGGCTTCCCATCTTCACCCCAAGGGTAACGACCGTGCAAGTGATACATGAGTGATGCCTAGTTCCGCGCCCACCGCGTACATAGCCAGGCATCATCTGACCCCCGCCAGCCCGAGGAGTCACGGAGTCGGATCGAGAGGGCTACCATCCCGTCCAAGTCCCGGGCAAAAGCCCCAGGGGACGACACTCAGTATATTCCGCTCCCGAGTGTCCAGAGGAGGTTCACCAAGATAATATCCCATCTCGGCTTGGGGGTGATACATACGCACCCGAAAACCTTAAACACAGTTTCCTCAAAACACACACACACCCCCGCATGCATGCACAATGCCATAAAATCAACAACCAAACAGTTATCAGCACAACCAGATAACCAATTCATAGTTTATAAAACAAGTTAGTGCAAAAAATCTTAAAAATCTTTTGAAGAAATACTTACAGCGCTTGATAATAATTTTAGGAGGATCACGGAGGAACTGGAAGCACCAAATCAGCAACTCCACAGTGTAAAAACACTGTGGCCGAATACACTGTAAACTCAAATTTACACGGAGTCAAACGAAGACTTGAAATTGATAGGGTAGGGCCTAATGAGGTCGGTGAAGCTAATGGTAGTGGTGGTTGGCCCTGAATGGCGGCAGAAATGGATGGTTTAAGCCCGAGAATTCCAAATCGGAAGTGGAGCTCGTACGGGTGGCTCCAGCGACGGATCGGAGCTGGGTTTGGGTGGAAAATATTGCTAGAGGGTCGGTGATGAAGTGGTAGAAATTTGGTGGCCAATGGTGGCCAGACGGCGGCGGAACGGTGAGGAGAAGCCGTAGGCTTTGCACGGCTACTGGAGGCTAACCGCGGTGTTAGCCGGCCTAAAAATTGAAGGGTGAGGTCGCCGGTGGCTGGGGAACCGAACGGCACCGGCGGTGTCGACCACAGTGGCCGGCAACGGCGACGGTGAAGAAGAAACCGATCGCACCTGAAAGAGGAGAGAGAGAGAGAGAGAGAGGGTGACGCACGGGAATGGGCAGAACAGAAAGAAAGAAAGAAAAGAAAAGAAAAGGAAGAGAAAAAGGAAAGAGGAAAAGAAAAGATAGGGGAAAAGAAATGAGGTCCAATCCTTACAACTTTCGAGTCACAACTGATCCTCAAAAACACTATTTTTAAACCA
>QEOT01007190.1:31313-42172 GCA_003123785.1 Pterocarya stenoptera | reverse complement strand
ATTTTATTGTACACGTGTTGCATTGCACACACTCAGCACATGTCAATGGGGTGCGTGACCGTGTTGTCATCATCCCGGGTGTCTCGATTTCCGTGTGTGTCCGTATGGAAGTTGGGGGCGCCACAACAAATCTCCAAGGTCCTCTCAATCCCGTTGATCCATCCTTTAGCTTGGAGACGATCTTCTACACCCAAGAACATAGGGGTCCTGTGCTTGAGAAACCTCTCATAAGAACAACCCACTTGCATAACCAAGTTTTGATCCACTGGTGGCGGCCTGACATTTTGGTGAAAGAGATCTGCCATTCTAGTCAAGGCTCTAGCAATGGCATTATCAATCTCACCTTGAGATGATTCCTCTATAGGTTCCTTATCTTGTCTCCTTGGTCTTACCATTTTTTGTCAAAGCATAAACCTCAACCACACTTTAGTTCCGATTAGAACACAAAACAAAATAATAAAACAAATAAAACAACACATCATATAAAAACAAATAACTTCAAAACTACTTCAAATCAAGTCTAAAAAAGATTCTGGTACTTCACCTAAGGGACACGTGGCTTTACCCAGAGCCAAACCGCTCTGATACCACCTGTAACGCCCCCAACTTCCATGTACGGACACACATGGAAATCGAGACACCCGGGATGATGACAACACGGTCACACACCCCATCGACATGTGCTGAGTGTGTGCAATGCAACACGTGTACAATAAAATACGCAGCAGAACGGTTAAGTCAAATAACTAAGTACCAGAGTTTAATACAATATCATAGTACTGAAAATCCACATGTCAACATAATATAATTTTGTTTACAAAACAACATCAAATCAAATAAAATACAATAAACAAAAGCAGAAATAATCTTCAACACAAATATAGCCCATGTCCCTACTCCTCAAGCGGAGCCGCATCCTCGGACTCAGCCTCATCAAAACCTGCATCAAAATCTACAGTCCCACAAAAATGAAACAGCAGGTAAGTAAAACCCAGAAAACTCAAACACAATAAATATATTTAAACAACCAACACTATGCATGCACATGATGACCCAAGCGTAAAAACCCGAGAAAACACATTTCTCGAAAAACATAATTTTTTCCACTCACGCCAAAAACACCATCTGGCATAAAACTAAACCAGGAATAATTCCATTAATTCCAATTTTAACCGTATGCACCATGGCCTCCCCTAGGGACCATCCACATACTCTGGCTTCCCATCTTCACCCCACGGGTAACGGCCGTGCAAGTGATACATGAGTGATGCCCAGTTCCGCGCCCACCGCGTACATAGTCAGGCATCCTCTGACCCCCGCCAGCCCGAGGAGTCACGGAGTCGGATCGAGAGCGCTACCATCCCGTCCAAGTCTCGGGCAAAAGCCCTAGGGGACAACACTCAGTATATTCCGCTCCCGAGTGTCCAAAGGAGGTCCACCGAGATAATATCCCATCTCGGCTTGGGGGTGATACACACGCACCCGAAAACCTTCGTTTCCTCAAAACACACACACACCCACGCATGCGTGCACAATGCCATGAAATCAACAACCAAACAGTTATCAGCACAACCAGATAACCAATTCACAGTTTATAAAACAAGTTAGTGCAAAAAATATATTAAAGTCTTAAAAGTCTTTTGTAGAAATATTTACAGCACTTGATAATAATTTTAGGAGGATCACGGAGGAACTGGAAGCACCAAATCAGCAACTCCACAGTGTTTTTTACATTGTGGCCGAATACACTGTAAATCCAAATTTACACAGAGTCAAACAAAGACTTGAAATTGATAGGGTAGGGCCTAATGAGGTCGGTGAAGCTAATGGTAGTGGTGGTTGGCCCTGAATGGTGGCGAAAATGGGTGGTTTAAGGCCGAGAATTCCAAATCGGAAGTGGAGCTCGTACGAGCGGCTCCGGCGACGGATCGGGGATGGGTTTGGGTGGAAAAGATTGCTGGAGGGCCGGTGATGAAGTGGTAGAAATTTGGTGGCCAATGGTGGCCNAAACTCCCCAAAGACTCAAAACTATCCTTAACTCATCATATTAAAATAACTAAAAATAAACAATTTACTAACTATGACTCTCAAATAAGTACTTGTACCCTCGAGAACTTATTCCTCTACAAATATCAAAACTCTAATACTGTCTACTCTTACTCTCTAGCGAAACTATCAAGATTATCTGAAAAATGTTTGGAGATAAGGAGTGAGTTATCAATAATTCAGTAAGTAGAGAATATATACTAGTATGCAAATATGAGTATTTATAAAATTTTGAATGCATAACAAAACACTTTTATTTTTAGAATGCAGAGTCAAAGCATGTTATCAAAAATATCAGAGTGAAAGTTCAAAAATATACATTATCAAAATCCCTTTGGCATAGCATAACTGAACATCTTCATCTTATCTTATTATATCAGAACCAGAGACCATGTTTAACCCCGTGGTAGGGTTGTACAACTTTTGGCGGTCAACCAAGCAAAAACAGAATGTGAATCTTCCTCTTATTATTCTTGGAGCCCCAGTGTACACACAGGAAAGACCAAGCAAAAAATCACTTTGCTTCCAAAATGGGTGCACCGGAAATAGAAAAGTTGGTACCAACTTGAATAGAGGTTATAGTTTTACACCCTTGGTAAGGTTAGAACTGAATAGAAATAAAAACAGAATGTCATGCCAAAGGTTTTTAGAACTTACATCATATCATATCAGAGTACAAAAAGACTTCAGAACAGAATAGAATCAGATCACAAAAACATAACTTATGCACAAAATTTTATATTCGTTCTCTTTTGTACAGTTCAGAAATAAAATGTCAAAATAGCTCATGTCTACACCAGTCATGCCAGAAAATACTTTATTCTTATACATAATTTCATGAGTAATGTAGAACAAATAACCAAGGTTATTACAAATTTCTTTTCATAACAAAATATGCATATTTTTCAAAAATCAACCTCATCCCATTTTAATTTTATGCAAAGTTTAGCATAGGAACCCCGTTTACCTGGACGTCTTAACTTTTTAGAATTTCTCCACAGCAATACTGAACAAAAATCAATCTTCACCTATAAAATAGTCACATACTCCCATAAATTTCTAATCGAACACGTATATCAATGCTTAAACCTGAAATACTATATAACCTTTTTTTTTTCCTTAAAAACAATCTACAACTCTTATAACCCAAAAATATAATTACTTCCCAAATTTCCTCGATATCATTTAACCTCTTCGACTAATGCATTAATTCTAAAATATTTCTATACAAAAAAATATAATTTTTGTACCAATATAAAAATACACTTTGGCTTATAACTCAAGGGCAAAATCGTAATATCCTAGATCTAATCTTCCCTAACTTTTTGTAAGAGCAAAACCACCTTAGTTTGCAGGGAAACATATTTACTGGAATCAAATACACATGCGATGGAAAACTCACCATAAGAGTAGCTGCGAAGTGGCGGAGACACGGGCAGAGCTAGCGGCTGAGCACTAATGAGAGAGATGGAGAGAGAGACCACACAGGATACTCATCGAGAGGGCAACGATGCGGCCGCGAAAAGGTCGTTGGGTAGCAGTAGATCACAGAGTGATTCAGGTGTCGGCATTCCTGGGCCTCCCTTTACCATGGCTGGTGGCACTGAACAAGATGAAGTGCCCTATTTTTAGATGCAAAAACAGAGGTCCTGCAGTGAGTTTGAGGGTGGTGCTTTCCAACGTGGGTTCACAGTTGGCTATGGCAGTGAGGTCTGGGCAGAGGTTTACGTGGGATGGATGAACTGGGTGGCAACTACATGGAGGTGCAATGGGTAGGTGGTGCACGGCTGGAGTGGTGAACTCTTATGGAGTTTGGGTGGCTGGGTTGCATAGAGTTGGCTTTCTAACGCAGCAACACCATGGATGTGCCACCAGTGATCTCAGGCTGGCCTTGCTGGGTGCCCAATGGCTGGGGACAGTTTCATGCTGGAGCTTGGGTGGTTTCTAGCACGTTTGACTCTCATTTGAGGTGGTTGCCATTGTTCACAATGGAGGGTAGATGCTCTGAGGAGTTTGGATGGTCGAGGATGTGAAAAGAGGGCAGTAACAACTTTCGGTTTTTTTCTTTTTTTTTTCGTGCATGAGGGATGAATATATATATATATAGGGGGATTGAAATCCAAACCCTAGGGAGGGAAGGAAGGAGAGATGGGCATCAGCAAGCCGTGGAACACGGTCGTGATCCAAACGTGCTTGAAGTGGGAATGGCCGTGAAATCGTGCATGTTGTGGAGTCTGGAATTGTTTTCACGGGTCTGGAATTGTTTTCACGGGTCTGGAATTGTTTTCACGGGTCTGGAATTGTTTTCACGGGCTTGGGCTCTTTAGCCTAAAAAATATTTGGCCCACATCTTGGATCTTGTATGGGATTAATACATGGGTTTTTTTCGTAAGTTTTCGGCCTCGACTTAACTTAAAAAAAATACACTTGTCCCATAAATTTTTAGGGTGAAAATCCACTTGGTTCATTAAAATATTTTAAACCTAATTATCAGACCTATTGAAAAAATCATATTCTGCAAAAAAAAAAAAGCTTAGGCCCGCACTCTCTGTAAAACTTTTTTACTCATAATCCCAAATGGGCTTTTCATACCTATAAACCCAAAATTCTTTGTAAAGTCGGCTTGGCTGAGCCCAGGTGTTACATAATTACTTTAGACATTTGGAATGCCATGAAAACCTTGGATGGTTTCATGAATTGAGCAATCGATTAGGTTTTTGTCCATTAGTGTAGTCGATTTATGATATGCGAATCTAGCTGATTTCCTTTTTTATTTACTTGAGGCATTTAGGAAAATGATTTGTGAAAATAAACTAGACCATTAGACTCATATGAATATTTAGAATTTTATGGTGAAATAAAAAAAGTTTCACATTATTCTAGTGAAAAATAGACCCAACTGGAGAGGGCCACATGACACCTAGACCAAACAGCCATTAAATCGCCATGTAGGATGTCCAATCAGCCTAGGATCATTAGGAGATCCCATTTTACACATGGCACCATCACAACCCTCCATTTGAAGCACACTTTACACTTTTCAAATGAAGTACAAATGTGTATGGTGAATGGAGTGAGAATCAAGAACCCTACATGCCTTCTTACAACACCATGCATTTCTTACACCATTTCACTATTTCAACTACCAAAAGTACACCATGATCAACCACCAAAGAGGATTTGAAACCCTAAATGAAACCCAAATCCCCATGAGGGAACCCAAACCCTAAATGGTATGCCACTCGCTTTGACTCTTCTTACTTCCCTCTTGGTTTAAACCATTTCTACAAGCAGCCATCCACTCATGAACTATCCCTTACACCCTTATCCATGCCCTTACACCATGGTACATTCATTTGACAAACCCAATTGGAATTGGACTTAAAATCCTAAGTGAAACCCTATCTATACCCTAAATGAGCCAATTGGTTTTGCTAAAAAATGTTCCAGCCGAATAACTCTCATTTCCTTAGATTTTCACACAACTTTTCTCCCATTGAATGACCACTCCATGGTCTAAACATTGTACCCTATGGCAGCCAAGTAGTGTACTTATTTTTTGGAAGGTCAAACACTCAAACTACTTCACAAAAAGCTCACCATTCAGCCAAGCATTTCAGCCCCTCCCTTCAAGGCAATTTTTCATCCACCTTATAAAAAGCTTTCACATCATTGTCATGCATTCCACCCACTCCAAGTTAGCCCTCCCTACAGCCCCACGACACCCTCACTTCTTCCTCATGCTTGCAATTCTTCATATCTCCTTCCTAGGGAGCAAACCGAGAGAGAGAGAGAGAGAGAGAGAGAGAGAGCTTTGGATAGAATAGTTTAAGTGCTTTGCTTCTATGGATTTATAGATTTGAAAGTTTCTTTCCTAACTCAACTCTTTTTTATTTTTCTTATGCTTTTAGTCTTGGATTTTTTGGAAGAGTGTTGATTATTTGTAATTGAAGTTTGAAGGTTGGGTGATGGGATATTAGTGATGAGGTGTTCGGTTTGGAGTATGTTGATAAGCTTTGAGAGTCTGTGTTGTTTTGTTGGATAATCCTTAAACTTTTAGTGCTATGGTGTACTGCTTTGATTTTTATACAAGTTCTTGGTTGGATTTATGGCATATGAGGTTTAATAAAATAGATTTGGATGGTCCTCTAAGCATTAAATCAAAACCCTCCAAGCATGAGATTGTTTGGTTTAGTTTGTGATTCTAGCTTTAGAAACTTAGATCCATGGTTTTGATTTTATAAACTATTGTTCTTAAAGCTTTGATCTATGGTTTAAGTTGAATTTTTAAAACTTTATGACTATGGTTTTGTTGGATTTTGATAAGCATGCAAAGAGGAATGTATTTATGCATGGTTTGGAGGATCTCGAGTTAATGGTTGCTTTGATGTTGTGAGTTTTTAAGACATGTTGAGTACGGTGCATAGATCAAGTTAGAACCTGCATGTGAGATATGTTTTTTCAAGAATGTATGCATGTAAATCAAGGATTTAGACTTTTTGCTCAAAGCCAATGCATGCTATGTCTTGGGTTCCATGTTATATGTTTAAGCTGATTTTCATTTAGTGAATTAGTTAAGTTTTGTTACATAGTCTGTAACAGCCCACTAGAAATCCAAAAGTGAAATTTTTATTAGCTTTAAGAACCTTGTGAAAACTCCATAAGTTTTCATGAATCGACCAATCGCATAGGTTTTAGTCTGTCAACATAATCTGTGTTATCACTCACTATGGTGTCAGAAGTGCGATTCTAATTATTTGAGGTAGTTATAAGTGTCAGAATATGTTATGGTCTGCACCATTAAACTCAATTGATTATTTAAGATTTTATGGGGCAATAAGTCAATTTTCATATTTTCAGACAAAACGTCTGTTTGAAACTATGAAATTATTTTTAGGGGCACTTCGAGGTTGAATTTTGGTAAACTATTTTCACTGTAGGTTAATATGAATATTTAAGAATTTTTAATGCTAAGTTTATGATTCACTTTTTTTGAGTGAATAGTAGCCTTGATAAGCGCACCAATTGCAATGCTTCAAAATCACAGTGTGAAATGTCCAAATTAGATTAGAGAAGTTTTATTTGGATACTTGACAAAATCCTAGCCACACTTAGTGAATAGTATTAGACACTTGGCACCATGAGGAACATTTGATGGATTTGAAGGAATCAAGGTGTGAGATCATGCCACCTAAGCAAAAACCTTATTCTATCCAACCAATCCAATTGTGCCAAACCAATGAGAATTTCCACCCTAGTAAAATCCTTTATGGTTGGAATCCAACTGAGAACCCAAAAGTATGATTGAAACTAAAATCATAAACGGTTCTATCCAAACCATAAAGTTGACCTCCGAAACCTAAATAAATCAGTGTTTAGCATTGTATTTAATCGCTTGATTAAATTACTTCCACATGCTATTAATCCTTCAAATTTATGTTAGAACATCATTATCCAACCTTGTTAACCTTAAAAAATTGATTGTGCCAAGTGATATTGGATTTGGGCTTGATAGCAACCCAAACTCTCTTAAAACTCCAAAATGTAAGCTCATTTGGTTTAGGCTCATTAAGGCCCACGAATTTGGTCTCATTAGCATTGCTTCTTGTCTAAGTTTGCACCACCACTTGACTAACCAGGTCTTTCCAAAAGAGGTTCTAGAAGGTCTTAAAAAGGCCACCTCACTCTTTCACTTTTACACTCCATCTTGGGCTGATTTTTTTGGGGAAGAAAAGGCCAACACTCAAGCTCTCCTTCAGTCCTATCACTTTCCATATCCTATGTAAGAGTCTCTCCAATCCACTTCCCATGAAAAACAACTCTCCTTTACACTTTTCCTTGATGGAACACAAAAGACTCTCTTGGGCAGTTTTTCTAGTCTCTGTTGAGCGCCGTATTCAAAGGTTTTTAAAGTTTTTTCTCACAATGTTTCCTTCATGAAAGTTGTTCCTTTTCTAATCTAGTTTACATGGATATCTTATTTGTTCTATTTTGAGATCATTTGTTTGATCAAAAGTTGTTCAAACCCAATAAAGGTTAATCTGGGTGATAAACAGGAGAGTGTGTTGTAGTTTGGAGTTTTTGACCAAGCTAATGGATAGATCTTGGTTCGAGATTTTTATGGAGTACTGCTAACATGTATATATGATTATTATTTGAGGATTTGTTACATGATTAAAAGTTTTGGTGAAATATTTTCTTAGATCTAGAAACTTAGAAACTGGAATAGGAAAAACCGTTTCTGTTTTGAGAAAGTTTAAATATTTTCTGGTTTAATCCTAATCCAATGGCTTTGATATTTTTATTTGAGGATCCTAAGCCTCTTATATACATGTTAGAATGTTGTTTTGAATATATTTTATGTTAGTTTGGAGGATATGAAATTTTATGCAAGGAGATATTCTGTTAGGCCAAAGTGATGATCTTTAATCATGTGATCTTGAGTTTGAAGCGGATCTGTTTTAGGACACCTTTTTAAACAATGTGAAGTTTTTGTTTGAAGATCACATCTTTATAAGTCATGGATCAAGAGGTTGATCAAAACAAGTTAGAAATAAAAATCAAAGGAATAGCCTATGTAAAATTTTGGCCCTATAGAGTTTTAATGGTTATGCTTTATTTTAAATTTTTCTGAGTTGATATTTGAGTTTAGAACAAAATTTACATGAGGTATGTAAATTTTGGTAATTTTTTGAGTTAGGATCCAAAATCTTTAAGTTATGGATAAAATAATCATTTGCCCACATGTAGAAGGTAAAATGGTAATTTTACTCTAAGTTGACATTTTTTCATATTTCTAATTGTTAGTGATTATGTTCTAACTTTAGAAATCATTACTTTCAGTTTCTCGTAATCGCGCTTGTGTTTTCTCTAGAAAACGTGAAGACCGAGGTAAGTTAGCTTTTAACTTACTAGCAGTTTAATGTGTATGAGTGATAAGTAAAGAGACTGCAATGTATGTATGTATGTTATAACATGTGTCATGTAAAGTCATTACATAATTATCTGTTACACAGAATTCATTATGTCACAAGTTATTCATCTGTTACTCAAGATATTCTGTCACGTATTGCTATAAAGTATATCATGGTCAGTTAAGTATGTCATCTGTAACATGAATGTCATGTCATGTAATATTCAACGTTGCAATTATGCCATGTTAAGTGTGTTGCCTGTTATATGTTATGTTATGTCATGTTACGAATGTTTCTATTTCAAATAAGTCATATATTTTCAGTTACGTTTAAGTCATGTGGTGTTACGTCAGGGATTTTGTCCCTTCATACTACAATCACGTTTCGTCTCAAATACAGTTTGTGTATTTCTAGAACAATCATGTCAATCACGACCCTAAGTGCTATGATGGGGTAATATTCTAGTAGAACTCATTTGTTCACGCTAGAGTGTCTAAATAGGTGTGAAATTCTTTGGGTTAGCAAAGTACAGTCAACAGGTTGCGAATGGGGCCTAACTAGCTGGTCACCGGTGTGCGCCAGGCACTAATACCAATGGAGCCATATTTTGTTTTAAGTATATCCACAACAAGTGTGGCACAAACAATTCATGGGGTCACAACAACTGTGAAGCATGAAGTATGGGACCACAACAACTGTGGAGCATACACTATGTGAGACATAGCAATTGTGACACGTAGAATACGTGGGGCCACAACAACTGTGGAGTACATATTAACGCACTCGCAACTAGTACAGATACCTTTGTTGTGATGCGGTAATTGGAAGGGACACACGGCTCAAGGGGACCCGTGTAGCACCCATATGGTCATTTTAATGATTAAGTCTATTGAATAAGATTCTAAGTTCATGTATTTCACGTTCAAATGATGTTTCACGTTACGTTATGATCAAGTTTATGTTAAGTCAAGTTTCAGAATTCAAGTCCAAGTTCATGTTAAGTAAAGAAGTTAGTTTAAGTTCATGTTAAGTCAAGTTTCAGATCAAGTTCTTGTCAAGTCAAATCTCAGTTTAAGTCCAGCTCAGTTTAAGCTAATCAAGTTCAGTTAATGCTTTAGTTTAAGTTATGTCAGTTATGTTATGTTGTATGTCAAGTTATGCTATAATTACTTATGATTTTGATTATATATTCATGCTTTTACTGCCATGCATGCATCATTAAACTGTGTGAAGGTTTTTGTTAACTTGCTGAGATTTGTAATCAAATCTCATTGTGATAGTACCAACTACCATTCCCCCTAAATGGTAGATCTTGTTATAGGATTTGAAGGAGATTCGAGAATCAACCAACTGGAAACGATCGACTAAGCGACGGTGCGACATAGATGATAGTACAGTAGTTGCCTCCATATTACTATTTGTATTTGTGGAGTTCAATCTTGTAACGACCTGACCCTAAGTTTAGACTATAAAATAAGTTTTATGTATTTTCTTATAACCATAAATATTTTTTTTTATTATTATTATTATTTTATCATATTTTGAAGTTATCAGTTTTAATAATAATTATTATTAGTATTATTATCAGCTTTTATTATTAGTATTTTATCATGACCGGATTTTTTGTTTTAGCCACAAGAATTTTAGTTTTGAATTTAAACATTATTTCTCCCTATCTCCACCCATTAGCCTCATCCTTATCCTCTAATTAATAACTCCAAATCCTATTAGGAGACCAAGTACTCTTATAAAAAAAAAAACCCTACGATATACCTCTATTTTCATTTTATAAAAGTCCCACGAAGGCTCTGAAATAAACACAGCAAATCTGGCCTCTCTCACTACCGCACAGGAAATCTTCTTCTACCTCTCCAAGGTTTTTCTTCTCTCTCTCTCTCT
>QEOT01007190.1:15511-30326 GCA_003123785.1 Pterocarya stenoptera | reverse complement strand
TTAAATTATTTTGATAAGCACATGAGACTTCCGTAATTTTTTTAAATAAGTGCTTCCGCAGAGTTTATTTTTGGATTTTTAATATTTAATAAAATTCATTTTATTTATGGAATCCTTTGCATCTGACACGTTATTAAAAAGAATTTTTTTTCTTTCTAGTTCAAGTTTAGTAGTAGCACACTAGCTTCCCAAAAATTCTAAAATGTCTTTATTGGGGAGCGGGGTGTTACAAATCTCCAGCACTCTTTTGATCGCAACTATTTTGGACTAGTGTTGTGATCTCAGTTGTTTAATATGTCCTTATGTATGAAGTATGTGTTAAGTATTTGAGATATTTCAGTTTGGAGCATAGTATTGCTAAAAAGAAAAAAAAATATTATCCGCTGCAAATATTGCATAATGCTATATGCATGTTAGGAACATTGCATATTATATGTCATGAATGGGGGCAGGTAACTTTGTGTTATATGTCTCGACGCTTCAAATCTCCGTCTGATCCCAAGCGAAATTTGGGGGCGTCACAGGGTGGTATTAGGGCAATAAGTCTCTAAGTTTAAATCCACATGTCCTTAGGAAATGCACCAAATATTAGGCTTGAAATTTTAGTCTTCATTAGGTTTAAATTTCTTGAAGTATGAGAGATAGTACGTGGTTGTAATATGTGAACTTGTGTGTTTTATGAAGTGACACATGACTCGCGGTAGGATACCTCAAAACCTTGAGGGAGCCACAATTCTCCTGATGGATGGTGGATTAGCTAAAGCTATTTGTATGCTGACTGATGTTCTTAGGCATCAGCAACAGCAGCAAGTGCACGTACCCAGACTTGAAGTTAGGAGTTGTCCATATGAGAAGTTTGTGATTCACCGTTATCTGAATTTTTTTCTGGTAATGAAGGGCCACTGAGAGACGAGAAATGGATTATGGATCTCGAAAGGACGTACGAGATTTGTGGATGTACTGAGGATCAAAAGGTACTATACGTTGGGTACCTTTTCCAAGGAGAAGTTGGAATATGGTGGAATACTCGAAGACAGCACGTACCCGTTAGAGTGTATGCTGTCACTCAGGGAGACGCAGATGCTGACGCCACAGGAATTGAAAGAGTTGACATTGTCACTGGTATTTTCTAAGACCTATGTATTGTTAAGCTTAGTTAAAGTTGATTTGATTTCAATTGATGGCATTACTGCATTATTGTTTTTATTTTTTTCTTTTTGGGGTAATGTCAAGTCTTTGATGTTTGTAACTTGTACGCGGTTTGATTTAAGCAAGTCCTTATTTTTAGTGATTGTGGTATTGCACGAGAGTTTAGTTCGTACTCCAAATTGTTACTAGGTGGTAAGAGTAACAAGTCTCATTAAGAGTATTTCTATTCATACCAGTGCAGATATAGAATACCTTTTAGGAATACAAGGAAGGATAGTGAAGGTTGATGAATTAATACTCCGTGTATTTGGAGTTTGTTTTATTTTGAGGATCCAATACAATTTCTGTTCGGAAGAGTAAAGTGTGTGGCAGATGCTTTGGCCTTAGTAGGATTCACATATGATTGTAGTTTTATTTAGTTGCCATTAAATGATTTAGGGTGAAGTATTGTATTGTGGAAATCGTAGATCACCTATATATTGGAGACAAATATGTTGGGAGTAAAATTTTAGTCTTAAGGGTTTATGTGAACTGTAGGAACAGATCCTTTTGATTAGAGTCAGAATAAGAGGCGGCTCATGAAGGATAAAAGAACTATGTCAATCATAAGAGAGAAAGTCTTGAGGTTAGATTAATACCTGAACAATTATCGAGGTACTACCTAGTAGGAGGAACGATTCATTTTTGTTATGAAGAAGTAAGCTAGTCCAAGACAGATGGAATTCTTTGAAGAAATAGAGAAAGTGATTTCAATTATATATGAATTAAAATTTTCCAGCTGAATTACAAGTATACTTGAAGTGTATTACTTACGTTTTCTAAGGAAATGTTTTGGGAGATTATCTACTTGAAGTTTTAGATTTAGAGAGTATGTCGGTACAACTCAACCTACTTTGTGGAAGGACTCCATTACCATTTGTTAATTAGAGTGAGAGACTTAATGTAACACCCCGCTCCCCAATAAAGACATTTTAAAATTTTCGGGGAGCTAGTGTGCTACTATTAACTTGAACTAAGAAAAAATTCTTTTTAATAACATGCCAGATGCAAAAGATTCCATAAATAAAGCAAATTTTATTAAATACTAAAAATCTAAAATAAAGTTTGCGGAAGCACTTATCTAAAACAATTATGAAAGTCTCATGTGCTTATCAAAATAATTTAATTAAATCTTAAACTATAAAGCTTAATCATACCAAATCTATCTAGGCCTCTGTCTCGCCTCCCAAGGTCAAGTCCTGTCCTGCAGCCTCATCCTCATAAATGTCATCACCTGGGGTGGTTTAAAAATATGAAAACAAACTAAAATGAGTCAAATACTCAATAAGCACACATCATACAGTAAACATAATAAACATACAGTTTCTTGAAAAACATGTATACTCATAATTACATACGTAAATAACATGAACATGAGCTTATCTTTCACTTGTCATAGGCCGTTACCCACTGTTGACCCCCGTGAGTTAGGGTTAGCGAATCTAAGTAGATTCCGATTCCGCCCGTGGCCGCAGGTTGTGGAATCCATACATAAGGAAGACATACTGAGTGCACTACCAGCATGTACGACCTGGCAATGCAATATGCCCAAACATAGGTACCATCTTCATATCATAACATAGGCCGTTACGTATCTTATCATTCATATTTCATCATAATCATACTTGCATACTTGTCATATCTTAGATTTCAAAAGATATCACATTCATACTTGTCATATCATATCATAGATTTCAAATGAAATCGCATTCTTTCATAACATGTTGTGATGCATGACTTCTCACATAAAATCATGATTTTTCATAAATACTTTAATACATAAATCTTCACATAAAATCATGCATGTCTTTTCATAAATTATTTTAATGCATAACTCTTACATAAAATCATAACTTTTCATAAATCTTTTTATGCATAATTCCTTTCATAAAATCATGAATTTTCATAAATAACTTGATGCATAATTATTTACATAAAATCATGGATTTTCATATTTTTATCATGTCTTGGGTACGTAAAAAGACGCTTCCAATGGAGGACATACATGCATAATTTTTTTTATGAAAGACATATCGTTTACCGTACATACGTGTAAGGGTATGACCATGCTACTTACCTTACAGCGCTAGTCCACTATTTTCGGCACGTAATCCGTCACCTATAAAATAATACGTAATTTGCATAAGTTTCTAATTAATCATATGAATTTATTTAAAACCTAAACTAATAAAATAGTCTATATTTCCTAAACCTAAATTTCTAATTCAGCCTAGATCTCCATAAATCTTGATCCTTCGAGACTCTCTTAAAACAATTTGCGTATATATATATACATACATGTATATATATCCCTTTACGTCCAACACATAAATTATTCTCATCTATAAATCTTAAAAAGGCAGGGCATTTTTGTAATAACAACATAATGGGATGGGCAATATGGGGAGGTTGAAGATAACGAAAATAAGGGAACAATGCTTACGGGGAGAGGAGGGTGGTCCGATGCTTACCGAGAGAGGGGCTGAGTGAGACGAAGGGTTGTGGTGGCTGGCCGAGTTCACGGTGGAGCAGCTAGGGGATCCTTTTGACTATGGTGGTGCAACATGAAGGGAGGGAGAGAGAGTTTAGAGAGAGAGACTGTCAAACTGAGAGCAATAGAGAGAGAAGAGGTGACGCAGGTCGTGGGCTTACCGGAATAGTGCGAGGTGGAGGGAGGTGCCTGGTTGGCGAGTTCTATGGTAGTCTCTGGTGAGGAGCAACGATTGAAAAGGTTGAATCTTGGCTCTATGATAGGCTCCGAAAATGCTCTGTTATCGGGTGGTAAAACAGGGGAGGATGGTAGCGGCTCCTTGGCTCTTCCAAAGGCAGTCACGTAGTGTTTTCAATAGCTAGGCAATGAGGTGGTCTGAGGAAGGAGCTACGATGTGGTTTGCTTGGTTTCGGCAAGGTGGTGCAGTGGGTTCTCGGTGGCGTGCAGTAGCTAGAAGGGGCAACGTTTTGGAGGGTCTCGGCACGTTGGTTGCCTGTTTATGGTTCTTCTACTGTGCTAAAGGGCTGGCAGTGGAGAGGATCAGAGTGCGACGTGGGGGAGAAGGTGTGGGTGTTCTGCTGAACGGCTGAGGGAAGGTGGTTTGTGAAGAGCTAAAACAAAGGGTGTTGTATGTGGTTCTGTGTAACAAGCCGATATATCTATATAGAAAAAAAAAACTGATAAAACCCTAGTGAAAAACGTGCATGCGAAGGCAATGGTCGCGATAAAGCCAAGCATGAAGACGTAGACGGGCAAGGAACGTGTATGTGATAGAGAATGTTTAAAAAAATAAATAAATCCTAGGGAAAGAGACGTGCATGTGCATGGGAGTGAGCCATGGGACTAGCTAGTTTCGTGAGGGGCTGGGAGTTGTGGAAGGGAATCCGGTAGTGACTAGGAGTTTTATTATGGAAGGGAAAACAAAAGTTTGTTAGTGTTTGGAGTCGATAATTCAAGGGCTTGGAGCTTTATTTATTTATTTATTTATTTTATATAAATAGAACTTTAATTCCAAGTTCAAATAAATAACTTATTCGATAAGTCATTTTATGGGTTTCAACTCACTTATTGAGCCTAATAAAATTATCTGTAATTTATCCCTAGAAATATAGGATCGGGTTGTTACACTTAAGGAATGGCAAAATTTCCGTGGTAGATAGTTATGTGGTAAATAACTATTTGAGTAGTATGGAAATCAGTGATTTCGCTTAAGCAAGAATTTAGTATCCTGGAAGGTCAGCCTATAAGTCATTAAGTTTAGGCAGTAACCCTTGGAAGTGTTATACCCTCCTCTTATATGGTAGTAGTTATTTTGTACAACCGTGTGATGATTATAGATAAGAATAGTGTGGACTACAAGAGGAAGGCGTTACTCGTGAAGAACGTTACCTGCCTCTACACTCGATTACGTGGGTAAATCGGAATAGCTTCAAGGCTAGGATGGCATAGGACCAAGCAGAGTCTAGCGGAGCAGCAAAGAAGAGTGCCTCAGTTGCCAACGCTGAGCCCGCGATGTTAGGCTCATCTATGTCAACAACTCACGGTGGATGTCTATTGGTTGAGGGTCAGGAGCCAGAGAGCGAATGTGAAGAGGTCATACAACATCCCGACCCAGGTTACCACGGCAACAAGGTGTTTGATTCAGAGGACAACATGTTCAGTGATGGATAGTAGGTTTGGTGAGCATCATCTTCTCATTATCTTATTGATGGTTACTTGCGTCGATTTCAAGGACGAAATCTTTTTTTTAGGAGGGGAAATTGTAACAGCCCGCTAGAAATTCAAAGGTAGAATTTCTATTGACTTTAGTAACCTTGTGAAACCTCCACAAGTTTTCATGAATCGACCAATCGCATAGGTTTTAGTCTGTCAACATAGTCTGTGTTATCACTCACAATGGTGCCAGAAGTGCGATTCTAATTATTTGAGGTAATTATAAGTGTCAGAATATGTTATGGTCTACGCCATTAGACTTAGTTGATTATTTAGGATTTTATGGGGCAATAAGTCAATTTTCATATTTTCGGACAAAACGTCTGTTTGAAACTATGAAATTATTTTTAGAGGCAATTCGAGGTTGAATTTTGATAAATAATTTTTACTGTAGGTTAATATAAATATTTAAGAATTTTTAGTGCTAAGTTTATGATTCACTTTTTAGAGTGAATAGTAGTCTCGATAAGGGCACCAATTGCAATGCTTCAAAATCACAATGTGGAATATCCAAATTAGATTAGAGAAGTTTTATTTGGACACTTGACAAAATCCTAGCCACACGTAGTGAATAGTATTAGACACTTGGCACCATGAGGAACGTTTGATGGATTTGAAGGAATCAAGGTGTGAGATCATGCCACCTAAGCAAAAACCTTATTCTATCTGACCAATTAAATTGCGCCAAACCAATGAGGATTTTCACCCTAGTGAAATTCTATATGGTTGGAATCCAACTGAGAACCCAAAAGCATGATTGAAACTGAAATCCTAAATGGTTGGTTCTATCCAAACCATAAAGTTGACCTCCAAAACCTAAATAAATCAGTTTTTAGCATTGTGTTTAATCGCTTGATTAAATTACTTCCACATGCTATTAATCCTTCAAATTTATATTAGAACATCATTATCCAACCTTGTTAACCTTGAAAATTAATTGTGCCAAGTGATATTGGATTTGGGCTTGATAGCAACCCAAACTCTCTTAAAACCCAAAATGTGGGCCCATTTGGTTTAGACCCATTAAGGCCCACGAATTTGGTCTCATTAGCATTACTTATTGGCTAGGTTTGCACCCCCACTTGGCTGACCAGGTCTTTCCAAAAGGGGTTCTAGAAGGTCTTGAAGAAAAAATCTAAAGGGCCACCTCACTCTTTCACTTTCACATTCCATCTTGAGAAAAGATCTTGGGCTGATTTTTTTGGGGAAGAGAAGGCCAACACTCAAGCTCTCTTCCAGTACTATCACTTTCCATAACCTGTGTAAGAATCTCTCCAGTCCACTTCCCACGAAAAGCAACTCTCCTTTTCACTTTTCCTTGATAGAACACAGAAGACTCTCTCGGGTAAGTTTTCTGGTCTTTGTTGAACGCCATATTCGAAGCTTTTGTAAGTTTTTTCTCACAACGTTTCCTTCATAAAAGTAGTTCCTTTTCTAGTCTAGTTTATGTGGATATCTTATTTGTTCTATTTGGAGATCATTTGATTGATCAAAAGTTGTTCAAACTCCAGAAAGGTTAATCTGGGCAATAAACTGGAGAGTGTGTTGTAGTTTAGAGTTTTTGACCAAGCTAATGGATAGATCTTGGTTCGAAACTTTTATGGTGTACTGTTGACATGTGTATATGATTATTTGTTGAGGATTTGTTGCATGATTAAAAGTTTTGGTGAAATATTGTCTTAGATCTAGAAACTTAGAAACTAGAAGAGGAAAAATAGTTTTTGTTTTGAGAAAGTTTAAATCTTTTATGGTTTAATCCTAATCCAATAGCTTTGATATTTTTATTTGAGGATCCTAAGCCTCTTATATACATGTTAGAATATTTTTTGAATATATTTAATGTTAGTTTCGAAGATATGAAATTTNGATTGAAACTGAAATCCTAAATGGTTGGTTCTATCCAAACCATAAAGTTGACCTCCAAAACCTAAATAAATCAGTTTTTAGCATTGTGTTTAATCGCTTGATTAAATTACTTCCACATGCTATTAATCCTTCAAATTTATATTAGAACATCATTATCCAACCTTGTTAACCTTGAAAATTGATTGTGTCAAGTGATATTGGATTTGGGCTTGATAGCAACCCAAACTCTCTTAAAACCCAAAATGTGGGCCCATTTGGTTTAGACCCATTAAGGCCCACGAATTTGGTCTCATTAGCATTACTTATTGGCTAGGTTTGCACCCCCACTTGGCTGACCAGGTCTTTCCAAAAGGGGTTCTAGAAGGTCTTGAAGAAAAAATCTAAAGGGCCACCTCACTCTTTCACTTTCACACTCCATCTTGAGAAAAGATCTTGGGCTGATTTTTTTGGGGAAGAGAAGGCCAACACTCAAGCTCTCTTCCAGTACTATCACTTTCCATAACCTGTGTAAGAATCTCTCCAGTCCACTTCCCACGAAAAGCAACTCTCCTTTTCACTTTTCCTTGATAGAACACAGAAGACTCTCTCGGGTAAGTTTTCTGGTCTTTGTTGAATGCCATATTCGAAGTTTTTGTAAGTTTTTTCTCACAACATTTCCTTCATAAAAGTAGTTCCTTTTCTAGTCTAGTTTATGTGGATATCTTATTTGTTCTATTTGGAGATCATTTGATTGATCAAAAGTTGTTCAAACTCCAGAAAGGTTAATCTGGGCAATAAAGTGGAGAGTGTGTTGTAGTTTAGAGTTTTTGACCAAGCTAATGGATAGATCTTGGTTCGAAACTTTTATGGTGTACTGTTGACATGTGTATATGATTATTTGTTGAGGATTTTTTGCATGATTAAAAGTTTTGGTGAAATATTGTCTTAGATCTAGAAACTTAGAAACTAGAAGAGGAAAAATAGTTTTTGTTTTGAGAAAGTTTAAATCTTTTATGGTTTAATCCTAATCCAATAGCTTTGATATTTTTATTTGAGGATCCTAAGCCTCTTATATACATGTTAGAATATTTTTTGAATATATTTAATGTTAGTTTCGAAGATATGAAATTTATGTAAGGAGATATTCTGTTAGGCCAAAGTGATGATGTTCTTGGCTAAATTTGTGTTTTGGTTAATTTTTAACCATGTGATCTTGAGTTTGAAGCTTGGATATATTTTAGGACACCTTTCTAAACCATGTGAAGTTTTTGTTTGAATATCACATCTTTATAAGTCATGGATCAAGAGGTTGATCAAAACAAGTTAGAAACAAAAATCAAAGGAATAGCCTATGTAAAATTTTGGTCCTATAGAGTTTTAATGGTTGTGTTTAATTTTAAATTGTTTTGACAGGAGGTATGTAAATTTTGGTAATTTTTATAGTTAGGATGCAAAATCTTTAAGTTAGGGGTAAAATGATCATTTTTCCACATGTAGAAGGTAAAAAGGTAATTTTACTCTAAGTTGACATTTTTCCATATTTCTAATAGTTAGTGATTAAGTTCTAACTTTTAAAAATCATTACTTTTAGTTCATCATGATCGCGCTTGTGTTTTTTCTAGAAAATGCGAAAACCGAGGTTAGTGAGCTTTTAACTTACTAGCAGTTTAATGTGTATGAGTGATAAGTAGAGGGACTGCAATGTATGTTTGTATATTATAACATGTGTCATGTAAAGTCATTACATAATTATCTGTTACACAGAATTTATTATGTCACGAGTTATTCATTTGTTACACAAGATATTCTGTCACGTATTGCTATAAAGTATATCACGTTAAGTTAAGTATGCCATCTGTTACATGCATGTCATGTCATGTAATATTCAACATTGCAAGTTTGCCATGTTAAGTGTGTTGCCTGTTATATGTTATGTTATGTCATGTTACGAATTTTTTTATTTCAAATAAGTCATATATTTTGAGTTACATTCAAGTCATGTTGTGTTAGGTCAGGGCTTTTATCCTTTCATGCTACAGTCACATTTGGTCTTAAATACAGTTTTTGTATTTTGAGAACAATCATGTCAATCACGACCTTAAGCGCTATGATGAAATAATATCCTAGTAGAACTCCTTTGTTTACACTAGAGTGTCTAAATAGGTGTGAAGTTTCTTAGGTTGACGAAGTATAGTCAACAAGTTGTGAATGGGGCATTACTAAATGGTCACCAGAGCGCGCCAGTCACTTATGCCGATGGAGCCATATTTTATTTGAAGTGTTTCCTCAGCAAGTGTGGCACAAACAATTCATAGGGTCACAACAACTGTGAAGCATTGAAGTATGTGGTCACAACAACTATGGAGCATACACTACATGAGATATAGCAATTGTGACATGTAGAATACGTGGGGCCACAACAATTGTGGGGTACGTATTAACGCACTCACAGTTGATACAGATACCTGTGTTGTGATGTGGTAATCGGTAGGGACACACGGCTCAAGGGGACTTGCGTAGCACCCATATGGTCATTTTAATGATTAAGTCTATTGAATAAGATTCCAAGTTCATGTATTTCACATTCAAGTGATGTTTCACGTTACGTTATGATCAAGTTTATGTTAAGTCAAGTTTCAGAATTCAAGTCCAAGTCCATCTTAAGTAAAAAAGTCAGTTTAAGTTCATGTTAAGTTAAATTTCAGATCAAGTTCTTATCAAGTCAAGTCTCAGTTTAAGCCCAGTTCAGTTTAAGCAAGTCAAGTTCAGTTCACGCTTTGGTTTAAGTTATGTCAGTTATGTTATGTTGTATGTCAAGTTATGCTATAATTACTTATGATTTTGATTGTATATTCATGCTTTTACCGCCATGCGTATATCATTAAACTGTGTGAAGGTTTTTGTTAACTTGCTAAGATTTGTAATCAAGTCTCACTGTGGTAGTCCCAACTACCATTCCCCCCGAATGGTAGTTCTTGTTATAGGATCTAAAGGGGAACTGAGAATTGACCAACTGGAAATGGTCGACTAAGCGACGGTGCGACGTAGATGATAGTACAGTGGTTGCCTCAGATTACTACATGTATTTGTGAAGTTCAATCTCCAGCATTCTTTTGATCGAAACTATTTTGGACTAATGTTGTGATCTTAGTTGTTTAGTATGTCCTTATGTATGAAGTATGTTTTAAGTATTTGGGATATTTCAGTTTGGAACATAGTATTGGTAAAAAGAAAAAAAAATTATCCGCTGTGAATATTGCATAATACTAGATGCATGTTAGGAACATTGCATATTATATGTCATGAATGGGGACAGGTAACTTTGCATTGCATGTCTCGACACTTCAAATCTTCATCCAATCCCAAGTGAAATTTGGGGGCATCACATAGTCATGCTAACTATCCACCAAGTTTGAGTGATTAACATGTTAGAGGTTAATATTTGTAAACTTTTGGAGTACTTGGTGTTAAAATGCAAGAGAAAAGACACCAAGATTAGGTTTGATTTGACCCTTTTTTTTTTAATTAAAGAGCCGGTAGCCACATGTCTATTAGTAGCCCCATCCCAAGTTTATTAATCAACCCTCACTTTTGGTGGAGGAAAACCTTGGTTACAACTGCATGCCTTGGATGTTACTAGTCAGATTTCTGGGAGATATCACTTCTTCCATAAATCAAACCAAAAAACAAAACCCAAGCATGAAAAATTACAAACCCATCCCAACACAAAAAAACATCAAAAAATAGAACAAGGAACTAACTAATAAACCAAAAACACTCATACTCGAAAATAAGATATACCCATTTTTTCAACCCGTGTAATACCTTTGAGATGTCTTGGTAAGCCTAAATGCCCTTCATAAATAATATTCTTACCCAACTCTCCTTCTCTAGCCAAAAAATCAGCCGCACTATTAGCTTCCCTATATTGATGGATGACCACAAAGTTACACGCCTGAAGCTCCTTCTTTAACTCTTCCCAATAATCCCAAAGATACCATACTGTACAACCCCCTTTCCGGAACCAATCTACCACAATACAAGAGTCGGATTCAATAATGATATTAGAAAATCTTAATTGTTTGCATAGACGAATACCTGCTAACATAGCCTTTAACTTTGCTCCATTATTTGTTCCGTTTCCAAAAGAAGCTGAAAAAGCCGCCATTACCTCTCCATTATTATCACGAACAATGCCCCCACCACCTAATCTTGATGTTTTGTTTGATTCTTTGAAATGTCAAGATTATGATTTTGAAAAAATGCTTAAGTTAGTCTTGACATGATGTTCGAACTAGGGATTTGATATTATTGAGATGTTAAATTCGGATTAGGCATGATGATGTGTTTAAGAGAGCAAGCCAAGTGTGATTTATAACCTATGTTAGTTTTGGCCATAGTGGGTTTTTCAAACTGGATGTGAGTTCCTATTAATTATAAGTCCATAGAAGGACTTAGAATGAAATTTATATGAGTTATGTAAATTTTGATGAGTTTATAGCTTGTTTGTAATTTTCATAAGTTTAAGGGCAAATTTGCAATTCCCAAAGAGTTAAGGAAAAATTTTGCAAATTAAGCTCAAAGTTAGTAAGTTTTGTTTCATAATATTCATAGTACGCATGCATTTATATGATCATACTATTTACCTCTAAGCGCTACTTCCTGATTTCTAAGTAGTAGCGCGTTACCTATACGAGGTACTCGACACTACTAATTTTCTAGAAAAAGTGTCCTAACATCCTTCCCACTTGAGCACATATCATAAACTTAATCTAATAAAATATCTAGCTATATACTGAATTCATTGATTACTAATCTCACTATTATATGGCTACTAAAACAATAATATCATATCTAGTCCTTTAAATATAATTTAGTAGGAAATATCTACATATTATGTATTTTATAAAGTAGCAATGTAATGATTTCGCAACCCAGGTTTAATAATACTATAGGTCCACCATGTATTACTTCCCAATGTTATAAGTTTCACTTCCTTAAGCATTTTCTAAAAAATTAGTTTAGGGGTTACTAGATTCAAATAAAACTTTGGTCTAATTTAAAATCATAAGAAAAACAGTTTATGAGATAATATTATTAAGCCCACATTAGAAAACAATCTACTTAGATAATAAACCAGTTTCTGGGGGTCATTAAAATTGGGTCCAGCTTATAACATGGCCCGTGTAGATAATAGGCCCTCTTAGAGTTTATAAGGCTCCTGGCCAAAAGGCTTAAGGTCCATGGCCCACTCTTAACTTCAGTGATGCAAAAGCCCTAAGGGCTGAGAAAGGAAGGCTCCTGAGAGAAGCATCATGCAACAGAAGGGGCAACTCACCTAGTGGAAAAACTGTTGCGCGGCGGCTCAGGGTGGCTAGCCGATGGCACAACTGGAAGGTCCCTATGGTGGTACGACACTGAGAAAGGGAGAGAGAGAGAGTGATGGGAACCAAGGTGGACCTAGTCATAAAGATCGTTTGCAAGTCAGATGGGCCAATTACAAGATCAATAGCCATGAAGATCAAGGAAGCAATGCAAGAATTGGTGCAATCCACTTTGGATGAAGCTAGGAAGTGCCCAACACTCAAGATGGGCTTGAAAGAAGAAGAACCAATTTTGATACACTTGATTCAAACTGTGGAAGACATGATTTAGAGATAGGGCCTAATGTTATTGGAGGTTTTCAACTTGGTTAAATGATTTATTTTATTAGTTTAGAATAAGTTGGCTTGAAATTGCTTGGCCCTCATATATCTTATTTCTTATGGGCTAGGGTTTTTGGGAAGACCTTGTATTTTGGCCAAGGGCTTATTTGGAAAGTTACTTTTTAGGAACTAGGGTTTCAAGAAGTTACTGTAGCGTGGCACTGTTCATGTCCCGAATCACTATAGCGCCGCACTGTTCATCTGGTACTATAGCGACACACTATTCATCCAGGGGCATTTTCAGAACAAAGGGATTTATTTTGGGTTAGGGTTTTTCAATTAGGTTTTGGTTTAAATACTCATTGTAGCCTCATTTGAAGTGAGACAATATTGAATTTTAATTGTGAGTTGAGTTTACTCCTCTTGTTCTTGATTGAACTTTTGAACTTATCAAAGGTAAATCACAATTTTTGTGGCGTTCCTCATTGTAATCTGGGTTCTTGAGACTGGTTCTTCAACGGGTTTAGATTTTAATATAATCTAGGTTCTTGAAACGAGTTCCTATCGGGTCGTGATTCTCCATCCATTGACTTGATTTGGCTTTTTTGAGTGAGTTTTCAATTTGATTGTGGGTTCAAGGGATTCCATTCCTGCGGATTCATATCATTTGGTATTCAGAGCTCGGTTTCCAATCAGGTTTGATTCTATCTTCTATTTTCTTGCATAATTAAAACATTTATAGCTCCCACGTAAATAAGGAGCTGTGCGGTAGCTACAAAATGAGAGTTTGATAGAATATAAAATAAGGATATACAAACAAGAACCAGTCCCAACGAAAAAGCAGAATAAATTGGGTTGGTAAGTAATACTACCCCTATGCCTCCTAATATGAGACCAGATCCCAAAAAGACTAAAAGAAAATCATGTATTGGTCCGGGCAAATCCATTATATGTAAAGAGATAAATAAATTGAAATTTTTTCATGACCTTATTGAACCACCAGGAAAATCTCTAAGTTTAATTCTAGGGCTTTATTATTCTAGGATTGCCAAAAAAAAAAAAAAAATAGAAACAAAAAGTACGCTGCCAAAATTCTTAGGGTTTTGGGTTTGGCTGAAATTTGCATCTCCTAGGGTTTCAGAATTCTAGGATTTCTTGCATCTCTAAGTTTGTCAATTGCTTGGAGCGCTGTTCTATTGATTCTCTTCTATTTCATTGTCAATTCTTGTGTATTTGAATTCAATTGCTTGATTTTCAATTGAATATTGCTGTTTGCGATTGAATTAGAGAAAAGAAAGGAAAAGAAAAGAAAAAAAAAAAATTTGAAAAAAAAATTGGAAAAAAAAAAGAAAAAAGGTTAGCATTCTGATATGTTGCTACATAGTTACAACAAAGAGAAAAAATGACATTTGTTGATTGAACTTTATCATAAAAGGGGCTGAAAACATCTTTCTAGTTGGTATCTTGTTTTATCATTACTCTTTCCCTCATATAAATTCCTTGAGTCTCGTGTCATTTTATTCATTCCTTGTTTCTTGTTCTTGGTTTTTGCATCTATATTACTGGTTGGAATAATACAAGGTTGTATTGTCTTGATTTAGTTCAACTAGTTCTAAAAGAACTTGAGCGAGAAAACTATTCAGGTAAAAGGCAAGAAAGTGTGAGACTATTATCAGAAAAAGGTCAATTAAGAGTAAAACACGAGTGGAGTGCCATTATTCGAGTATAAAAACGTAAGGGAGTGTGTGAGGTTTTCCACTAACATTCTTTTTGTGCAGCACACTATGATGTCTCATAGGAGTGACTTGATTGAGCTGCATAATTGCATATTTTATCTATTTAAAACCAATAATTTTTAATTGTTTTATTATTTTATCATTGGTTTTAGATGGATAAATTGATTAAGAGGCATAAATCCAAGTTGTGAATTAAA
>QEOT01007190.1:0-11632 GCA_003123785.1 Pterocarya stenoptera | reverse complement strand
ATGTCGTTTTGAACTAAATTGATTTCTGTCGTCTGAGCTAAACGACGTGCCGTTTTGTCTAAAACCAAAACGACATGTCGTTTTGCACTAACTTTTTTTCCCACCATTTTTTACGAGTTTATTTTTAGCACTTTCCCTGTGGAGACGATCTAGGAATTCGTTCCTAATTACTACGCGACACGCTCCTGCACTTGGGATAGCCTTTTGTGCTGCTCATTTCCGAACAAGTCATGACTAATCACTAAAGGGGATGGAAGATAACTCATCATTTGTGTTGCAAGCCATGCAACAACAGTTTGAGCGGTTGAACTTGGTGTTGGGTGAAGTGAGGGATAGGGTAGATCAACGAGCAACAATGATTAGAAATCTGCAATGTGAGAGAAATAGGAGGCGACATGAGCCTAGTATTGAGAATGGGTATGAGAATGGTGAGTATGGAGACGATAGGGAAGACCTAACATCAAAAGTTGGATTGAGTAGACATAGAGGAGTTAGGCGAGAAAGAGGACTTAGGAGAAACCCAAGGGGTCAAGATGGAGTAGATAGGAGCCTTGGGAGCATCAAAATGAAAATACCATCTTTCCAAGGTAGAACTGACCCTAAAGTTTATTTAAAGTGGGAGAAAAGAATAGAGTTGGTGTTTGACAGTTATAATTACTCTGAGTTTAAGTTGGCGGTAATTGAGTTCACTGATTATACGATTATTTGGTAGGATCAATTAGTGATCAATAGGAGGAGGAATCTTGAGAGGCCTGTAGAAACATGGAGAGAGTTGAAAGCTATCATAAGGCGGAAATTTGTACCTAGCCACTACTATAGAGACCTTTACCAAAAACTACAAAATCTTACACAGGGGTTTAGGAGTGTGGAGGATAACCATAAGGAGATGGAGGTAGCGATGATAAAGGCTAATGTAGAGGAGGATCGGGAGGCCACTATGGCTAGATTTTTGAGTGGTTTGAATAGGAAGATAGCCAATGTAGTTGAGTTGCAACATTATGTGGAGGTAGAGGACATGGTGCACATGGCTATGAAAGTGGAGAGACAGTTAAAGAGAAAGGGTACAGCAAGGTATACTTCGGTTTCTAGCACTTCTTGAAAACCAAAGGGGGACAAAAATGATCAAACTGTGACAAAGGGGAAGATCGAACCACCTAAGGGGAAAGATGAGGGTGAGTTTGAAATCTCAAGAAAAAGAGAGAATAAGTTGAAAAATAATTGTGAGATTGAGAGTTCAGAAAAAAATGAAGAAAAAGAAAGTGACAGAAAGAAAGAGAGTGAAAAGAAAAAAAAGAGTGAAAAGGAAAAAGAGAGTGAGAGGGAAAAAAGAGAATGAGGCTGAAACATCAAGAGAAGGAGAGAGTGAGAAGGAAAATAGAGAGGTGGCTGAGAGTCAAGAAAAAAGAGACGAGCCACGAGAGGAAAAATAAACAAAAGTTAGTTTTTGTGCTAAGGCAGACTTTTATACTAACGAATTTAATGACTCTTTGCCTAGTGTTGTTGTTTCTTTGTTGCAGGGATATGAGGCCATGATTCCTAATGGTGTGTTTAGTGGATTGCCACCTATTAGGGAGATAGAACATTACATTGATTTTGTGCCAGGTGCTATAATCCCTACTCGTCCTCTCTTTGAAGAACATGAGTCCTTGACACTCTTGGAGGGACAATATAAGTTGAATAGAATGCATGCCAAGTGGGTGCAATTCATTGAGACATTTCCTCATGTAATCAAGTACACACAAGGTAAGGAAAATTTTGTGGTAGATGTTTTAGCAAGAAGGTATGTCCTTGTGATCATTTTGGATACAAAGTTATTAAGACTTGAATATGATAAGAAATTGTATGTTAATGATGATGGCTTGGCTATTGTGCATGGAACATGTGAGAAAGCACCATATGGTAAGTTCTATAAACTTGATTGGTATTTGTTTCGAGATGATAAACTTTGTGAGCCTACTAGTCTTATGTGTGAAATGCTAGTGCATGGATATGGTTTGTTGGGTCATTTTAGTATGAAAATGATTTTAAATATGTGGCGTGACCATGGGTGAAAGTATTGCTTGCCATTCATTGAGTTTGCATATCATTGGAGTGGTCATTTTGTTGCAAAGAAGACTTTAGACGTGTCACATGAACGTTTGTGGGAGTATTATTTGCCATTCATTGCCTTATTGGATAAACGTTTGTGGGAGAATCCTTTGCCATTCATTAATGTGTTGCGTGAACGTTTGTAGGAATTCATTTGCCATTCATTGACATGTTGCATGAACGTTTTTGGAAGTATCATTTGTCATTCATTAACATCTTGCATGAACGTTTGCGCGTGTATTGCTAGCCATTCATTGAGTTTACATATAGTTGGAGTGGTCATTTTGATGTAAGGAAGACTTTAGATATATTTCATGAACATTTGTTGGAGTATTGTTTGCCATTCATTGAATTTACATATAATTTGAGTGTTCATGCTACTAATAAGTTTTCATATTTTGAAATTGTTTATAGACTTAATCCATTTACTCCTTTAGATTTAATATATCTACATGTTGATGATAGGAGCAGCTTGGATAGACTTTTCCAAATTCTTGAACAAATTAATGATAATACATATCAAGTGGGCCTTCCAAGTAAGTATAATGTTTCTACTATTTTCAATGTTACTAACATTTTCTCCTTTGATTCAGGTGGAGATTTGAGGTTGAATCCTTTTGAGGAGAGGGGGGAATGATGGAAACCAAGGTGGGCCTAGTCGTAAAGATCGTTTGTAAGTCAAATGGGCCAATTACAAGATCAATAGCCATGAAGATCAAGGAAGCAATGCAAGGATTGGTGCAATCCACTTTGAATAAAGCTAGGAAGTGCCCAACACTCAAGATGTGCTTGAAAGAAGAAGAACCAATTTTGATACACTTGATTCAAGCTGTGGAAGACATGATTTAGAGATAGGGCCTAATGTTATTGGAGGCTTTCAACTTGGTTAAATGATTTATTTTATTAGTTTAGAATAAGTGGGCTTGAGGATGCTTGGCCCTCATATATCTTATTTCTTATGAGTTAGGGTTTTTGGGAAGGCCTTGTATTTTGGCCAAGGGCTTATTTGGAAAGTTACTTTTTAGGAACTAGGGTTTCAAGAAGTTACTGTAGCGTGGCACTGTTCATGTCCCGAATCACTGTAACGCAGCACTGTTCATCTGGTACTGTAGCGACACACTATTCATCTAGGGGTATTTTCGGAACAAAGAGGTTTATTTTGGGTTAGGGTTTTTCAATTAGGTTTTGGTTTAAATACTCATTGTAGCCTCATTTGAAGTGAGACAATATTGAATTTTAATTGTGAGTTGAGTTTACTCCTCTTGTTCTTGATTGACCTTTTGAACTTATCAAAGGTAAATCACAATTTTTGTGGCGTTCCTCCTTATAATCTGGATTCTTGAGACGAGTTCTTCAACGGGTCTAGATTTTAATATAATCCAGATTCTTGAAACAAGTTCTCATCGGGTCTTGATTCTCTATCCAATGACTTGATTGACTCTCTTGGGTGAGTTTTTAATTTGATTATGGGTTCAAGGGATTCCATTTCTACGGGTTCATATCAGAGAGAGAAAGAGAGAGTTAGAGAATATGGAATTGAAAACTTAAACCACCAAGAGGGAGGAGGGGTGCGTGCGACGGCAATGGCTTACCTGAGGTATTGGGTGCAACGAGGCTAGGTTGGCCAGCAGTTTCTGGCACCGTGGGTGGTGCTTCGACGTCCTAGGGTGGTCTGCGGTGTCTGGGCAGAGAATAAGGCTTATGCAAAAGTGAGTTCTTGCCTTAGGTATTTTTGTGTGTTTAAAAATAGAGGGTTTTCATGGGATTTTATAGACGATGGGGAGGGGAGTGGCGTGAGTCCTCAGTAGGTATGCTAGGGTTTGGAGTTGGCTACACTTGGGAAATTACTCCTACGGGGATATGGTTTTTGAGAGGATTTTGAGGAGTCGAGTTGTAGTTTCAAACTAGGAAACTAATCTAATATGGAAACTAATGGATAACTATACAAAGATTTGATAGGGAAAAATCACCGTTTTAATATATCTGATAGCATATTTCCTAAAATGTTAATAGTGATAAAATAACTAAAATAAAATAATATATATAACACTAGTTTTAAGCCCTAAAGTTGGACCCATATGTTACAATTGGGCACAAATTGCTTCAAAGTATTCATATCAGGAGTGACTTCTCAACAACGTGAGGTCAAAGTAAATATTCTATTCCTTTTTTAGTTTGCACTGTGAGGAATCAAAGACAGAGAGACATGAGGCTCATAGGGCAATGCAGCGTGAGGGGAGGTTCGACGACAATCACAAAATTTAATTTCCTTCATATTTTCCATCTTATGGTTCCTCTTGGTATCAAGTGTTCAATACTATTCTCCAAGTGTTGCTAAAATCTTGTGAATTGTCAAAATAAAACTTTTCTAACCTAATTTGGGCATTCCACATTGTGATTTTGAAAACACTGATTTAGGTTCTAACACCAAGGCTACTATTCACTCCGAAAAAGTGAAAAAGAAACTTTACATTGTAAAATTTTAAATAATCATACTAACCTCAAAGTGCAAATCATTTATCAAAATTTGACTCTGAAGTGCCTCAAAATAATCAAAATGCATTTTGAAACAAGCGTTCTTCTAGAAATCAAAAATTGTTTTATTGCGCCATAATATCATAAATGTTCCTCTAAATCTAATGATGTAGACCGTTTCTCATTCTAGCACTTCTAAGTACCTTAAATAAATAAAGTCACATTTCTGACACCATAGTGAGTGGTAAAATTGACTATGTTGACAGACTGAAACCTACACGATTGATCGAATCGTGAAAAGTTCTAGGGTTTTCATGAGGTTCCTAAAGCCTAAAGAAATTCTTTTGTTAAATTTCTAATGGGCTGTTACAATACCTAGTAATAGCTTTAATGAAAATACTCTGAGAATCATAATGATTATGCCATGAGCATTGTAGTAGAGGTAGTCTAACAATCAGAATAATTATGCTAAAAGTACCTTACATGAATTATCAATGGAGTTACTCAAACAATCATAATAATTATGCCACAAGTATCTCATGCATGACTGGCTGAGAATATAATTCTTGATGGACTCATGTGACTCATGACATATATTTATGGCACGTAACTACATAATCAATGATGTGACATTCATGGCATGTAATAGATAAACATGATGATATGGCATTCGTGGCATGTGATGGATAAATGTGTAACAAATGGCATGACATTTATGGCGTGTAACAGTGACATAGCATTCGTGATATGTAACAGATAAACATGCAACAATTAAATGTGTAATAGATAACTGATGACATGGCATGGTGATTCAAACCCAAATTGAAATGGGGTACCTAGGTCCAGATTCTACGTTGATTGCATTAAAGTACTACCTTAAGAAGATGAATTTGTACGAATATAGAAGGAAAAGCTTAATATTTTTCTTGGACTAAGGGCAATATTAGTTATTTTTCCTTAAATAATATATTTATGCTCATTTTTGCCTTATTAGTAAATATTTGGTTTTAAGTTTTGAAAGTGATTCTGATTTCGATTTTGGCCAAGTGTTTTCTAGGATTCTTGATTATTTATGTATTTGTTTCTAATACAATAATTTAGATTTTTCCATTTTCAAAAAAAATCATCACAAATTTGAATTTTGCATCTATTTCAATTTGGCTTCTGGGCTTCAGAAAATAATCTCAAATTTTACTATTAATCAATAATTTTATGAGTTTGTTTTCTCTATGTTTTGGGCAAATCTCTTACATTCTCTGCATTGATCAGTTGTTAAAACTAGCTATCAGAATTAATCTAAATTCTATCTGGCGTCAGTTGGCAACAAAGCTTAAGCATCTTTCCTGGAGTAATATCTCATCAATTTCCTTGGCTGGTGGTCGTGGTCATCGTGGGCAGGTTTCGAATGAGGAAGTCACACACCGTGATCGTAGCGTTTAGGATGTGATGATTAAGGATTTGCTAAGATAGGTTACAAAGTTAACCCGACGTCTAATGATGCAGGATATCGGTGATCGTGAGATGGAAGATCACGATTCTGATTCTAGGAGCACGTGCTCAGGAGGAGCATCATGGGGACCTCAGTTTTAGAGTTGATTTACCAGAATTTCCTGGTGCTCTTCAAGTTGAATATTTCGTTGATTTATTGCATCAGGTTGAGTGAATTTACTACTCTGAGGAAGGAGAATTTGAGGATGGACATTCTTCCATAAGGTGGAACTCTATATCAATCTACGATACCTATACTGATGAGATTAACCTAGTAGACAAGGTAACTATATTTATTGAAAACATAGAAAATTTGGAAAAAGAAAATGGTGGTGAAGTTTAAAAGTTCAAAGATCATAAAACAACTTTTGAGACAATAAACTATGTTGATTTTCTTGGAGTTGAGGATTCTTTTTCAAATTCTCATATGCAAAATATATATATATTTTTTTGGGATTTGAGATGTTTGAAAGAAACTTAATTTTTAGAGTATAAGATGTTCAATATTATTTTATTTCAAGCCGATCAAATCAATTTTAGTTTTTCTATGATCATCAGGACGATACAACAAAATGAAAGAAAGATTGGTCTAATTGGACATCCAAAAGATCGAGGTAAAAAAGTTTAGAATTCAAGAGCGAATTCTCTCCAACCAGCCGGTGAGAATGGTGCGAACCCAAATTGATATAGGGTATAAGTTATTTTCCCCCAAATCACTTCAGAATACTATAAGTTATTTTTCCCCAAATCTTATATATGTATCATATTAGTTATTTTCCTCCAAATCATATATTTAAGCTCATTCTTGTCTTGTTAGTAAATATTTGGTTTCAAGTTCGGAAGTAATTCTGATTTTCATTTTAACCAAATTCTTTGTAGGATTCATGTTTATTTAAGTATTTGTTTCTCATGCAATAATTTAGATTTTTCTATTTTTGAAAAATCTTCATAATTTTTTAATTTTGCAGCTATTTAAGTCTGGCTTGTGGGCTTCATAAAATAATTTCAAATTTTACTCTTAATCCATATTATTTAGAACTTTCTTTGTATTTTGGACACATATATTGTCTTCTTTGTTTCGATTATTTGTTGGAACTAGCCTTCGAAATTAATCTAAATTATGTCCGGCATCATTTTACAAAATACCCCTCATTTTAAAACATTATTGTGTAAAATGTTATGAAAAGTGGATGTGTTCATCATTTTTAGTGAGTTAAAACATTTGAAGAGCTTGCACATAATTGCTATACAAGGCAAGCAGGTGATTGGCTAGATTTCTGCAGAACACCAAGAGCGGAAATGAATATGATGCAAGAAAAGAATGAAAAGGAGTGCTGCAAGCCATCTATCAAATGTGAATAGAATACACAATTTATTTGTTGCGGTTGGTACAATTGAATCCTAAAGTTATAAACTACTGTAGCAAAGTTAGTGGGCTAGATGAAGGATGAATTTTGAGTTTGTTTTTTTCAAGAATTAGCCAAGGAATCAATTTGAGGAGCTGGATGAGAATCCTCTGTTTGTTTATGGAAAGTGTGGAATAAATGTCTACCAGTGGATGAAAGAGTGCAGAACAGAGGAATTTTTTTAGCTTCAGCTCGGTATTGGATTAAGTTTTCGGCTGAGAATCTCAGGTCAAGCTGAAAGCTATCAAGACAAGATAAAAATATTAAAAGATTTTCATGTAGAACGTCCAAGTTTGAGACAGAGAGTTGCAAACATTATCACTTGGAATAGACCTCCTGCGGGTTGGGTGAAATTAAATTGTGATGGGAGCTGCCGTGAAAATCCAGGTAATTCAGGTGGTGGGGGCATTGTTCGTGATAATAATGGAGAGGTAATGGCGGCTTTTTCAGCTTCTTTTGGAAACGGAACAAATAATGGGGCAGAGTTAAAGGCTATGTTAGCAGGTATTCGTCTATGCAAACAATTAAGATTTTTTAATATCATTATTGAATCTGACTCTCGTATTGTGGTAGATTGGTTCCTGAAAGGGGGTTGTACAGTATGGTATCTTTGGGATTATTGGGAAGAGTTAAAGGAGGAGCTTCAGGCGTGTAACTTTGTGGTCATCCATCAATATAGGGAAGCTAATAGTGCGGCTGATTTTTTGGCTAGAGAAGGAGAGTTGGGTAAGAATATTATTTATGAAGGGCATTTAGGCTTACCAAGACATCTCAAAGGTATTACACGGGTTGAAAAAATGGGTATATCTTATTCCCGAGTATGAGTGTTTTTGGTTTATTAGTTGGTTCCTTGTTGTATTTTTTGATTTTTTTTGTGTTGGGATGGGTTTGTAATTTTTCATGCTTGGGTTTTGTTTTTTGGTTTGATTTATGGAAGAAGTGTTATCTCCCAGAAATATGACTAGTAACATCCAAGGCATGCAGTTGTAACCAAGGTTTGCCTCCGCCAAAAGTGAGGGTTGATTAATAAACTTGCGACGGGGCTACTAATAGACATGTGGCTACCGACTCTTTAATAATAATAATAATAATAATAAAAAACTCAATCACATGTGAATTGCATAATCCCTCTAGTTGCTAACATCCATTCTCTTATACACTAATTGGATGTATGACAAATTCAGAAGCTCTGCTAAGATGTTTCTGGCTCTCTAGCTCATTCCATTCCATATACTAGCTTTGAAATAGCAATTATGTAAAATCTACAAGTGCCAAGATGGACATTTGGTACTCTACCATATAGGAGCATTGGCACTAGCATCAGCTTGGCTATCCCATTAATCAAAATTTACCTAATTTAACATTTTCTAACTTTTGTCTATCCCACTCAAAACTTAATCACATATTAAATTATCTATCCAAAGTCTATATAATAATAAAATATTATTTATTTTTTACTATTTATTATAATTTTTCTAATTTATTTTGAAGATCTATCGGTCATATTTTATTTTTTATATTATGTACTATTATCATAATTTATAACATGTGCTTTTTTATGGTGTTTGGCCGGACTGAATCGATGGTGGGGGCAGCCATTTCTCAAAACTGAAGGAAATAGGTTTGTTCAGGAAGCCACTGTGTGGAAAGACAATGTTGAACTTCTTTTTCTTTTTCTTTTTTTTTTTTAAAAAAAAAGAGCCAGTAGCCATACACATAGTGGCTCCGTCCAAAATTTATTAAAAAAGCCCTCACTTATAGCAGAGGAATACCATGGAAACAACATTACACTTGGGGGTTTACAAGGTAAATCCTATAAACTAACCCAAAACCAAGTATCAAAACAAGCCAATAAGAGCATAAAATCAACAAATAAATACTAACAGGCCTAAAGCAAACCAGCCAACAAAATTCGAAAATCCAACCAACCTGCAAAAAAACGGACGCTCTTATTCTATCCAAAAGTACCTTATTATAGCCTATAATCGAATAGCCTGAAGACTAATTTTATCAACTTTCAGAATCCCTATGAGCAAATGAGGTACTTAATTATTCCACGTACAACTTTCAAGGTAGGAAGAATAGTTTGAATCTTTTCCCAATAATCTTCAAGATACCATATCCCACATCTCTATTTTTCTATCCAATGAACCACTAGCAAAGAGTCTAATTTAATCTCTACTCTTCAAATAGCTAAGTCCTTACAATATTGAAGACCATGGTAAAGTGCAATGAGCTCTGCTTCATTATTAGAGCCCTACTCCAGTTCCTTAGTAAAAGTCCAAATAAGATTCCCCTTCTCATCTTTAATTAAGCCCCCATACGGCCTGGATTTCCCAAAGAACTCCCATCCACATTTAATTTAGACCAGCCCAGGATCGATGTCATCCATTTCACAAGAGAATATCTCTGTCTCTTCACATGTTTAATAGGAATAGAAAAACAATTCAACACTTTTTCATCTCCATCATTCATTTTTTTACTAGCACGCATGCGAATTCCCACCCATGCAATAGCAGCCTTAATTGAACCCCATAACGAGCCCACAGAAATTATTTTACCTTCCATACAAGCTTTACATCTCCAAACCCAAAGAGATCAGGTCACAATAATAGGAATAAGAGCAAGCAATGTACCTTTTTGAGTCGAATGAGCTCGCTGAAACCATAATTCCATAGATGCTCTCCATGATCTCCTCGGGTCATACGGCATCCCCAGCTGTAAAGAGACACGCCTCCAAATATCTACAACAACCATCCTATTGGCAAGGACATGATCTTGATCTTCCACACACCCCTAGGTATAACATTCACATCTTGAAGCCAAAGGAACGCCCAGAGAACTTATTCGACTATCAACAGTAAGGCTAAAATTAATAGCCTTCCAAATAGCAACTGAATATTTTTTTGGGAGCGTTGAATGCCAAATCCAAGAAGCCCATTCAGATTTTAGTTGCGCGAACATGAACATAGTCCCAAGCTGACTTTGATGAAAATTCCCCATTCAGATTTGGCTTCCAATTCAACAAGTCTTCACCATCTTTTTGTTCACCAAGGCAATTCAGAATTTCTTCCATTTTGGATTCCCCCACCAAGCAATGTAACAAGTCCACATCCCAACCCATTATGTAGCCTACAATCCCTTACTTTAAGAAGAGGACGATCAGATATCTCACACAAATTTAAGAGAACTCCCAATTTCAGCCAAGGATCTCTCCAAAAAGAGACATGTCCATCCCAAACCCGCCACCAAGAATTGCCTAAGATCTTCAGAACCATTGTAACACCTCGTATTTTAGTGTATTTTAATTGAAGGATTATTTTAAATTAATTTAAATATTGGTTCTCTTGTTTTAAAATTATGGGAGTTTTGATATATTATTTTATAATACTTTTTTAAATTGATCTTTAATTTAAATTAGTTTGCTTATGGGTTTTAAAATTATTATTGTTTTATTTAAGCTTTTCACTGCGTTTGAATTATTTAATTTAATTTACTATTTTGAAATTCTTTTCGTTGGATCATTTTTGGATCCTAAATTATGAGGATTGGACCTCATTTCTTTTCCTTCTTTTTTCTTTTTCCTTCCTTTTTCTTTCCTCCTTTTTCTTTTCTCCTTATTTTCCTCTCGGTTTCTCTCCTCCCGCGCGACAGTTCTCCCTCCCTCTCCCTCGTGCTTTTTTTCGACCGACCAGTGTGCCGTCCGTTACTGACACTGCACATCTCAGCCTCTTCCCCTCCAGCTGGCGATCTCCCACCACCAATCTCAGCACCTCCCGCACAGCCGTCAACTCATACTCACGGCTTGAAGCTGCGGCGTTCCATTCGTCCCTACACCGCCTTCGCACCACCTCCGGCCACCATTTCTTCACTACATTTTCCTCAATCTCCTAGCAACCTAATGCACCCATCCCCAGCCCCGATCCGTCACCGGTGAAGTTGACTCGTTCGGAAATGAGCAGCACAAAGGCGATCCCAAGTATAGGAGCGTGTCGCGTAGTAATTAGGAACGAATTCCTAGATCGTCTCCACAGGGAAAGTGCTAAAAATAAGCTCGTGAAAAATGATGAAAATATTTACGATGGAAAAATAAAAATAAAAGGTGATGATTTGTACAATGGATGGAAAAGTGCAGTGAAAAGAAAGTTTACTGGTCGCAAACCAGATTCATTTTG
>QEOT01007189.1:2261-55345 GCA_003123785.1 Pterocarya stenoptera | reverse complement strand
TCATTTTTTTTGTACAAAGTTCCTCTAACCTATCTTGGGCCCTCCTAAATTAGATTTCTAGCTCTGTCCCTGACTTGATGCTTCCTAGTTCTTGCTTAATTTTATTATGAGTTTTAAGTTGTACTACCTAATTTGGATACTGAGAATATTTCAGGTATTCTTAGAATATCTCACTATTATTCATTATTTTATTCTTGTCTTTTCACTACTGTTCACTTTGATTTAATATTCTATCATTATTTTTTATTACTTTTTTACTATTATTCACATAGTAATACATGAGAATACCTTACTATCCAAACGCAACTATTTATCTCGAGTTTATAAGTTTTTGCTGTCTACTAATATTGAACTAGAAAGTCAAGTTAATACGTGCTTTTTATACTAATTTTTTCAATTTTTGGTAACAACTTGAGATATATAGAGGTTTGACGATGGAGCTATATGGGTTTCTCTCTACGTAAAAGGTACACATCTCTTTGCATTTGAGTATTTAGAGGTTGGCTCTGAGAATACCTTACTTGCTTGCTTTGATGCCCACGTTCAAGAAGACATTGTTTTTGCTAATTTGAATTAAATTGAAGGTGATATTAAAAAAAAAAAAAAGTCTATTTCTGGCATCATATCCTTAATTAGCACATTCGTACAAGTTATAAACTCTAGTTTGGCATATAAATGTGATCTTGTGTCGTTTTTCCGTTCTTTTTCCTATTGCATTGATTTTAGAAGGTGATTTTATTTCTGATACTACAGCATTATAACTGGATTTAAAGTTTTTTTTAAAAAAAAGAGCACTTACACTCGCTGTGTCTTATATATTAGTATTGAATTTTTTCCCCATTTCTTTCTCTAATTTGTTAGAAGTTCCCAATGATCATAACTCCATTGATATATATATATATATTTACCTGTACAAGATATCATTAATTGTTCATTAGTGGGCCAGTACTGAATTCATATTAATGTCACCTTCCATTTTGTTTGAATTTTGGCTATCCCTTGATTGAAGTTCCACGTTCTAGACTGTATGTTTGCTCTCTGGAAAAAGAAAGATTGGGTTGTAGCATTACATCTTGTCACAAATTAATACATGTGAATTCTTTAATGTTAACGTGTAAGTACCTTTCCATTTGAGTGTAGCGATTTCAGCAAGCCAATACTGGGAACTCAACTATCCTCCAGACATGATTTAAGATCATGTATGACTGAAGACCTTATAGTTAAAGATTCTTTAGCAATTAGTTTATTTTATTATTATCACTTGGCCCTTCTTACTCCTATAAAAATAAAACATTAGGCCCTCTTTTATAATATAGCCTTGGCCAATATTGCAACTCCCCAACCCCATCCAACACCTAGAAAAAGAGAGAATTTAATCGCCGAATTTTATTTTGCTCTCTATCCTTTCTAGATGTGTGTTTATGTACATACTGTCCCGTATTATTAAAATTGTACTAATTTTATCTTGCTCATCCATGCGGTAGTAATATATATAATTTCACTTGGGTTTGCAGTGCATTGATGGACTGTGTAGGATGTGAGAAATGTCACCTGTGGGGAAAGATTCAGGTCCTTGATCTTGGTACTGCATGGCCGACTGTATTTTCTGTTGATGGTCCTTCACAGTTGGGTCAGACTGTAAGTATCTCCTTAGTAGTGTAGAAATTTCATGTATGTCCTTTGTATTCTCTAAGTTGGGTTGACACTTTATCTTAAAGAAAAGTAACTTATAAGCGTTATTATTTTTTCTCCAAAATAATGACTTTTAATGCAATAGGATTAATACAAAATATGGTGACGAAAAAAGAGAAAAAGGAATATAATATGCCACCTTTGTCTGCATGAGCAAACATTCTAGGTTGACACTTAATGATATTTTTGAGAAAACTGCTTTTTGTGGACTTTGTTTTGGGGTTCATTGGTTTTTCTTCATAGTTGACTCATTAAACCTATTCTTTGCCAAACTTTTATGGATTTATTAGTTTTCCTTAACGTTGTGCAGTCTGTTGATATTGTCAAATACACGTATGATCAGATTATTGGACAGCAAGTACGTGAGAGACATATCCATGGTGTTTGGATACCCTCTTGATGAAAGACGATACATGGAACTGTGGGTGCCAATGCCGATGAACGGTCCCACTTAAATAGACTTGTGTTGTGGTATGATATAGTAGTGTTAAAAAATGTTATAACAGTGATGTATATCTAGTATTTAAATGCAATGCTCAGTTTGTACTTGATATGAGAATATGATGCACCACCAATATGTATAAATACATATTTACATGGGATGAGTTGATGGATTTTATTTGTATTAGATATACTAATGGAATATATTTGTATTTGCTCAATTAGTATTGGAATGTTCAATTTGAATGAATTTAAGCCGAGTTACTTGAATGTTATATTTTTAGGAACCAAAAACGACCCACGCAGATTCTGAAGCTGGGCAGTCGAAATGTTACTTTTACCGGCGATTTTATAGTCGCTGCAAATGAGCAGCAGCAACCTAAAACCTATACCGGCGAGAATAACATCGCTGGAATATATTTTTTTGCAGCGAATTCATACTCGCTGCAATAGAATTTTTTGTTCGCTCATTCTATTGCAGCGGGTAGGAAATCGCTATAATAGAGTTCACCCAGCGATTCACTACCCGCTGCAATAGAGTGTTTTCTCTATAGCAGCGATTTTTGTACTCGCTCCTATAGATATTTTCCAGCGATTTTATCCTCGCTGAAACAAGCATATCTCTATTCCAGTGACGAAAAAATCGCTGCTAAATACTACGCCAGCGATTTTTACCCGCTGCCATTAAGATATTGCGGCGAATATATGACTCCAGTAGTAAATTTTACAACCATTACCTATTTGCAGCGATTTTCACTAATCGCTGCAAATAAATTTTCCGGCGATTTTCTTATCTTTTAGCAACACACTTATATTGCCGGTAATAATCATTCCCAACGAAAACAAACTGTATTTCAGATATTATTTTCGGCGATATTATGGTTATTAGCAGCGAAAAAAATCGCTGGAATAGTGTATCTATCCCAGCGATTTTTGGGTTCCGTTGGCGTAGATCAGAAGCAGAGGTTTAATACCGGCGATTTGGCAGCGATTTATTAATCGCTGGTAAAGATATTAGGCAGCGAAATTGATGGTTTTAGCAGCGAATTTAATCGCCGGTAAAGGTCAGTTTTGTTGTAGTGAATTGATACTCATAAAAAAGAACTCTTGGCCGTAACCTATCCGCTCTAATATGTCATATGTACGTCGATCTTTACTTTCTTTGGGAGCTAGTTCTAGAGAAACCCAAGCATTTTGAATAGGCCTCGGAACATTCTAACCCTTGCATCATTGAAATAAGAGTAATATTAGGCTGCCGCCGAGCAGTGATGACCGTTAGGCAAAATTTATCTTTTTAATTTTTTTGATTTTTCCTTTTCACATTTTTTAACATCTTTAAATATTTTTAAAAAATAAAAAAAATATATCAATACAATAATAATCACTTCCTTAATTAGTAAATAAAATTAAATTAAATACAAAAAGGATCAAAATGAAAAAACAAAATAAAAAGACATACTGACATTATTCTTGAAATAATTTGTCTTTACTCGAGAGTTACGTACATCTATTGGTTATTACAATGGGTCTAATTTCCTCATGTTGCTTTTCTTTTTAAACAAATCTATGTCTTCCCTTAGAGCTTCTACCTGGCCTTATCGATCGAAGTACCATATTTTCACTAAATTGAAAACTTTGACCTAAAGATACCAAAAATATAAGAATAATCTACTCATCAGCCCAACTTTTATCATCCTTCCATCATCTTATGATGTGATATTAGATAATTAAAGATTATTTGAAATGTAATAAATAATTTCTAATTATCTAATGACACATCATGAAAAGATGATAAAAATTAAAATGATGAATAAATTTTTTCAAAACATAATCGGATGACCCATCTAGAAACGTAAGAAAAATCACTTGTGAGAAAAATTATGAATTATTTTTAATTACATGGCCTGACGTGGCATCTACGCGACATGCCATATGTCACCAATGCGCTGGCGGACAACAGGATCTAAAGGCCAAGATTTTGCAGACTAGAAATTAGACTTCCCTAGGATGATCATCATCATGACACATAAGTACGTACATGGGATTTTATATTCTTCTAATTTTTCTTCCCCTACCCGATACTTTCCTCCACATTTTCCCTCCTAGTTTCTTTCTTTCACCCCTTACATGAGGTGCTGTCAACCAGCAGTCCCTTATACACTTCTGTCTCACAATCTTCTCCATTTTCCTCACATGATAAACCAACAATACCTCAACATAGTTGCAAGAAAGGAATTGCCCTAAACTTGATTTGTGCAATTTAAGTAATTTCTTTTACTTTTTATTTTTGTTAAATTTATGTTTAGGTTACTTAGGCTAGTTTGGTTAAACAAAATCAAATTATCTTATTCCATTCTATCTCATATAATTATTATAATTTTTTTTTAAATTCTCACATAAAATACAATAAATAATTTAATTTTTTCAAATCTTAAAATAAAAAAATATTAGAAAATAATATTATAACAATATTTAATTTATTCAACTTTCAACAAAACATCTCATTTTATCTCATCTGAACTGCATAACCAAACGAGACCTTAGATTATTAAGTTGGGTTAATGATAAATTTGCAAGAAAATGAAGTAGAATTAGTAGGAGTTCAAATACAATCACATGGATGCATTGATCTCTATTTGAGAACCTACCAAGTAACAAATATGCTGTGATTGTTTTAAAATTTTGTTGATTGAATCCAAGTGTGAAATTTTAGATTTTAGAACTTAAACACATGAAGGTTTTATGCTGTAAAACATTATTATTTTTTGAGTCGGTATGGTACAGGTTTTAAAAATGTAAGAAGTTAGGGTTTCTGTACCGCAATGGTGTTGTTAATTATTAAGATCAACACAATATATAAGGATTGACTGAAGTTTTTTTGAGATTTGACAAGCTCGCATAGATTACAAAACTAGAAGAGACTTTATAATTTACCCCTAGTCCAATAATAAATAAAATTATGGTAAATAGTATGCATGGCCTTACCCTTACGTTTTTTTTTTTTCCTTAAAAAAAAATCAATTTTCAAAAGTTTCTCAAATTATTATTATTTTTTAAATTCAATTTCAATCTCAAAAAAAAAAAAAAAATTAACTTCAATATAAGCATGTTTCAATCTCCAAACAAATAAATTTATTTCAACCTAGATTTCAATGGAAAGAAACAATAAACAATACATCTTCAAAATAATTTTCATATCTTTTTAGAGTCTTGCTCAACGGCTTTCTACATACCCTACACCATACTCTGATGACGTGGGTTAGCCATGAATTTTTTTTAAATAGACATCAAACCCATTGAATATGTCCTAATTCATTCCTTGCATAAATACGTAACTACTTCTATACATTCTTAGCATTCCATAGTTCGTTCCTTATATTTCTAACCTCCTACATTCCTCATAATGTCCTTCACTTCTTGAACTTAACCTCACTTCTATTAGTACATGCCATTCTGACAAGTATGTATTGACTCTTTCAAATTATCGAATATAATAACATTAAGGCTTGGTTTGGATAGTGAAAGTGTTTGAAAATGTTTGTGAATAGTAGTAAAAAGTAGGTGAAAAGTAATAATAGAATATTGAATAGTAGTAAAAAGTAGGTGAAAAGTAATGAATAGTAGTAAAAGTAAGTGAAAAGTAATAATAAAGTAGAAAATAGTAGTGAGAGTGTTTGAAAGTGCCTCAGAGTACTTTGACACCCAAACTAGGCCTAAAACATAAATCTTTCATATACTTACTGCAGAATAGGACAGGCCTCAGAAAGACTTGAATCTAGGTTTTCCTTTCACTTTCTGTTTTCTTTCTTTGTAAAACGTTTATCTCTTTTGTTTTGAAAAGTTACAAAAATTTTCTTAACCTAAGTTTTACTCTGATGCCACCCTTCAATGCGTCCTTATGGTGAGATTTTAGAAAATAGTTCTAGAAATTGCGACGGGAATTACTGACCTTTATAAAACTTTTCATTTCCTTCTTAAGATATAAAAGATTCTACAGTTAAAATTTAAAATAGAGTTTTGCAGTGGTATTCATTAAATTAAAATACAAGTCCCTTTAGAAAATATGATTTCATACATTTATTAAAACTGCCTAAGCTTCTATCGCCTCTTCCTTGGAGCACCGTGTCTGTCTTGACACTTTGTTCTCATTTCATTCTTGGGTGATTTTTGTTTGAATTTGGGGATTTTACACCAACAGGTCAACCAAATTGAAGTAGTGCAAGCTTGATGCTCCTCGCAAGAAATGGGAGAGAGAGAGAGAGAGAAGAAGAAGAAGAAGAAGAAAAATAGGATTTAATTACCTGTTGTGCAGTTCTATTATTTTTCTATTAGAATACTTAATTATATGTCAAAATTTTATTGGAGGGTATAAATTAAAGCTCCTACCTACTTCACCGTCCGCCCCTAGCCTCTCCGGCCCATTTCATTTGGTTCAAAAAGAAAGAAGAATGGAATGTATAGGAACGGCCGGAGTGATGGGGGCAGTGACATGCACATTAACAGCACCTTAGGGATCTTAGGCAATTACCTAAGTCGCCTAAGGGAAGAGCCGGCCCTGCAAGAAAGACTAGGGTACGTATCAATTGCCAGCCATTCAAAGCTACAATGGCCCTTAGAAACACATGACGAGTCAAGTACATGCAATCACATTGTAAAAAGAATAATAATTGTAAATAAGAACAAAGATCTTTTAACTAACGACCAAAATATTCAGATGATCAATTTAGTTTTTCCTTAATTTCTTTTCTCTTCTTGTCGCTTTTTTGTAAAGAAAAAAATTGCTTTTATCGAGTAAAGTGTACGTCATGGGTTATAAAAACCTCTTGGCCCACCCAGCTAGACTCAATTAATAAACTCTTCGTTTCTGATATTTTCTTTTCGCTCGCTTTATTTGTTGGTAGGAGCAGTAGTCACTGAGATCTCGTGCCATCCAACCCTTACCCCCCATCTTAATTATGTCTCTCTCAATTTGAGAAATGGATCATATAATTTGAAGCCCCTTCTTCATATATACAACAATTATTATTATATATTATTATGGGTAGTACTACTGGTCATGTGGATTTTGATCAGATGTCATGAATTAAATCATGTCATGTTTAAAAAATAATAGTTAATATATGTATGATCCTCAAATTTTGAAAATTATTTTGATAAATTATGCTCAAATAATGATCCATCTAGCTAATGGCTGTGACAAAGCAATAGCAGTACTCTTGATTAAGAAACACTGCAAACCAAAAAGCTCCTCAAAAAAGAACTCCACATGATGATGCTTCATTTGCTTTTTTACCTTCAGAGATGAGACAAGATTGGCCACCGCACAGGCACAGCCACTCTCTCTTTTTCTTCCTTCCATCAAAAGTACCTAAATTTATTGCCGTTATCTCTGCCTAATTGCCTAGCTCACACATCGCATACTTCTCTCCTTATTCCCATCTCCCAAAAAAGCATTCTCACACGCCAATCAGGATCTATGAAGAAACCAGACCAGACTCGGTTGTCGTCTTCTTCCTACAGGGAAAACATTGCGCCCGAAACCCTACATTCTAAGAGCATCGGATGCATGTCCGGCATTGTCAACCTCGTTTCCAAGTACCATAATCGCCGCAAATTCCTCACTTTCGGTTTGTTTCTCTTTCTTCTAATCCTACTACTTACTCTGTACATGAATATTCTAGATAGAGTCCTTAATTCATATGCATAACGTAATATATAGAAATCCGTTTGTTTCTTCTGTCAGGAAAGAAGCAGGAAAAGATCAATGCGGTCTCTTCTCCTGCTAAACCAAAACCCTCCTCGGTCTCAACAACCCAAGCTTCCCCACCAGTAGTACTGCAAGAGCAAAGCGCAAAGGAGGGGGAAAACGCGGCCGTTGATCTACGGAAATTGTCTTGCGACATGCAAAGGAGCCCTACACTTCCGGCGGAGATGCGGCGCTCGAACTCCTCAAACTCACCGCAGCACTTCCGGACTCCGCCGGCGCTGATGGCGCGGCTGATGGGGTTGGAGGGAATGCCGGAATCGGCAGCAGAGAAGAGAAGGAAGCTCTTAGGAGCGCTGGAGAAATGCAATGAGGACTTGAACGCGCTCAGGAAGATCATCGAGTCTGTACAGTTTTCGGAGCGGCTGAAATCAACGGACGCGGGTCAACATGTTGACGGGGAAACTAATAGGTTGAAAAGGTGCTCGGATCAGTTCAATAATGGCGAGCAACAGCAGCCGAGTCCGGTGTCCGTGCTGGACGAGTTCACTCCTTCACCCTCGAGTACTAATGGACAGTACTGCCACTCGGCCAGAAAACACGCAAACGGTTCGTTAATTTGTTCTGTTTTCTTTGCTTTGATTTCTCTGATTTATTATTATTTATCATGTGTACGTACTTGCATTCCATAAAAATAAAAATAAAAATAAAAAGACCACATTAAAATATATATATATATATAAAATAAAAAGCACCCGAAAAATTAATACATTAATAAAACATGAATAATTAATAATTTTTTTTAATGGGAGAAAATGGTAAAAAAATAATTAACAGTTTAACGTAAATTAACCTTAAGGAATCAATAATTAAGCTTAGTAGCTGTTCAGATCGGACAAAATTAAAGTTTCTATAGAAAATATTAATTATCAAATCTCTACTTTCTGAGACCTTTGCCCTGATGATCATGATTAACTATGATAACTTGTGATGTACTCCTCCATAAAATTAATCCACGCATATAGGAAATTAATATTCTATATATTCTTGACCATATTCTATCTATTTATGCACTTGGTGAGACAATTGTATGGATCGGAGTAATGTTATATACAACACTATTATCGTCATATTTTTATCTTATTTTTATAAACGTAACACTTTTATTATAATTGGATCATTGCGACGATGATGGTATAGTTTGTAGAATTTTCCATTTGAAGCATTTAAAATAGTTCTTAATTAAATGGCATATAACAAGAAAATTGCATGTCCCACACATATACCAAGGTTTAGGATTCCAAACTCTAACATTTTGTTTCACACATGATGATAACATGACCTCATGGTCATGTTTGGACCCATGCATTCATTATAAACATTGGTAGTGGGAGACCATTTGATTATTTTTAAAGGCACTTTCAATGACAGTGGATTTTCACCTAAATATTATATATATATATATATATCTAATATAACAATTAATGACTTACAGCTGTTATTTTAAGAGAAATATGGCAAAATATTTACCTTTCTTCCTCTTTTTTCCCTGACCATTTTGCCGTTACTAATTCCTTGCACAACCCAACATTAATCCTTGCAACAAAAAAAGCTTTGTAATTATACCCACTATATATGTAGCCCTCTCTCTCTCTTAGGAATGCTATATATCAGTTACTATTTACTTTCACACCTCATATTTATAGGTGTGGAATGTTTTTTTATAAAGTGTGAGAGTGTTTTTAATAGAATATAATGTGTGATTAGGTGGTGAATAATAACTGATAAGAAGAATTATATATATATATATAAGCTTTGTATTATATTCAGGGTGGGGGACCACGTGTGTGTGTCGCTCCTTATTCATGATGCAGTCAAAGCTGGGTTCAAAGGAAAAAAAGTGAGAAATAGAAAGAAAAGAAAATGCAGCTTTTATCGCTTTAACTTTTGACAGACATTAATCAAAGTTAAATTAGGTTTGAGGTTGGAGGAGATCACTCAGATCAGTACTAGTGTCCATGCGCATGCCACAGGAGTACGTACTAATGAGTAGGTCCAAACGCACTTGAGCGCTGTCAAAAACAAAATGCCATCGAACAGCTAGGTCTTTCTATTTTTTTCACTTTCCCTGGTCTACATGAGTCATGGACACGACATGGGTTCTGAGCCTAAAGAATACTTTATAAATATTAAATATAAAACATAATTGACACCTGTCTCATTAACTAACAATACTTTGAAAAAAGATAGTTTTCTGGTACTTTTGTACTGTTAAGAGAGTAGTACTGTAGATAAAGACATAGAAGAACAGTAGATATAATAATATTATACATAAGTAACGTACGCATGCAGGAAGCAGAGTAGTACAACAGCATCAAAAGCAACTGAGGAAGAAGCCAGGGGAAGAGGAAACTACAAAGATATATTTCCACGACAGAATCAATAATATTGCCACCGAAACAGTAGTAGTTGAGAGGAAAGGAGGAGACAACGTAGGATCAATAATATCGTCCATATGGAGCAGTAAAGCCATGATAGAGAGTGTGGAGGAAGTGTGTAGGGATATTGATTGGGGAAAGAGGAGAGAAATTGGAAGAATTGGGTTGGCTCTACAGGATCACATTTGCAGGGACTTGATTGAAGAGATGGTAGGAGAAATGCAGCAGGGTTGTTGTTGCATGCTGCAGTATGCATTACCACTTGAGGCTTGTAAGAGAAGATTATGTTTCTGATCATCATGATCATTGTGTGTTGCATCATTGATTGATATAAAAACAAAGATGGTTTTGCTATATATAAACAATGCTTTATTAATTCTTTTTATGAGGTTTGTTTTTGGTTCGATCGTGTTGTATTATAGATAAAGAGCACCATCAAAATTCAACTTAACTTGACCTGGTGGTGGAGGCTTCCACAGAAGAACCTTTTCTTTCCTTATTACTTCCTAAAAGTGTTTAATTAAATTGAAACTTGCCACATACTCAACACAATTATCAACAAATTCCTCAAGCGAACATGTTGCATTCTCAAACAAATAATGATTTCTATCTTTCCAAACTCCCCAAGGAATAGTAGAAGAAGATGAAACTAAAGACATGTCAACTTCCATAATAGTGCACACCAACTCATCAAACCGAGAAGCACTTGATAACAAATGAAAAAACTTACTGCACCAAGAGGCCCAGATGTGGTTAACATTGGAGCATAAACATAAAGCATGAAGTTGATCTTCATTCTGAAAATGAAAATTAGCACATAATCCATCATACAGCACACCCCTTTTCAATAAATTTGGTTTTGTTGGAAGGCAATTATTACTAGCTCTCCAAGCAAAATTCTTGACCTTGATAGGTAGATACAAATTTCACAACTTTCTCCAATATACAAACTGCCTTCCCGACCGTACCCTTTCATCCTGAACAGAATTTAAGAACAACCCTAAAGCAAAATAGTGGTCTGATTTAATAGTGCACTGTCCACTTTTGTTAGCACCCATAACAAAATTTCAACAGTCCAAGAATGCAAAGGAGTTTGAATAATTTTTGCAGTCACAAAAGGGGGAAAAACATTTTGAATCAGTTTAACATTCCACATTATAGAGGAAGCATCAAACAACATATTGACAATTGCATCTAAAGGTTATAATTGAGAAGGATGGTTCCAAGAGAATCTAACCTTATTGAAACCCAACAATCATTCCAAACATTAATGCTATCATCGTTTCCAATTTGCCAATAACATCCTTTCATAAGAATATCTTTTACTGCACACAGACTTCTCTACACATTAGAAGGATTACCCCTAATAGTGGGCTGTAGAAAAGAAGAATGTACTGGGGAATACTTGGCTTTAAAAATCTTAGACGATAATGATTCAGGATTAGTAATCAGTCTCCATCCTTGTTTAGAAAGTAGCGCAAGATTAAACATTTCCAAATCCTGAAACCCCAATCCTCCATGCATTTTAGAAATACACATCTTAGATCAACTAACCCAAATCATTTTGCGTTCAAATCCTCATTGTCCCCACCAAAATCTAGCAAACATACTTTCTAAATCTTTACATAACAACTTGGGCAATTTGAAGCAACTCATAGTGATATAAAGTAAGAGCTTAGGCCACAACTTTAATTAATATTTCCCCACCAGCTTGTGATAGAAGTTTTTATTTCCACCCTTCTAATTTATTCCAAACAAGAGACTTCAAATTCTGAAAAGATGCTGATTTAGAACGACCAACAAAAGATGGCAAATTCAAATATCGATCATGTGCTTGAATGGAATTTACATGCCAAATAACCTTGATAGCTTGAACCTCCTAATCCTCGCCAACATTTCTACCAACCAATAATTCTGTTTTGTCCAAATTTATTTGCTATCCATATGTTGTTTCATAAAGCTGTATCAATGCATGATGCTACATTTTCAGCTAAGTAGCTTTGCAAAACAACAAACTATCCTCAACAAAAGATAAATGGCTAATTGTAGGTGGTCCATTACATATTTTAATGGACCTTCAGCATCTTGAAGAAGAGCAAATAAACTTTCAGCACACAAAACAAATAAGTAGGGTGACAATAGATCTCATTATCTTAATCCTCGTGATGGGACAAAGGATGAGGAAGGAACTTCATTGATCAAATTCTTGTATGATACCAAAGATATACATGACAAAACCAGCACTACCTATTTTTTTATCAATGCCCTTTCAAGAAACTTTCACTCGACCCTATCATAAGCCTTACTCATATCCAGTTTGACCTTACCCCATGCTTGCCTCTCCTTCTCCATTTTATAGAATGGACAATCTCAAAAGCAAGAAGAATATTATCGGTGGTAATCCTCCTCGCAACAAATGCACTTTGGCTAGAAGAAATAATGTGTGGCAAAATAATTTTCAGCCTATTTTCAATCATCTTAGCAATTATTTTATAAACCACATTGCATAAACTAATAGGCAGAAATTCTTGGATTTTCTCGGGTTGACTTTTCTTTGGGATAAGGATAATAAAAGTTTCATTCAACTCTCAGGCGATCATACCTTGATTTAGAGAGGACAAAACTGTTTTACTAACCAAATCCCCAGCTATGTGCCAATACTTTTGGAAAAAGATTGAAGACATCTCATTCGGACTAGGTGCCTTCATAGGTTGCATTTGAAATAAAGTTTGTTTGACTTCCTCAATGGTATATGGATGTAAAAGGGCTTCATTCATCTTATTAGTAACTTCTGAATCCAAAATATCAATGACAGTATCCAACACACTCGGGTTACCAGTACAAAATAGATCCCAAAAGTAAGATACAATAATATTGTCCAGTCCATTCCCCTCTCTCCAAACACCTCGATCATCTTTAAGGTTGGAAATAAAGTTTCTGCTCTTGCACTGTGGGGCTTTATGATGAAAAGCTTTGTATTTTGATCGCCTGAATGTAACCACAAAGCCTTGATCTCTACTTCTACATCATTTATTCTCATTCCAGTAATAAATTAATATCATATTTAAGCCTTTTTACTACTGAAAATGATCGAGGATCTGCAACTAATCTTTCCAACTCAAATCTCTTAGCAACCAACTGTTTCTGAATATGGCTGACTTCTGATGTTTCCAATATTGTAAATTTCGACTATACCATGAAGATTATCCTTTAAATCTACAGCTTCCACTTCATTAGTAAAAGTACTCCAAGAAGTGGAAATAATTTATTCACACCCCTCCGCCCCAATCCACATTGTTTCAAATCTAAGGTCATCAACCTCTCCTTGGAGCACAAACAAAACCACTTGTATCAAGCAGCAAATACTTATGATCAGAATGGGCTATAGTAAAACTACTCACTGTAGTGGATGGATACAAATATAACCACCCAGGATTAGCAAGAAATCGACCAAGCCTCTCCTGTATAAAAGCATCCCCTTCCCTCGTATTAGACCAAGTAAGCCAAAACCTCCCTGAATCTCTCATTTGCCAATCACACTGAAGTCTGCCTCCCCCCTTCTCCGTATTCTAAACTACTGCATTAAACTCTACAAAACTAAGCCATGGACAATCAACAAAAAGAGAAATATATTTCATCATTCCATATTTTCTCTCTTATCCCAACTTCAGGATGCCCATAAATAGCAGTTAGACGCCACTTAGATTGTAAATTTGGATCAAACAACCAAGCATCAAAGTGATTTTTTGAATAAGAAACAATATCCAATCTAGTATCTTTACACCAAAAAAGAACAATACCTATGCTTCTTCCTTCACTGTTAACAGCAAGACAGCCCTAAAATCTAAAAATAATTTTTAAAAATTCTATCTTTCGAATAGATGATTTTGTTTCCATGATAAACACAATATCAGGAACTTCTTTTCATATTATATCACGAAGTACATGAACTCTATGTGGGTTCCCAAGCAGACAGAAGTTCCAGCCAAGGATTTTCATGGTGACCAGCGGGGCTAAAAATTAGTTGTCACCGATAACACCTGAATTTCCACCAAATTTTCCTCATCCATAGACCGGATCCTCTTAGAATCAACCCCATTGAAAACAACAAGCAAAGCTCCCAAATCATTTATATGTTTCGAGGGAAGGATAAAGGGTGACTAACTTGGTTGCCTTTCTATTGAAGAAACAACTTTCCAACGCCATTGACCACCCACCGAGAGACGTGATTTCTGCTTAGAACAATTTGCTCTTGTATTCTGTTAAATTGGCTTTGAATTTGGGGAGGATGAAACGTCAAGTTTACAACAAGGGGATAAATCATTTTTAACATCCTTATCTAAGCCCTTACTCGAAACTCATTGTTTTAGTAACTTCGGCCCACTTATCAAAGACAAGTCCAATTGAGGCCCAATTCTAGCCCAGTCGATATGCTCCGTATCTAGTTCAGTCATCTTCCTAGAATACGCAAATTCCTTCAAAACCGTCGACATACAATAACTTCCCACCATAATCGTTGGGAACCTTTCTTTTTTTCCCGGCACCACCACCAGTAATGATCATTGCTAAGGAAGGAACATGAGTGCCCTTGTGAGAATCAAAAGAAAAGCTAGACTTGACAATATCACCAAAGGAAAGTTTGACCCTGTTGTGCAATGATCCCCCCCTTGCCAGTAACGAGGGACCGTATGGGAAGCCCTATGCCTCAAATTGTGAATGATGGATCAACCAAAGATCACAATCACGGTTGATATGCCCCAAAATGCCATAACAATAAAATCATAAGAAAATCGCTCATACTTCAAGCAAACCCACACCGAGTCAAAGGTGCTTGTGGTTAGACGTTTAAACCTTAGCAGTGGATTACGAATATCCAATTTCACACGGACCCTAAAAAACTCTCCCTATACCAGCGAATTTTTTGGCAAATCAATATCTTCCACCTCGCTAATGGAACTCCCAAGCATACGGACCACCATAGTGTTCATACAGTTCAAAGGAAGGTCATAAATTCTGACCTAGAATGAAGCATAATTTAGGCAGATTTTGGAAATTTGATAATCATCATCATAGTCTTGCATCAGTACAAAACACTTATCAAAAAACCAGGGCCCATTTTGAAGAACATGAGATTTTTCCTAAACATTAGTAAATTGCGCTATAAAAAGTCCTTCCAGATCAAAGAAAGTCACCTCTTTCACTGGATTCCACACTAATCTCATCATATTCTTAAAGGCTTCCTTGTTAAAAAGTTTTTTGGACAGAAGTTTAAATAAAATAGAATACTGGGATTGCTCCATTGTAATCGCCAGAACAAGGTTATTGAGTAAAACTTCTGAATTTTCCACATCTATTAAGTGTAAATTTTTAACACATTGTGACAGATAGTTAGCCATAGGAAATGCTTTTGTGCAATCCTCACATAAGGAAATGAATAAATAAACCCCACTTAAGAAGACTAGAGATCAAAGTAATAATCTAGAAAAAATCAATAGAAAAAATCCAAACTATCCCAAGTGATTAACGAAAGCAACGAGCATCCACTAGGAGAAAACAAAAAATCAACAGAACAGTTAACAAAGATCTCCGAAATTGCCGGAGCACAATGGTTTTTCTTAACAATGGTTTTCCATAACTGATACACTATTATTGATATAAAAGCTTTCTCTGAGTTTTTTTTTTTTTTAACTTTTCCTATAACTACAATAAATACTGCTACTAGGTCATCTAAAACTTATCGCTCAAATGGTCCCTCTTGATGTGGCATCATCACATAATGCCACAAAATTATTAAAAACAAGAAAAGAACACAAAAAGTATATTCAATCCAAAAGGGCGTCCAAATGTGTATATATATATATATATAAAGACTGAAACTCTAGGTTTCTTTTACCCTTTTTGTATTTGCATTTTTTATTTTTTAATAAACCACGTGGCATCACATAGTGGTGCCACGTTAAAAGTGTCATATGAGTGGTAAGTTTGAGATAAACAACTACGATAGATCTCACAACAAGGACGTGTATTTTGATACTAACTTCTCCATAAATAAAATCATGTGGACCTTACTGGCTAGCTTTTGCTGTTTAATTAGTACTCTATATAGGTATTCTGTTTTCTCGATTCAATCTTCGTAATTTAATCTCCAGGATGTATTCATGTGCTCCTTGATAAAGCACATCTTTAAATCAAGAGATTTACCAACCAAAGGAGAAGATCATAGTGATTCAATAAAGTCAAATCAAGTCAAAGCTACCATCAAGGAAAGATAAGGACAAGGTTTTTGGAAATTTCCTTCAAACCCTATAAAAACATGACAAGTGTCTATTATAACTTATGCACGTGTGCCTTCATTTAAAAGGCATATGTTGGTGGGAAGTCGACTATGCCACGTCAGCTGTTACATTTTAAAAAAAAAAATCGGGAAAGAGAAATCTGAAAAGAGATTTTGCGTGGGTTTTGGCTTGTTCTTCAAGCAGACGAAATACGCGAAACCCATCTTGCGTTCATGTGGTCTGAGGCTTGTTATTCAAACAGAGATTCAGAGCTTGTTCACATTGTGCTTTGGCTTCATGTGTTTATGCGTGGTCATCTTCTTCATGGTCGTTTTCTCAAAACGGTTCATTGCAACGTTCCTTCATCTTCATCTTAGCGTCTTCAGTCTTCCCATTTCCAACTTTCAAACAAAAATGCTAAGTCTCAGCATTTTTTTTGGGGGGGGGGGGGGGGGGGGGATGTTCTCTTCCTAATTTTCTTTTATTTTTCCTTTTCTTTTCTCTCCACCCCCTTCCTAAGGTTCTCGTGTTCGAACCCACAAAGATGTAGTCCCGGTTTTGTAGATTTTCAAAGATAATTCTAGAGGAAGATATCCAAGCATCATTAAAGACAAGACGACATTATAGGCCTAGCTTGTCGGTGGTATGGAATGTAGAACATCCCATGAGAATCCAAAAAATCTCAGAGGCAACATAAGAGGTGACAGTCGTTGATCTTATTTTGGAAAAATTGGACAGTTTCATTCAACATAATACTGGGAAAACAGGACAGAAAATAGTAGGCCCAACCCTCTTACAATATCGACTTGACTGAGAGAGAAATGGTGCATCATACGACCATGAAACTACTCAGAAATGTTTTATTCACATCGGTGGGTCACAACTAGTGAAATCATGGCTTGAGCAACCTGGTTCACAGAAAGCCCCCTAGGCAGTTACATCCAGCATTTTTCATTATGATTTACAAGACAGTGCACATGTTTGATGCCCAAAAGGACCCATGTCTCCGATGTCATTCCTCAACATTTTTTATTATTTTTTGCAATCCAGATCTGTAATAGAATCCTTAAGTTGATAAAGGAGATTTTTAAAGGAGCTGGGGGAGAGAACATTCAGAGGGAGGGAAAAGGGAAGGCAAGTCTAAGGGAGGGAGTTGGGGGAGGGAACAATTCGCAGGGGGAGAACAGGTTTGAAGAAAGATGGGAGAGAAGGGGAAGACGAGGGAGGGATAATGAAAGCTCTCGATTCGGAAGGAGGGAGAATGGGGAAGACGAGGAGGGGGAGAATGGGATCCAAAACGAGCCATTTCACCCAAGCCCAAAACACACCGTTTCATTTTCCACCTAGGCACCGTTTGTACAGTGGTTACGTATGCCGGTTATATCCAACATTTTTTAAGATATTGTCTTTCGGACAGAACTTTCTTTCAAACTAAATCAATTTAAGAAAATGGACATTTATCTATGAGTAATGTTAGATATAGTCATGAGTTGTGCAAGCGTTGCGCACTCCATTTGAAAAAGAATAAAATTCACCATTAAAAAATTAATTTTTTCATGTAAGTCTCATATTTACACAATTTTTTTAAAAAAAAATATGCGGTACTTGTACAATCCATGACTATAAATATTATTTCTCTTATTGTTATATGCATGCAAGGGACGTGGCTCAATTATATTATTGTAGCTTAAAAGTTGAACTAAGAGATTGCATAAATATTGGTAGTGAACTCAAGTGGAGTTATTTAGGTTTTCTTCTTATTTAATTCCATAAAGGGAACAAAAATCAGTGAAGTCCGAGCTAGGAGGGACTGTGCATGGGCGATTGCATTGAGCTCGTAGCTAGGGAAGCGATTACGATTGAATAAGTTTGCAAAATAATTATTTAAAAAAAAAAAAAAAGGGCAAAATAATGCCCCCCTTTTGTGCACAAAACACTAAACAGGAAGATATCGAGTCTCGCTCCCGTGCATGCAAAAGGGACAAAGTTAAGGAGAAATTAAAAAAAAAAAAAAAAAAAAAAAAAAAGGCAGATAACTATTATTGAGTCGCGTCATGCTGCCGCATAACAATGATCATTGGTCGTGTCGCTTAGCGTAATTTTATTTTTTTTATTATTATTTTTTTAATATATTTAAATATTTTACAAAAAAATACAACAATACATTAAAAGTCACTTTCTTAATCATCAAGTAAAAAAATTTTTAAAAAAATACATACAAACTCAGGCAACAAATACTAGCATTTCTCTTTCTTATTTGCATTTTATATTATTTCATGGAACTTTTTATTCATTCATTTCACGTCTTTTTAAGTCACTAAGTACGGATTAACATGCAGGTATTTCACAAAATTTGCATGAACTTTTTTAATTTTCAAATATTAGATTCAGTAATGGTTTATGTAAGTGCTGCATATTTATTTTGAAAAACAGTAAGATCGAATATTAAAAACAAATCATGTGGAAAGAAGTGCGACGCTTTTTCAAAAAAAAAAAAAAAAATTAATGATGCATCTTACTATTTTTCAAAAGAAGTATACAACACTTGCATAATATATGATTGTATCAACATCATTACTCAGATGAAAATTACAAAATTCATGTAAATTTTGTGAAAGCTAAAACGCAACCAAGCAAGTTTCAGAACATGCATTGCAAAGCGTGTATTTGTGAAAAATCATACCAAAACTGAAAATGTTACATCGCCAATCACATTGTCCAATGGAAATATTCATTACAGCATCCATTCGCTTTCCCCACCCCATCAATGGACGAACAATAGTTGGCCACAAATCCCCATAATACCAGTTCAATCATGTCTCTATGGAACATTATAATCTCTTCAAACTTCTCTTTCTTGCATCTATTTTTTTCTTGTCTGCATGAACTTTTGCCAATCCACCTTCCTTCTTTTGTGCATTGGTCGCTGTTGCCGGAGCAGACCCACTAACTCCAGTGTCTGCTGTGGGTGCTACGGCAGCTGGCTGCTGCTCTGGCCCATTTCCCCTGGTGGCCGTTGTAGAAGGGGCCGGTAGGGATGGTACTGGCAATGCAGCACCTGGTGATATGCTCTTCTGATCAGCATTAAGAACTGAGGTATTGGTCTGGTCAACATTCAATGCAGTTGTGGACTCGGATATAGCTCCCGATTTAAACTTGGGTTTTGGCTTAGCATGGATCCCAGTATAAAGCCTGCAAAAAGTTTGGAAACACCCTCAGGTTCCTTGTACTCAAGGATGAGAGAGTAGAAGACGGGTGGTTTGGGAGGAAGGGGGGGACAAAAAATAAAGGCAACGCTTGGCATAGATAAGATGCTTTCTTTATAAAGGCATCAATCTTCACGGCAAAATTGATGTAAGAAGTCTGTAAGACAATTCTTACTCCAAGTTATCCGAAAAAACACCTCAAGGAAGGCTACCACACTGAGTTTAATATGACACATCTTCAAGGTTTGACATTTTCCATTTCTTAACATTAACACTTCATCTCAAGACATACCAAATCAAATCCAAGTTAAGCATGCAAAATAATATAAATGCCCAATGATGGAAGCATTTGAAGAAAGCCCAACCATGATAAGGCTGAAAAAGAAGAATTATGAATCTCTCAATAAGACAAAAAGTGGGGCAGGGGGGAACCAACCAGAACACCATGTGTTTGCCTTGCCCTCTATCACCCACTAAGGAACTACACATTCAGGTGTGGAATGACAAGCTACTGATTAAAGATCCCATAAAATATGGCAGTTCAAGGCCAAATTCACCATGGGAAAATGTCTGCCAGAATAAACGTTATGTATTTTTGCACAGAAAGTTCCCTTGTTCCAATATATCACAACATGAAGTGGATAACGAGACAGGAATGACTGACCTAGCATGTCTAGCATACTCCTCATAATTCTCAAGCAACATCTTGCCAGCTTGTTCATTCAAAGCTGATTCTGGAAATGGTTCAATCAATAAACACCTAACTACCTGTAACCAGAACTCAGAGTCAAGGAATCAAACTTGAACAGAATCTGAAGCTAATGCAACTGATGTCGAACTTTTAGAACAGTCTCAAACAGATGGCAAAAGAAGTGGAAGTAGAACTAAATTATGTTCTACACTAAAAATCACATGAGCCTTACAATGAGAACGTGCCGTAACCCAAGACTCGGATTCCAATCCTTTTTAAGTGTGTTGACACAGATCTCACCATTGTTTGCAATGTTTGGATGGAAAATCTTAGTCAGGAAGTAACCTTCAACACAAAATAAGATGTGAATCACAGTTAAAAAAGTTCTTGTTTCCAAGTTAAAACTGTAACAAGTATCAACAAACCTTTGGGAGGAGAGTGTGGGAAGTCATGAGATAATAATAATTTCATGCGGAAAACACCATTTTCATATGGAGTCCCAGCTGCAAGTCAAGAATGCTCATTCAGTTTGAAGGCTTCACAATGCCTCAAAAGAGTAAACTTATGAAGATAAAGCTACATGCCTGGGCCCTCAATATCACCATATATGGTTGAAAAATCATCATCGTTTACGCCAACTTTGATACCCTCAGGGGGAGATTCATCAAGATTCTTCAATTCCTTTGCAAGTTGCTTGATAACATTTGGTGGAAGATTTTCATTAGTCGCCTGAAAATATAAAGAAATAAATAAATAAAATTGTAAGAGGACTTTAACAATTCAAAAGTGACAATAGTAAAGGATGCCATGCTTCCATCATCACAATCCCAAAGCCTTTTCTTATTTTGAAACAAATTAAAAACAAACTTAAAAAAAGGATCTGTGCCTCGCAAAAAGGGAAGTGCTAGGTTACCATATTAATGGCTGGCAACAACGAGACATCATTTTATATGTGCAAATGCTCATGACAAAACTCTTGACCCCTTGATCAAAACAACCAAACAGTACATCAACAATATCATATCATTCTAGTTTCCTGGTTAAAGTGCATCTATCACTATTTTGGAGCTTACCAAGGAATTTATTGAGTAAGCAGGACAAATAGTGAATTACTTGACTGATAATAAACAAATCACAATAAAACAGCACAAAACTAAAAACGGGTCACAAAAGAAAGAAAAAACCTACCATTGTCACAAAGAGACAGAGAACCCTTATAAAAACTTTTCTTGCTGAGAACAAATCAATGCCCCAACCTAAACTTGCTTTTGTTCAGAGTGATAAAAAAAATAGAGTGCCGCCAAAAGTTCCTGCAAAAGAAATTTCTGTGAACAAATAGGTATTGGCTTCACAAAGAGCATGCGTCAAAGACAATTTAAGTTCATTAATACATCTCGACAGACAGATAACAAAAACTAGCAGATTGAATGAACAGCCAATGGTCTGATAATGAAAGAATGTAGCATTCAAGGGTCTTAAGACACGTTGAACACAACCACAACTATACTCATGCAAATTATAGACGATGTGAGTAACACCAACAAAACATTTTTCATGGCATTTATATATATTAATATACATATACATATATATATATAGAGTGATTTAAATATTATATGTAAGCAGCATGATTAGTTAATTGGAAAATTCCCCTATGTCAAATAACAATTACTAGAGTGAGTGGCTGGCACGATATTGTTACCCACAAATCCACAGGCGTATGCTTTTGGGTGGGTTAAAGTGAGGTTACATCATGTATGAAGCCTTAAGAAATGATTGCTTAAGGATTTAAATCTCAACCCTCACATTTCCAAGATCTCAACAAGTGGGGCCAAAGCTCAAAGGAGAGTCAATGATTCAATAGGGAAAATGGGAGACAACAATGTTGATTGTCGTCAATGGCTCCCATTTTAGAGCAAGAACGACTCGCTTCAGGCTCTAATGATAGGCATGGACTCTTTAGGGATGGCACAAGACACTTGAATTGCTAAGAAATTGCTCCGTTCAAGGGTAAGGCTAACTATGTATAACTTCATCTGGCATGATTAGACTCACATGTGAAGGGGGAAGGTTCGTTTAACATCAAATAGTAGCGACAAAGGTGAGTGGTTGATATAACAGATTAAGCCCAAATTCAAATGCTTCAAAGCTCTTACAATGAAACTCCTAAGGTATCAACTCACCAAAAAAAAAAAACATCCAACATGATATTTACTAATTCATATTTCCTTGACATCCCTGAACTATAGTGTTTCAAATGAATATAACATTATCTAACATGAGACCCTTTCTGAAAAACCTCTACCATAATAAGACTAAGCACCTAAAATTTCACTTGGCAAAAAGAAAGAAAAGGGGGAATAAAATTTATAACTCGTAAAAACTGTCATCCCCGAGTTCTAAAAAAACAAAATGACCCACCTTTCAGTATCTGCGTCTAGCATATATTCTACACAAAGTAAATTAATTACAGACTTTAAGTTGCTTTGCTATTACTCATTACTATAACAACATCATTACGGAAAGATAACCGGCAGAAGCACATTTAACATGAAAGTCCAGATATGTTATTCAATGTCTCATCCCAAAAGACAAACTTGTTAGCTGAGACATGGAATTCAAACCACTACTGAAGGTACTCTCATTCAATGTAATAAATTTCCCCCTTCTTCAATAAAAAATGTGTTTCCAATAATAATAATAATAATAATAAAAACCCAAGAACACAAAAGCTCCCCATTCTTTGTGTATCAGGCTCCCAGCAAGAAGCTCCTGCCTGCACTATCAAGATCTAAAAATAACCTACAAGTGAAAATCAAATCATAGGAACAGTTTTTCTGATCATCAATCTTCCCGATAATTAGGGACTCTGATTTTGTGCTGATAAAAGCATTTTTTATACAGTTTATCAGTGTATTGGTTTTGTCTCTTCCATTCCACTTTCTAGCTCATCCGAAAACTAACAGATATGGATGCATGATCCTACCTTTCTTCTTCAACCACAAGCAATGACAGAATGACAAAAAAATTAAGCAACAAATAATATGCCATTTTGCAGATAATAGATAACTCAAGCCAAAATAATCCAGACACAAGTGTATGTGAAAAACTCAAAAGCACCTGAATTTCTCAAAAAAAAAAAACGTAGAGAAAAAGGAGAGACGCACACAAGCACTCAATACAAAAATCTGCTGAAACGGAAAGTCCCACAGTTAAGAAGCCCAAAGACAGCATATTCTTCTAGTATCGAATCCCTAAAAGAGAATTATTAGAATAAATAGATCCTCAATCCATAGCACGTATAAACAGATTAACAAGAACCAAATAGCAAATTTTTACAACTCATCTGACTAGAAGTGAACAAAACCAACTTATCAAAAAAGAAGAAGTGAACAAAACCAACATACCGTATATTTCCTATGTTTACGCGAGAGCGAGAGAGAGAGAGAGAGTATTTCAAACTAAAACCCTTTAATACAAGTAACCTAGTTGACCATACAAACAAAGAAAAGAACCTTAAAAGACATATCCCCATATGTCAGATCAAAACCCTTCTGCTGTGGAAAAAGACGCAGGAATCACATTCCCATTTCACCAAGTGCGAAATCACACACGCACCCACAAATAGAACAAGCAAAAGGATATCATCCAATAAAAGCGAAGAATCAATCAACTCAGAGACGGGCACACAAGATTTCACCAGCACCCAATCACATTCAAAAAAATAGGAAATCAAAGAGAGTACAAATATTACCAAAACCCTAGATGAGAATCCACAGATTCTTCTCTCTCAGAGCCCAACCACAGTGCGCACGAGAGAGAGAGAGAGAGAGAGAGAGAGAGCGATCGCTCCTTGGAATGATTGAACTGTTGATTTAGAGGTAGAGGGAAAGAAAAAGAGAATTATTATTTATTTAATGAAAACAAACCAAAGCCAGATTAAATAATTTTGATTTTTGAAATGACGTGTCAGCTATCAAAATCTTATAGACGTTGGATTCCTCATGTCTACTCCAAACCCACGTGCTTATTATTATACGTGTTTTACACTCTCCATTCAAATTTGACAGAGCCGGAAAACGTGTGTCCCATTTCCTTAATGATGCGCGTTGGATTTTTATTTTAAAATAAATATATATATAAATTTAAGAACATTTTTACTCAGTATCATACATTATCTTTTTTTTATTTTTTTTTATTTTATTCTTATTACATAAAGAAATATTTTTACAATTGACGAGTAAAATTTTTCTTAATTTAATTTATATTAAAATTTTATTGCACAAACATCTTTCGAATAACCAAACAAAGTAAATGAAAAATGGAAAAACTCAAACATATTTTTGCAAAGAAATAAACGTCCATTAGTATCAAAATTCACAACCACCACCACCCATATGCTGTAGCCCATGCCACTATGCACATGTTGCTTGGGAAAGAGATGATATTAGACCTATCCGCTTTGGGAAGTGCTGCAGTTGCATTAAATTCTAAATAATAGTATTTTATGAATCTCATGAAAATAGATTTAATTTTTTTAAATTGATATAGACTTAACTTTTTAGATTAAAATGTATAAAATAAATTGAGATGAGTTTAACTTTTTTATGATAAGTTAAAAAAGTAGTTGATCTTATCAATAATTAGTTTGAGATAAGTTGAATGTGGTCCAACAACCAAACACAACCTTAAGGGTAAAACTCGCCTAATATTACTGGCATTATCATACCTCAATCTAACACTTTAGAATCTTACTAGTAAATATAAGTTTTCTTAGCCAATGAAGTCTCAATAGAATTATTCCACCTGATTACAAATTTTCACCTCCAAGTTACAACTCACAAGAACTAATTGATCACATTCAAAGATCATAATCTTTAAAATCAAAGTTTGGATCATAAGTTTTTCAAGAATTTAGTAGATTTGGCTTCAATTTTGCATCCAAAGTGTTCTCTTCGTTGCACATTCCATTAGTAAATTTGATGAAAATGGGAGGAAATTGTTTGAATAGAAGCATCGAATACAATATGTGCTTTTATTAGTAAAACTTTCCAAATTGAGTAGGCATGATAATCATTGCTGAATGCTGAGGAAAAGAAATGGCATGATGATTAAATATAATAAAAAGGACAGAAGGCATCTTATACTATATTGTCTGTTGGTTTTGCATTGACTTGAGCACCAACCCAATGATATTCTTGTCTCATAATCTAAAATGGGAAAGTGACTGGTTTACATTAACATATATATATATAGATATTTATATTTATAAATATTTGTGACTTGAGATTGTAGAGTGAGTTTTGTGAGGCCCACTTAAGATAAGTTTAGATGTGTTTAGGTGTTAAGATGAGTTAAGATGTATTTATGAGAAATTGAAAACGGTTATGGGTTCTACGTGTAAAGAGAAGTTAAGTTGAAAAAGATTGTGAGTCTCATATGTAAAGAAGTTTTAAGTTGATATGAGTTTAATGATTTGAAAGTTTTTTTTTAAGATGTTAAATTCAATTTAAAATTAAACTGAACTGAGAAGAGTCTATATTCCAAACGGGACCTTAGTCAAAAATATATTCACGAAAAAAAATTTATAAAAGCACTTTAATCAAAATTAGTATATATAAGACTTAGTTTGTTATAGGAGATAAGTTTCAAGTAATGAAAAACCGTGCAAATAAACTTATTTAGAAGATTTTCGATACACACAATTTCTTGTTTATATAAAGGAAAAATGTTTTGTATAATTGAGAAATAGATCTCAATACACTTGATACATACAAAACTCACATCAATTCTTGGTTCAATTTTACTTGTACAGATGTTTCCATTGTATAGTTTTATACAGTGTGATCAACAAAATAAATACAGACGAAGTTCGTGAATTGCATTTGAGACATAAGCATTAGATCTTAGTGCATGTTTAGGATTGTAGTGGGAAATATAGCTTATAACTTTAAGACTTATAGTTTATAACTTAAATAATAAGCTGTACAGTTTGATAAACATGTATCTAAAGCACTTTTAAAGTTAGTTACATAATTTTTAAAAATATACAGTTATCTACATGAGCTTTTTTTTTTTTTTTATAAAAGCTTCAAATTTGTGTTTTTTAAAAAAGTAGACTTTCAACTTTTTTAGGTGATTAAAATACGTTTTATAAATTTACCAAGCATATCATTTTTTCTTTAAAAGAGCTTTTAAACAGTTAAAAATACTTTTTAAGCTTTCAAACTCAATCCCAAACAGGTTCTAAATATAACTGACAAGATGAAGTTCTCTCCCTGAACATCTTTATTGGCTTGGCCAAATTCATTTTCAAAATTTAGCCAATATCACACTTCTTTTTATTTACCTATTCCATTTAAATTCAATCTCCACATTGGATTAGCCATTTATTCTCTATATAATAAAAAAATATTATTAATTTAATAATTTTTTTATTTAATTTTTTTGTATCACATTTTATAATTCTACCAATTTAAAAAAATAATAATTATATTCTAATTAAATTATTATTAAAAAATTCATATTTCCAAATAATGTTGTAACATTTTACTTCCAATTTCACTAATATTTTTCCTTTCATATATCCAGATTTTTGAAATTTATTTTAATTTTTAAATCATATACAAATAACGTGGTAACATTTTAAATTAATATGGTTGGAGTGAGAAATTGCCGTTCCCTTTCGTATACCGTAATTGCTGTTCCCACGTGTGTGGTTGGAATAAGAAATTCATATTTTAATACTTGGTAAATCAATTATAATTCTTCATAATCACTATAGTAGAAATTTAAATTATTTTATATTTACCCAATTCAATGTAAAATGTTTTTTACATAAATTATATAAATTTTGGCCAACCTTCACAGTTGACCAAGCTGTGCTTTTATATGTTTGATTAGAAATTATGTGATAGTACATATATTCCTTTATTTAGATGCATTACTTACTTTGCACATGAACAATTTTATCTACCTAATTAAAACGAAAAATTCATGGATTAACTTTAATTATAAATAACAATTTTTTATAAAAGGGGTTTAAAAATTTTTGTTTGAAGAAATTACTGCAAAAGTGACGTTTAATGTTGCGTTTGGATGTTGAGATGATCTCAGATGATTTGAATTGATATGTGAATAATCGTATTTTATAAGTCCCATTAAAATGTATTTGAATATAAATATGTTGCGATATGTGTTTAAATGTATGAAATATATTGAGATGGATTTAATTTATTTTTTAGAAAGTTGAAAAAGTAGCAGGTCTCTCAATAATTGATTTGAAATTAATTGAAGTAAGTTTTTTTTATTAAAAGATTGTCCATTTGTTTTGCAAAGATTAGATATTAATGAACTTAGGAATATATTATTGTTCGTTTTTTCATTTTTGGGAAATAAGTAAGTATTGCTAATACAAAATTAGGACGTACAATCCTCGTGTAGTTCATTTGAAAAAAAAGAAAAAAAGAAAAGTGAAATCAATCATAAAACAAAAGTAAAAATATTTAGATAAATTTCACTCTATTTTAAAGAGCCTGCTTAAAAGTTACACGTCTTAGATTTATATAAATCATTTTTAAGTATTAATGAACTCAATAGTAAGCTTTTCTATCTTTTACGTGTATATTTATTTTTGAAGATTTTACACATTATTTTTATTTTTATTTTATTATATAAGATGTGATATAAAAAATAGAGAAATATTAATGAAGCAGAATATTGTAAAACGGGTCGGTGGTAGTTGAGGTCAGTGACTTGTCGGGACGTAGGGACAAAGTCTACCATTTTTGAATTTGCTGCCGGCGAATTGCTAGGCTGTTGACCGTTGGAGGGTCGTCTTCCCGAATCCCAACTAGCCGTTAGCCACCGGCTCCTATGTACGCGTATGAGGGCTCTTTGTAATAGAGTTTTAATACGCATCCGTCGTCGTTATAGAAGTGTACATTTTATACATCCTACATAGCTGTACTATTTGTAAATATATATTTCTTTTTTATGTAAAACCAGACCTTCAGCTACTCCTGCTCTCTCATTGTCTCACTCTCTCTCATCATTTCAGATCTCTCTCTCATCATCTCAAATTTTTCTCTCTCATCGCTTCTCTATCTTATCGTCTCAGCTCTCTCTCTCATCGACTCTCTCTCTCATCAACTCAGATCTCTCTCTCTCATTGTCTCAGCTCTCTCTCTCATCGTCTCAGATATTTCTATCAGCATCTCTCTCTCATTGTCTCAACTCTCTCTCTCACGTCTCTCTCTTTATCTCAGATTTCTCTCTCATCTCCGAGCTCTCTCATCGTCTTTCTCAATATTTTCAATTTGAAATGTATGAAAATGAAAGGAAAATGGGTTTTATTATGAGAGTATTTTGATCATTTTACAATGGTGTGTGTTGGCTGATCTCAAATAGTAGTTGATGCCAATATTAATTCTTTGTAATATTCATGTCTCATTACATACCATAACTGTTTCTTCTTCTCGTTTTTTAGTTGATTTGTTTATGTATGTTTTTCAGTGAACATATTTTGATATGCATAAATAAGAGCATTTTTAACGGATTTCTCATTCTATCTTTTAAAATATATCATTAAAATTTATATTTTCTATTTTATATACTGACTTTTATAATATACCATACGTCATCTTATCCCATATACACTGTCATATAATTATATTCTATTTTAAACTAATCCAAATTTATAAGCTAAACCAAAATATAAATCGATTCAAAAAATAATAAGAAAAAGAGATTATATTTATGAGAATATTCTCAAAGTATATTATGAAAACAGGAAAGACAATACACAAAACAATCCTTCTACTGTATACCCCCCTAATCCGAATAAGAAAAAAATACTAGTCATAAAATGTAGCTACACTCAAAGGTGCAGGATTTTATTTATTTATTTATTACAATGATGCCATGAAGTGTTAAGCTTATGCCAGGAAATGAGAGAGAATGACTGAAATGAAAATATGATGACCTTCGAGTAGTGGGAAAAGAAATTTAGGAGAGAGATAAATTAATTTAAAATATTTTAAAGTTGTGAATAGTATCTTCTATATCTAGTAGGATTACTGCAACAAAGTGTATAATAAGGATGAAATACAAAGTTCATTGGAATGGACTTTTGAGCAATTTTTTTTATATTTTATAAAAAATTATATTTTATAAAAGTCATTGTGAATGCTCTAATATACTTTGACAAAAAAAATGATGGATTTAAATTAAGTACTTAAAAAACCCCTTCAAAAACTAAGATTTCTTAACAAAAAGTTTAAAAATACTTTAACATTTGGAAATTTGTATCATTGATAAATAGGAAACGGATTAAATAGTTAAAAAGAGCTTAAAAAAAAAAAAAAAAAACTAACGCACTTATATGTAGGAGCTTCATTATTTTCAATAAGAAATAGTATCAATCATAATTCTTTTATCATTACTTGACGTCATACAAGATAAGACACATGATCCGTATAATTATTGAGTGTGAAAGTCATGAATATTTATTTTTTAATGGTGGATCATATTTTTAAAAAAATTAAAAGAGTATGCGAAATTTGCTTATTTTAAGACTATATTTAATATTATTCAACTAGATAATTGATATATTAGTAATTAATAAAAAAAATAAACTTCTTAATTACTAATCATACTAATTTTCTTTTAAAAACACCAATAAAAGTAAATTTAAAAATATTTTCTTATGATTACAAAAATATGAAAAATTTTTGGTGACCCAAAAAATGGGACCTCAACCTAACCCTTTAAAAAGAAAAAACATTCAACATATCTGTTGATGCCTAAAAAATTGCACAACAGGCTTGAAGGGGAGAAAAAATCATTCTCAACCTGCTATGACGATTCAGGCCTCAATCAATGTGGTCTGGAACCCCAATAGTGATCCAGTGAAGCTATACGGTGTCGAGGCATACATACATAACGGTGAAAGGAAAATAAGTGTAGAAAAGTTAAATAGAGAGATACACATATTTATGTGGTTTGTCATATTGCCTACTGGCATTTGGGGAAGAAAAATTCACTATAATATGCTTGTTTTATAGTCTCTCGTAGTCTCTCATCCTCGCTGTACAATTGAGATCTGGAATCTATTTGTTGGAGGAAGTCTTTTCTCTAGAGCCCTTATTGTAAGGTTTAAGAAGCTGCTAAAGAAGAAGTCCCCCATAGTCGTCTGTCCATCCCCTTTTATCTAATCACTTTTTATGCGTGCCTCCCTGCAGTGATAAGGCATGGCCACCTTTCTCTTTGTGTGTCTGACATCCTCTCATCTTCACCACTTTCTCCCTTACCTTTCCGTGGTCACATTCTTTTCTCTATGACACCTTCTTTTTCCATGTCTCTTGTCACTCTTTCTTCATTTGTCTTCTAGTGAGGGCCCTTTGGTGACCTGGGCCTGTTCATCTAGGCTTGAGATATTTTATCCTCTTTTGTTGCCCTCGATTCTTAATGTTAATTCGCTCTGAAATAAAGTCTTGAGAATCTTTAAGACAAAATATACAATAGAGGTTGTCCATAGAAATCTGCAAGAAAATAAGTTTAGGAGTTAGTCCTTGGTTGTCCATTTCATTTGCATTAGGAGATAAAGATTTTCGAGCATGAAATTAGGCGATAGGTGTACTCAATCACATAAGATGCGAGTGTGGAACTCGGATGTGGAGGGAGATGTACTCGACCACATAATATGCGAGTGCGGAGCTCAGATGTGGTGGAAGATGTACTCAACTGTGTAAGATGCAAGAATGGAGCTCAAATGTGGCGGAGATGTACTCAATCCTGTAAGATGCGAGCGCGAAGCTTGGATATGGCGGGAGATGTACTCGACTGCATAGGATGCGAGTGCAAAGCTTGGATGTGGTGGGAGATGTACTCGACTGCATAATATGCGAGCGCGAAACTGGGATGCGATGGGAGGTGTACTCGACAATGTAGGATGTGAGGGCGGAGCTCAGATGTGGTGGGAGGTAAGCTCGACCGTGTAGGTTGCAAGTACGGAGCTCGAATGTGGCAGGAGGTGCATTCGACCGCATAATATGCGTAGTTTGGCGATGCGTCTGTATGTACACATGTCATTGTTGAAAAGTGTATATTCATCTGATGCTTTTGTTTTCAATTTATTGTTAGTGTTAGAGTTTGTATGAAGTAACCCATGCAAAGTGATTAGAGGGCCCATTGACCCCCTGGGTACACCTTAGGCGGTTTTTGATCCCGTCAACTCATTTTCGAATATAACCCACACAAGGCGATTGTGGAGCTCAAAGGCCCATTAACTCCAAAGGCTCGTTCTCAGAGGTAACTCGTTGGCAGTGGTTATGGCACGATTGAAACACTCAGCGTGAGTCTAGGGACTCGTATTAGCACGAAGGTCGGACTGTCAGGGGACTTGTCTCGAATGGTCATCTGGGCAAGTCTTGGGACTAGTGCCTGGCCTAAACTTCGCAGCGAGTCTAGGGACTCGACTTGGTGGCACGAAGGTTGGCAAGTCAAGGGCCTTATGTCCCAACTGGTCATGTGGTGAGCCCTGGGGCTCTAGCTCGACCAATGCATCGTGGCGAGGTGGCACAAAGGTTGGTAAATCAATGGACTTATGTCCTATGGTTGTATCCCGGCTAGTTAAGGGACTTGGCTTTGCTGAAGGAGACACTTGTCCGTGCTAAAAAATGTCAACTCAGTTATCGTAAACAACCCAAATCACTAGGTGAGGTTCGCAAACCTGAATTGCTTCCATGGAGAGGGTTGGAGGCTTGCCAGCGATGCTTACAGGGTTCCATGTTTCGACAATGATGAAAATCAGGGTGCCTGTGATGCCAAGCAATTTATTTTAATGGAGACTTATTAAAATGCATGAGTATGCTTGAGTGGGGCTATGTAGCTGGTGTTTCGTGCGACAAGAAGCAATTTTGTCAATAGAAATAAAATTCACACAAATCTTAAGAGAGACAAATCGGAGAGTTTTAGTCAGTGTAGTCTATTTTTGCTTGATTGAAATTGCCTGTAGTTGGTTGCTGCTTCTTCTTTTCTTGCTCTTTTTCCTTCTTTTTTATTTTATTTTATTTTTTTTTCTCTGAGTGAATTTCATTGTGCTTAACGGGACCGACTAGCTTCATTTGAGAAGTTGTGCAAGCGGGGGCGCTGTAGCTTATGGTCTGTTGCTTGAGCAGTTGGGGGCGAGAGGCTTCATGCCCTAGCAGACTTGGGCAAATAGGTTGGGCGAGTAGGTTCTATCCAAGGGGGCGGTTGGAGGTGTCTATGAGAAGTTGGTCAAGGAGTTGCTCTGGTCGAGCACTTGTGCCCACTAGTGGATGGCCAAAGAGGTGGGGTACTTGCCACTTGGAGGCCGCGCAGCACACTCTCTGTGGTGTTGAGGCTAGCCAGCTGCTGCCAGTTGGCGGTGGTTGGGAACCACCTCTAAGCTGGCAGAAGTTGCCATCAGTTCAAGTGGTGACCGCAAGCGGGGATTTGAGGGTTCACAACAATTTCCTGTAAGCTTTGGGCCCCCCTTATATGAGGTGCATGCTGGGGGCCACCTCATGCCCGCCATGGTGGTTGGGGACCACCTCAAAAGGGGCAGAAGACGATGGCAGTCCAAGTGGTGACCACCGACGGGGACACGGAGCTCACGATAGTGCCATGAGCTTGATATGCATGTTGGTGCACATTTTGGACACTGTATGCGTGGTCGACAACTACCGTCAGTTGGCCGGGGTGCTCTGGAACCACCCTTAAGTTGGCAGAAATTGCCGGCAATCAAGTATTGACAATCGACAGGGACATGGATCTCACAACAATGCGGTGAGCTTGCCGTGAAAGTTGGTGCACGTTTCGTGCACAATGTACGTGGTCAATGGCCGCCATCAGTTGGCTAGGGTGGTTGGTAACCACCTCAGGGGGGACATACAATGCCGACAACCACCTAGTGGCTTGCCGGTGGTCCAACCATGCCATGAAGGGGCTGGGCTTTATGGTTTTTACCACGTGCGAGGCAGCGCACGTGGTTCTCCTGGTGGAGCTACCTCCGCGTGGGGGGGGGGGGTTGGTCGGGAACATAAACTGCTGGTGGGTCACGTGGTGCCTGATAGCCATAAGCCTCCCGGGTGCACAATCGAGTGCACCCGCACTGTGCATGTACTCGCCCACCTGTGCATGTGCATGGGCATTATATATGTGCTCGCCTACCCGTGCATGTGCTGACCTATGCACTTCCTTCTTTCTGCTCAGCGCGCCAAAAGCGTACTAACCATTTGAAGTTCGAGTGGCAAACAATTGGGGTTCCCACTTAGGTGAGAAAATGTTTACTCTCCCATTTTGTCCGACCATGCCATTCATAAAAATAAAAGTGGAGAAGCCGAGAAAACTTACCTAGAGAAATTTTTACTCGCTCATTAGGAGATTATTTAGCTTGTCGAAAAATCGTCTTTCTCTTACTTTTGATGTAGAAAGTAACTCAGATCCCCCAGACGGCACCAACTCTTGGTGCCTAAAAAATCATACAACAAGCTGGAAGGGGAGAAAAAGTTATGCCTGGTCCACTATGATGATTCAGGCCTCGATTAGTATGGTTTAGAGCCCTCGGCAGGGGTTCGATGCGGCTGTACAATGTCTATGCATACATCCATGACGGTAAAAGGAAAATAAGTGTAGAGAAGAGAGAGAGAAAGATTCGCGTAGTTTGACATATCACTTACGTCTAGGGGCATTTGGAGAGGGAAAATAAACTATAATATGCTTGTTTTACATTCTCCATAGTCTTTCATCCTCACTGTACAAGGGAGATTTGGAGTTTATTTGTTGGAGGAAGTATTTTCTTTAGAGCCCCAGTTATGAGGTTTAAGAAGCTGCTGAAGAATAAATCCCATGTAGTCATCTGGCAATCCCCTTTTATCTGATCCCTCTTTCCTCATGCCTCCCTACAGTGATGAGCGATGACCACCTTTCTCTTTAAGTGTTTTACATCTTGTCCTCCCTCACCACTTTCTTCCTTACCTTTCATCTGGGCTTGGGATATTTTAACCTCATAAAAATAATTAATATTGAATATTATAATTTGTAGTACTCATATTTTTTGTATTAGTGCCTTGAATCATTCCAAATTGTTTCACAATCATGCTATTACTAGCGAGTCATGACGGGTTCTTTTTATATAGCCTATTGCTAATCATGTGGGCTGCTTTGGTTGAGATGCCAACTTAAGCAACATTAAAAAATATGTGATTATGATTTTTCAAAAGCTTTGTTGGCACATTTTCCGATCATGGATGTCCAATGAATAGTCTTTTTTTCTTATGAGATGATACTTGGTGGTGGTGTGCTTGAAATCCTCATCCATGGCTTACTTAATGATAAATGACTAAAAGTAAGAAAACAAGGATTTACATTATTTGGAGTTAGGGGCAAGATTGCCCCCATTACTCGCCCTGCCCCCACAAGGGGGTGTTCTCCTCCCCCCCCCCCCAAAAAAAAGAAAAAAAACTGCCACCAAATATCAAGAGTGGGACCTCCCATCCTAGTGTTGGGAAATGGGGGCGGACCCTTGGTCCGTCTGACCCCCTGATCCATCCGACCCCCCTTCCACGGTGTAGACAATTAGAAAACACCCAAAAAAATTAAAAATCCACAACAAATGACAAAATATAAATGTACAACCAAATACACAACAAATTAGAAAACAACAAAAAAATCGTAAACTAAAACTAGTAAAACAGATCTGACCAAACAAAGAACCTCTGAACCACGGTAGCAGCCACTCGCGATAATGGTTCCCTTTGCAAACCCACGACGGCATTGCCACGAGCATCGAGTGCTTCAAGAAGGATGAGAAGAAAAAGTTGAGGAAGAGCCAAGGAGGAGGATGAGAAGAGGAGGAGGAGAAGAAGATGAGGCAGCGAGAGGGAGAGAGACCTAGAGAAGAGCAAAGAATGAGGGGCTAGAGAGGAGGGAGAGAGAGATAGAGAGAGAGAGAGGGAAAAGAGAGACTGCCTGGGGCTGGTGGTGGACAGTTAGGTTTAACTTAAACTTAATCCCAAAACAACGTCGTTTCGTTGTTCTTTGTTTTTTTAAATAAAAAATAAAACATATGATAAAACGACGTCATTTTACCAACAAATTATATATATACACGTGTGTGTATATGGAATTATAATTTTTGCTATTTTTGTATGGGTGGGCTAGGGGTGCGGGGTCTGGTGGGGGCAACCCCCCCTCGCCCCGACCTTGCCGTGTGTGTAGCTTGCGGGCGGTGCCCTGCCGCCCAATCCTATTTGGAGTTGAGGCCTATGTCTACGGGTCTTGAGCACAAAATCAGTTTAATACAAGTTCTCCACTCTTATCGGGGTTTCTATACTCTGCCATGCAGAGTTCTCTGAAAACAAATGGTCTAAGAGTCCTCTTGTTCTTTTCTGCTCCTCTAGAAGTCAATTTCCTTGCTTGATGTCATATTCCCTCAGCTTGAGGCCACCTCCTAATTTTATGTCTAATCAAATTTTTTTTATATTCTCTTTCTTTCCTTAGACTCTAATCTTTCATTGACCTTTGATGGGCTTGACACTTTACATTAATTTTACCTCCCAACCCTTTCAATAAAAATAAGAATAAACTCATCGATGATTTTTTACGATAATTAATTACACTGTACTTGCTTATTACGTCGGGATCAATACGAGCGATGATCCAAGTAAAATGTAAGAAAATGTCCCATCAAGATATCATGTGAGACAACTCAAGTTTTATATAGAGAAATAACAAAAATAAAAACACATTTTAGAAAAATTAGAAATTATTAAGAATTAAAAATAAATCAAACCAAAAAGGTAAAACCTAAACTTAAAAAAAATCAACTAAAATTAGTTAAAGACATCCATTTATATATAAATTTAAAAATTACAATGTAAACAAAATATATACTAATGGGCGGAAATTAAAAGGAAAATAAGATTCTAAAAGATAGAAAGAATAATGATATTTTTTTAGTTTAATATAAAACAGAGTTTAAAAATTTGTAAGTCTTTTCCTAATTTTTTGTTGAATTTCTTTAATGATAGGCCAGTAAGTTATTTCTTTCCATTATAATTATAGTTTTTAGCTTTTTATGATTGTATTGGATGTTCCAACCCCCGCTTGAAATTTAATGGAGACTGAAGCGTTGAGACATGTAATATAATGTTACATACTTTCGTACATAATAGATAATATGTAATGTTCCTAGCATATTTCTAATAGTATGAAATAATCACAACAGAAAAATTTAACTCGATCTATGATTTTACCATAATAAACTAAAATCCCAAATAACTTATATAACTTTAAAAGATACATACTTGTTTATTATCAAGCAAGAAAGACATAATATGAAGCATAAAATATGGTATTGGAGTAATAAACTCCCTAATTAGGTCATACTTCTCATTTGTCTCCATAACATAGGCTTAGCACATTGAGAGCTCGTTTGGATAGTGAATTGAAAAGAAATTATTTTAGATGAGTTAAATAAAATATCGTTATAATATTATTTATTATTATTATTATTATTTTGAGATTTGAAACAGTTGAATTGTTTATTATATTTTGTGTGAAAATTTAAAAAAATTATAATGATGAGATGAGATCATTTCTCTATCCATACAAGCCCTAAACCATAAACAATTGAGAACATAAATACAATAGCATTCCTCTATCCAAGCAAAGACTTTTTTTTATCAGACAACTTCTTGCAACCTGTAGTCTTTGGATTAAGACCAGACTCCTCATATCCTACCACAAATTCTACCATTCTGAGGTGGAAATGGTAGGTACTTCGGAATGGTAGTTGGGATTACCATAGTGAGATTTTATAAATCTTAGCAAGTTAGGCTAAAAACATACTGACAGTCTATTAAAAGCATGGTTAACAATAAACAGGACATGTTTGCATGAATGACATGAACATGCATTACAAAAGGTGTATTTCTTTCCCATCCAAATTTCTTTACAAAAATAGAGTAACTTCGTAAAATCCTCATCATTAAAACATCATACTTCCATAACATACTTTGCTTTCATAAAACATCATCATTATCACCAAAACATCATACTTTCATGACATGTTTGCTTTCATAAAACATCATCATTATTTCTTGTTCTTGCAAAGGATAGTACCTCACGATTCCCCGTTAGACTGTGTGCACCTACTGGTTATCTTCACCACACAACTGGTAATGCTGTCTGTGGCTTCATCTCAAAAAGTTCTCAAACTTCATGTAAACGTCCTTCACTTAACATACTCTCTAACCTCCACTAGAGAGAAGGCACATACATACCATCGTTCTGGGACCGTTATTATACCATTTGAGATCGCTAACTATTCTTCGTTAACCCAAGAGATCCCACTCCATATATAGTCACTTTAGAGTGAATAGAAGAGTTCCACTGAGATAATCCCCAATCCTAACTTGGATTTGTGACAAAACATTTTAATTCATACCTTATGTTTCATGACATGTACATATATTTCATGAAAGATGACATAATATCCTAACATAAATATTTTGAATATAGATGAAACTTTAGAACATAAAAATTAATCTTAGTGCAGCATTTATCAATAAACATACTATCACAAACCATAAGTTAGAAGTGACCTTACAAACATCCATACTTTAAAAGATATCTGCAAAGTCTCAAATAAATAAATATATAAAGTATGGTTAGGAAAGTCCCCAAAGGAAATAAAAGGGTCACAATATTCTGGACTTCCAAATTATAGCTAAATTGCACTTTAACCCGTTTACTTCTGAAAATTTTGTATTAGTCCCTAAACTTCCACATATTGCATTTTGGCCTCAAAATACCAAAATCCACAAACCACATAAAAATACTCATGAAAATTCCATTTCTAGCCTTCAAAATAATATTTTTATACAACAACCTCAAAATAAATGCTAAATCTGAAAACTTGAGTATTATCATAACACTAGGCCTCTCGTTTGGTTATACAGATCAGATGAGATAAAATGAAAAATATGTGAATAATAGTGAAATAATTTGTAAATAGTAGTGAAATGGTTTGAATTAAGACTTTTATAGGATTTTGAAAAAAAAAAGAGAAAAATTTAAATAAAAAAAATTATAAAGTTAAAAGAGGGTTAGAATATAATTTTTGTTTTGGTATTTGGAAAAGTTATAATGATTAGATAAAAAAGTTATAAATTTGAAAACTTGAAATTGAAAAATGTTTATGTTTGAATAATGTTTGAATGTTGAGATGAGATGGTGTTTGAATATTGAATGTTTGAATGGTGTTTGAATGTTGTTTGGATGTTTTAATGGTGTTTGAATGTTTGAATGTTGTTTGAATGATGTTTGAATGTTGTTTGAATGATGTTTGAATGTTTGTGTTTGAGTGGACCGAGTGGTGTTTGTTGAGATGAGATGAGATGGTGTTTGAATGTTGATTTCATCTTATCTAATTATTACAATTTTTCTAAATTTCCACATAAAACATAATAAACAATTCAACTTTTTCAAATTCTAAAATAATAATAATATTTAAAATATATATATATTTTAACAATATTTTATTCAACTTTCATTTCAACTCATCTCATCTTAACTCAATATCCAAACCTCACTATTTGGTTTGGTTTTACAAACATTTGAAACTATCTCATTTCAATATTCAAATACTATTAAAACACAAACATTTTTCAATTTTCAATTTTCAATTTCTTTATTTAATTATTACCTAATTATTAAAACTTTCTCCAACTTTCAAACAAAACATAAAAAATAAAAATAAAAATTCAACTCTTTCAAATCTTAATATAAAAATTATATTCTAACTATCTTTTAACTTTCTAATATTTTTATTCAACTTCTCTCTCTTTTTTAAAAAAAATTCCATAAAAATCTTATTTCAAATCATTTCACTATTACTTACAAATTATCTAACTATTATTCATAGATTTCTCATTTTATCTATATGTGTAACCAAACGAGACCTTATCCTGTTTAGATAGACCTAAGTTGTAAGTGGAGGGAATCCGGCCAAATACCCCTGGGAATCTGAATTCTCTCCGAACCTCCTTTTGAAGGGAAAGCGGATTTCATTATAAATAGGCAAAAATCTACAGTCCCATCATACTCAAATAACTTGCACAAAATTCTCAGAAATACACTAAAAAGAGGAATAAGGAATCCAGTACTTAGTCATGTTTCCGATTATGACTGAACTTGAGCTTGGTCACATTCTTAGGAGTTTAGATTCTCAAACATCAAATCATTTAGAAAGTAGATGACAAAGAGAGTGTTAGATTCCCCAAAACAAATGCCTTATTAATAGTAATCTTATCCTTTATTCACAGGACATTTTTTACTTTCTTTAAGAACATAGTTCTTTCATATCCTTCATTTGAAAAGCTAATCTTATCCTGAAGAACTGTCTTTTCCTCATCAGAAATAAAACATTAAGACATGCTATTTTGACAATATTTCATGCGGGATTCGAAAGCATCTTCAATAACATTTTTCAGTCTTTCAAGTTAAAATGATACTATGAAGCAATATTAAAATATATCATGATATTTCAATTTATAAAATTTGACACCTTTAGAATAAAATAGAATTTGGAAATAACATTAAATAAATTAGAAATGCTTTTCATCTGCAAATAAATCTCGCAAAAATAAATTTACAAACTGACGTAAAAAAGCTTTACAATCTGACTAATTACATCAAATCATGTTAGTTTATAAATTTACCTTTGTAAAATCTATTTGACTATTTGAGAAATGAAATAAATGATATTTTAATTCAAATCTTAACTCGAAATGGGAAAGTTACATAAGTTACCTCAACTAACATTGGGTTAAGCAAATCGCTTAAGATCTTGTAACAATAAAGTATATTTAATTGTAATTCATCTTTCTAAGTCTAATACCATCCTTGTGATAAATGATCCCAACTTCGATTAAATCCCTTCTACCCTCGTTCCCCCTTTTTTTTTTTAACTTTTTTTTATTTGCATCTTTTCTTTGTTTCAGTTGAATTCTAAATATGCTTTCCTTGTCATACTTTTAAAAGAGTCCAACTCGGTAATGGATCAGGATTGGCCCATTTTTCACCCCAAACACCTAAGGCTATATGGGTCTAGCCCAAACCAAGCCCTTCTTAAACCATCTAGATTTTCTAAGAGGGCCCAATTACAAAAATTAAGTCATATTTCCTCTGACGAGGATAAGGCGTGTTTGGTATACAGTTCTTTGAAAAAATGTTAAGATTTTCCAAAATACATATTCAACTTATCCAAATATGATGAAGCATTGTGGCTGTGTGATATGCATTATAAGTGTTTGCAGAAATGGCCCATTTACTTGTTTATTTTCAGAAAACATTTCATCTCATCTCAATTTCATAATTATACTTTCTCAAATTCCATTACAAAATAAAATAAACAATTCAACTTTTTCAAATCTATCCAATCTTATCTTATCTAATCATTACAACTTTTCCAAATTCCAATACAAAATAAAATAAACAATTCAACTTTTTCAAATTCCAAAATAAAAATAATATTAAAAAATATATTCTAACAATACTTTATTTAACTTTTTAACTTTAATCTCAACTCATCTCATCTCATCTCCAAAAACAAACAAGGCTATATAGATATAATAGTGTCATTATATATCAATACATGAGTATGTCATCTCCTTTTAAACCATGAGTCTTATTGCCAATGGGCACATCTTTGGCTGTATATTAGCATAATTTTGTTGTTGCAACATTGATTATTTAATATCGATTTTTTTTTTTTTGTAATTTTGCACTAATAATTATTTCCTATCTATGCGTTTGTGAATAGAGATTCGTCAGTATCAAAATGAAAATTGCTAAGAACCTCAATTCCAATTTGATACTTGATGACCTTAGTTACCTAAAATATCAGCACAACCACGATCGTTATGGACGTGTTTCGCACCGTAGCCAACGGGCTTCATCCAATCTGGGATATAGGAAATGTAAGGGTTTGGTGGGTGAGTGACACCTCCGTTGCCCAAATTACCTTTATCTCATGAGAGAGAGAGAGAGAAAGAGAGAGAGAGAGAGAGAGTTTATGATGAACATATGAGTCTGAATTGTACATGTATTTAGGCATCTATATCCCCCTCGTGTGGTGGGACCTTTCTTTCCTTTGTGCCTGGGGTGCTTGTTAACTATTCTAGGTGCCATGTTGTCGCATTTAATTCTGCTGCTCTTGCCAGTCCCTTAGGTTATGTCTTCCTCTGATAGGTGGTTAAGTGCATCTTTTCTCTATGTGGCCTTACCTTGTCTTGGATAGAATCGCTTGTCGGGATCTCCTGTCAATGACCCGTATCGGGGTTATTTAATGTTGCGTGGCTTCCTACAAATTATCTAGATAGAGGCATGCCCGTGTGAATGTTGGTTCCCCTTCCTGCGTTGATCCAGGCCCTCGTCTCCTTTATTGTTCATTGGGCTAGTTATACTCTGACCTTTGGGCCTTCTCGAGGTGGACTGAGCCTAGCCTTGTGGAGGAAGAATATACTCCCTCCAGTTACCCCACCAATTCTTACTTGTACGGTGAGAATTTTCTTTTTTTTTTTCACCCTGTAATGCTTTAGTGATCCATAATGTATAACAACTTGGTTCATGTCCGTTGTCTATAATGATACACTTCCCCATGCCTGGGGTAACGTATGACGTGTTGATCTCCAAGTTCCATTGTGCAGTAGGGATCACAGGATCTATTCTTGACATTTCTTCTCCAGTGACACTTGTCACCTTCCTACTAGGAGTCATCCAATCGATGCTGACCCTCTCTTTAAACCCCCAGCCCAATCTTTATCACTTATTTCCTACTACCATTTACTCGTTTTTGTCTTCTCTTCGAAAATTTCCAGCCTTTCTTTCTCCATCTTTTCCCCTCCTTTGATAAATCCTAACCTTTCTTCCTCTGTTATTTTCTACGGCTATTAATGGCATCCAAAAATTCTTCCCATCCCTTGTCTCGAGGCTTGCACTCATATCGTCTTGAGGGGTATTTTATTGAAATCCAACGGCTTTTGCTCAAGATAACCCTCAGTATTTTGAGGGATACCATTGCTTTGCGGTCACTACCTTGTCAGATTTGGATGCATTGAGGAGTTCATTCTAAGTGCTTGAGTCCATTGTCTTGGAAGTTCTGGGGGCTCTTCGAGAAAGTCGCATTGTACCCCTCCATGTTTTTAAATAGCTTGCGGCTTCCTTTTGGTTTTCCCATATGAGACGTCTTGGATTACCTGGTCCTAGCCATGTCGTAGCTTTGGGATCATCCATCCTAGACAACATTGATGCCATCCTGGAACAAGCGGAGGTAGGTTCTTTTATGGAAACGGGTCGTGACTGTCCTTTGTTCTGTCTGCACTCTGCCTTGTCGCCCTCGTTGATTCAGTCTATACCCCACTAAGTGAACAGGTGCTACCCGAGGCCTTTAGTTGGGATGAGGAAGAGCTTAAGATGGCCTTGTTCTCGCCCTTCCTCTAACCCTCTCCTAGGGGTTCTCATGAACCTGATGTGCTTTTTGAGGATGCTGCGGAGGTGGGCGCTTCCCCAGATGATGATGTCGAGGCATACAAAGCTGCCTTCGGAGCGACCTTTGACTTGATCGTAGACATATTGCTTGGTAATGTCAAAGGGGGCGTCCACTCTCTTTGTTTTGTTCCTTCTACAGCCTCCGGTGGCGAGACGCCAACTCTTCCTTTTGACCTTAGGGCTTTGTCCCAAGATAACCCCTTGGTTGTGGATTTGTGGGTGGATAAGGTCTTCCTACCTTTCTCACCCTTCAACACTTCTTCCGAGCCTAAGGCTACTACGTCAGCGACTTTGGAAGAGCTCGTGACATCTATGCCACACGTGGACGGCGAAGAGACTACCAGCAAGCAGTTGGCCGATGTAGATGCCATAGGACCTCTGTTGAGTAGGTGACTGATAGGGGTGCTATGGAGGCGTAGGTTGAGCTAACGTAGGGATTATCTTGGGCCTCCTGGGTCCCAACCCTCTGGACCTCATCCGAGCATTGATAAAGCCAGGGCTGAGTTTGTGCTTGCTATGGCTGATAAGCTTAGGAAATTCTTGACCTCGTGAAGTTTTCCCTCTGTTTGCTTCAATCTCTTTCCTTTATTGTTCCTCCATTCATTAATTCGCTTTGGACTATTAAGGAGTTTACTCGTTGGCAGCTTGGATTGTCAAGGTACAGACCAAAAAGGATGAGGTGGCGAAGGAGGTCCGCTAGTAGAGGAGGTCTGCTTGCTACGGCCTTTTGTGGTCTAAGCTCATTGGGAGGTCGTCAAGGTATAGACCTATGCTCATGCCTATTCCTGTGGTTGAAAGAAGAAGATCTTTGCTTTTTCATAATAATGTGGCATACCTCTAAAGTGACCTAGCAAAAATCACAAGAGGAGATAACTCGCTACCACCTTGAGGCCAAATTTTTGGAAGAGGAGTGAGATACTGGGCGGGATCGGTTAGTTCACTAGGAAGTAAAGTTGGAAGAGACCAAGAAATGCTGTCAAGATTATGCTGTTACAATGGAACGAGCTAAGGAGTCCTGCCGAGACCTGAGCCTGAATTGTGATCACCTTAGGGGCAAGAAGGACAAGCTAGTCAAACAACATGATTCGGGCTATAGGATGTAATGGAGGCTGGAGGAGAAGTATGCGAAGCTCAACAAATCTTGGTTGAGCAAATAGGAAGAGGTTAGATCTAGAGACTGGCAAATTTTGACCCTAGAATCTGAGTTGGCCTCTGCTAGGGGGAAAGTGATTTCCCAAGACCCGCAGATAGTCGCATTGGAATTTGAGCTGATTCCTTCCAAAGAGACCTGGTCTGACTTTCTCCTTAACTGATGACAACCAAGGTGGTCCACAATAGGGCTTGGGGCTACGGATATAAGGAGGGGTTGGAGAGGTTGAGTGACCATTTAATGGAGAATCCCCGAATCGACCTAGGTACCTTTAACTTGAAGACCCTCAAGCTTGACCGCTACTTACTCCAATTCCTTAACTCCCTGGGCAAAGATCTGATACCTGACGCCTTCCCAGATTCAGCCCAAAATCCTTGACTTGTACTTGCATTTTATTATTTTTCTAATGGGGATGTATTAATGCCATGAACAATATCAAATGGCTGTAATTTTATACTTGTACTTGTTCTGCATTATTCCTATTGATTTCTGTGCATTTGTGCCTTGCTCTATTTGTCTATACGAGCTTTGTTGAGTGTGAGTACCTTGGATGATCTCTGACATTTTTTATTTTGCTTGTTTCTTACATTTTTAGTTTTCTCGTTTTGCTTGCTCAGATACGTTGTGCTAGGAGGTGGGAGATAGGCTCGACCAGTCCCTTTTATACTTTGCCCTTCCTGTTTGGGGCTCATTTATTCATCCCTGAGTGATGGGTAATTTGACTGCTCAAGTGTGGAACGTTCTCGAGATAGTCAAGAAATTGTCATCGCTCATAGTTCATCGCAAGTCAAGGGACTCGACTTAGAAGGCGATGGTCGAGCAGTCGAGGGAATGTCATCGCTTGTATTCTGCCATGAGACAAGGGCTTCACTTAGAGGGCGATGGTCGAGCAGTCAAGAGACTGTCATCGCCTGTATTTCGCAATGAGTCAAGGGACTTGACTTAGAGGTCGAGGGTTGAGCAGTCAAGGAATTGTCCCATGTAATTTGAGGATATGGAAGCAGGTGTCCTACAATGATAAAAAAATAGTTGAGGAAAACAAACAATCTTATTCATGGGTTTCCTTATTCATAGGTACATTCATCAGAATATTTAAGCAAAGTAGTTTCTTTGGTGCTCGGTATTCCATGGGTGTGGTAGTTCATTTCCTTGTGTGTCCTTGAGGCGATATGACCATGGTCTGTTGTTGGCGATGACGGCAAATGGTTCTTCCCACAAGGCCCAAGCTTCCCTTCCTCTTGTGTTGTTGTTCCTACTTCATCTAGAACCAAATTGTCGAATTTGAAGGATCTGGGCTTAACCCTTTTGTTGAAGTAGTAGATTAGGGCAAAAAGGGTTTCTCACGTTGGTGTCCTGACAGTGGTATGATATGCCCACAAGATTCCCTAGAGTTCCTTCGCCCAGCTTCCTTTATTATATGTAAAATTCTTCTTTAGGATTTCAAGTAGTGACTTGTTGGTTGCCTCTATTTGCCCGTTGGCTTGTTGGTGACTTGAGGATGAGTATTTGAATTTGATACCTAGTTCTACACACCAGTCGCGGTAGTTGCTTGAGTCAAACTGCCATCCATTTTTCGAGATTATACTTCGGGGAATGCCAAATTGGTATACAACAACCTTCCATAGAAATTTGGTATTGTTATTTACCGTGATGGTTGCCAATGTTTCCGCATCCACCCATATGGTAAAGTAGTCTACGGTGACAACCAAGAACCTCACGCCTCTCTTGCTCAAGGGCAAGGGGCCAATGAGATTGATCCCTCATTGTGCAAACCACCAATGCAACAAGATTGAAGTTAGTTCTTCCGACGGGCAGTGCGGTACTGGTGTGAACAATTGGCATTTTATGTATTTCTTGATGAACTTTTCTGTGTCTTTGAGAGTGTGTGACCAGTAGTAACCTGCTCTTATAACTTTTCCCTTCAAGGCACTCTCGTAAGGGCTTGATGGGTGAGCGACAACTCCAACACCCAAGTTAGTTTTATCTCGTGAGAGAGAGTTTGTGATGACTACATGAGTCTGAATTGTACCTGTATTTATACTTTCATATCCCCCTCGCCTGGTGGGGCCTTTGTTTCCTTTGTGCCTTAAGTGTCTACCGATTGTTCTGGATGCCACGCCTCGCATTTAATTCCACTGCTCCCACCTGTCCCTTAGGTCTTGTCTTTGTCTGATAGGTGGTGAAGTGTGGCCTTACCCAGTTTGTGACAGAACTTCTTGTCAGATCTCTTGTCATTTAATGCAATGCGACTTCCCGCTAATTATCCATATAGAGGCATGCCCGTGTGAATGCTGCTTCCTCTTTCTATACTGATCTGGACTCTCTTTTCCTTTACTATTTGTTGGGCTAGTTATATTCTGATCTTTAGACCTTCTCGAGGTGGACAAGACCCAACTCGGTGGGGGATGAATATACCCCCCTCCAATGATTATAGACTCTTTGTTTTTGCATTTTTTGTTTGTTTTATACAAGTGGCAAAAATGTTACCGTATTTATAAAGGGAGTTAAAAAAAAAAAATTTGCTTATCGTTTAGTTTTGACCCAAAATAAATTCTAACTCTTCAATCACCCCGACATCTGTATCGTACTTCGAAAAACCCAATCATGAAATTTCTTCTGATCATTTATACAACTTTCTTGGAGTTGTCACAAGGATGAGCATAATTTCTATATCAATTAGAGTTATTTTATTTTTTTAACTATATTGATAAAGTATATCATCCATTTTATATAAGCAGTAAAATTTAATTTTTATAAAATTAAATTTTAAATTAACTTAAATTATACCGTATAAATATTTTATTAATTATCCATAAGAAAATATAATTTTTATTATACGTTTTACCTGAGACAACTTCGTTGTATGCCACGCTCAACATTCCATCAGCTCCCAAGAATTACGTCACATTCAAGAAAGGGGAGTGCTATAGCCCCCGCTGGAGCTCCCGCTGGGGTGTAGTGTTTTTTTTTTAATGTGTTTTTTTAAAAATAATTTTTTATATAAATTTTTTAATATTTTTAAAAAATAAAATAAATATAGAATATCATTAAAAAATACTTTCTTAATCAGAAAGTAAAAAAAATTATTAAAAAATACTTCCTTAATTACGAAATAAAATAAAAAATATTTTTTAATAATTTTTTTGTTACTTTCTAATTAAAAAAGTATTTTTTAATGATGTTTTAAATTCTCAACAGGGCTCTAATTTTTTTCTTTTAAATTTAAAATATCATTATAAAAAAATTATTAAAAAATAACTTCTTAATCACGAAGTAAAATAAAAAATTATAATTTTTTAATTTACTTCATGATTAAAGAAGTATTTTTTAATAATATTATAATTTTTATTTTATTTTTAAAAATTTTTAAAATCATTAAAACATCTATATATATAAAAAAAATTAAAAATACATAAAAACAAAAAATACTAGAGCCCAGCGGGAGTTCCGAGCGGGAGCCCCCAGCGGGGCTTTAGCATTTTCCTGAAATGGGAGGGCAGATCCCGTGAATCATGCATCTCCACGTGACAACAAGAGCTAGCATTTCCCAATTGTAACCCTATATTTGTGCATGTAATAATTACGATACTTTTACGAATTTTGTTACAATCATTTTCATATACATTACACTCTTAATTATTTTAAATTTTTATTTTTGATTTTATTATTGTTAAACTAATTAAATTTTTTTACTCTTCATCAATATACCATATATTTAGTAAGAAAAAAAATTAAAGAGATTATATGTGGAATATAATGTAAAGATGATAGGTAGAAATTGTCTACTTTCACTCATTTTAACTCGGTACACAATCGATTTAAGTTACGATTAGGTAGTGAAATAATTTCAGATATTTTGTAAATAATAATAAAATAATAAATAATAATAAAAAATAGATAAATAATAATAATAAATAGTAACCTTTAATATTCTACAATTCTGAACTACACTCAATCATTAGAATATGCCTAACCTTTCCAATTTTTGCGGGCTTTTTTAGCAATTTCGGTTCCACTCTGGACCTGACACACAATTTGGGTGCACGTGCACCACCAAACAAACCAGCAGGCAGCAAGGGGGTAGTTGGGGCCTTAAATTTGGAGGTAGTTAGAAATGATAAGCTAATTCCTTCGCTTACAAAAGCATGGGACAATCTCTGCTCCCCCTCTTCAGGCTATTATTCATTGTTGCTCTAAAAGAAAAATGGAGAAGAAGATGAAGATACTATGCCTCCATGGATTCAGGACCAGCGGGAGTTTCCTCAAAAAGCAAATTAGCAAATGGGATCCTTCTATCTTCGCTCAATTCGACCTGGTATGTTATGTTAACCCACTTAAAATCTCTTGCTTACCAGCAGCTTTATGCGTTTCTGGATTTCTGGATTTTTCATGTCAATTGAAGTACAATGGTTCTCTTTGCTCGAAGAAACAGCAGCTATGGCTGGCAAGTGTTGAAAACTGGGCTTTTAGGCAGATACGTTGAATTGACATTAAAGAGCTTTATTTACCACATACACAGGTGTTCCCAGATGGTCTTTTTCCTGCCGGAGGAAAATCCGAGATAGAGGGCATCTTCCCACCACCTTACTTCGAGTGGTTCCAGTTTGCAAAGGTAAACATCTCTCTGCTGCTGTCTCTAATTGTTGTGGAATAATCTCATATTGGTCGTTGACAAGGTCTTGGACCTGTTAATAATGAATGAACAATCATCTCTAATAGAATCGATTTTATGAGATAAGTTGAGCTCATAAATATTTTTATGATATCAAAGCCTGCTATAGGACGAATGAGTGCCCACACTACTAATCAGGATTAGGAAAAATACTGGCCTAAATATGAAGAAGGTTGTTAAGGAATAATCCCATATTGCCTGTGGACAAGGTCTTGGACTTGTTTATAAGGAATAAACAATCATATCTTGTAGAACTGGTTTTATGAGATAAGTTAGGCCCATTAATTTCTTCACTAATAAGAGGAATTGATATAATCCCATTGCATGTCTTTAATGATGACCTTAATTAATTGATTAATTTCAGGACTTCACTGAGTACACTAACTTGGAGGAATGCATCTCTTACTTGTGCGATTACATAACAAGAGAAGGTCCTTTTGCTGGTTTGCTTGGATTCTCTCAGGTATGCATCCAAGCTTGTAATTACATCATGAAGTTACAAAACACACAGTTTTATAATTTGACAGTACGAATTTCCCCTTCTCGAGCATTTGTTGGAACCTTAAAAAAGTTTCTCACAATCTTCTGCTACATTCCAATAAGTTATATTGTTTCTTGGATGACTCTAATCCATTCTACTACGCAGGGTGCAACGCTATCAGCCCTTCTGCTGGGCTACCAGGCACAAGTAAGTCTTAACTCTCACTCTATCTTGTCACTCAAATTCACTACATTATATTGAAAGCATAAGTGGGAAATCAGGGAAAGCTGTTGAAGGAGCATCCACCCTTTAAACTGTTCGTATCAGTATCAGGGTCAAAGTTCAGAGACCCAAGCATATGCGAGGTAGCCTACAAAGATGCCATCAGGGTCAAATCTGTACACTTTATAGGAGAGAAGGATTGGTTGAAACTGCCTTCCCAAGAGCTTGCCACCGCTTTTGAAAACCCTCTCATCATAAGGCATCCCCAAGGCCATACTGTCCCCAGATTAGGTTGTTTAATCTGCTCAATCCTCTTTCTGAATCTCTGTTTTTATTTTGTGAGTGTGTGTGTGTGTAGCACTGAAGTTTCGGCTGCCTGACTGATCCGGGTGTAATTGGCAGATGAGGTTTCCACAGGGCAGATGCGGAACTTTACAGCAGAAGTAATCCGAGAGAGCATTGAGAAGAAGCTCGAACTGGAAAACGGGGAGGTAAAAGTTGATTCCAAGGAGAAAAAGCCAGAAGAAAGGAGTAAGATCAATAACCAAGAAAAGAATGCAATGGACATAAACAAGAGGGAACTCGAAATTGCCGAGGCAGTCCAGGCCTGAAAATTTCAAACCTGTGTTATGAACCCAACTGAGGCGGCATCAGTCCCGGAGATCTGCACGGTGCCGTTTAGTATTAGTGTTAGTGAAGTGTGTGTTTAACAATTTTAGTATGCAAAGAGGAGCAGCCTTACCCACGTGTCAAGTAGTCTGGCTGAGTAGAAGTAATGGAGTCTGTTAGAGAGTTTGTTATTTTGCTTTATAATTTTATATAAAGGGAAGGGAAGGGATGGAAGGAAGGTATTCTGGAACCTTGTGAAGAACAGATTTGTGTATGGAGGTTGGAAACCCTCGAAGTTTTCCATATCAATGCATATGACTCTAGGAGTCTTTTTATCAAACACCTACCCTGCGTTTATTAATTCTTCTGCAATCACTATTACATTCTGCAACAATCTTTATTACATCACAGCAGATTCCCAATCCTTATTACATCATAGTAGATTCCGTAAGTTTACATTGAATTACAAGAAGGTTCATTACAACCTGAAAAATAAGTGTGCTCTTTCCAATAGTTTTTAGCTCAAATCAATGGATCCAGATTGGTTCGTGTGTGGTGAATGCGTTTTGTTTGGAATGGATTGTCCTCGACTCGCATGCCTTCCATATATAAATACAATGAATAAAATGTAACGAATATTAAAAAAAAAAAAAAAAAAAAAATCCGAGCAATGTGCCTTACAAAGGTTTGATGGAGATATTTCAGATGTGTTTGTGGGTCTGAAAACAAATCCTACAAACTTTGTTGTCCATTGTTTTATGGAGAGATTTTAGCATTAAACCGTTTATCTACAGTTTATCTGCAGCAGTAAACTTATTTTTCTCGTTTGATCTACTCCAGCACTCCAATAGCCAGTTCACTTGATCGATGTGCCCACATCTTGCTCTGGTAGATCAAGCTCCTAAATTTAGTAGAATGTAGAAAATCATCTCAGAATTCGTATGAATGATTCAATACAGGCCATTACGATTTAAGCTGAATAACATGGGCAAAAATAATATAATAAGCAGAAGCTGAGAATGAAGAGATGCATCCCAATATTGATAATCTAACACAAAACAGATGCAAACACAGTGGGATAAGAGAAGAGGAAAAGCAAGAGTAGAGAAGGCCAGGAAGAGAGTAGGAACGGGCCGGGTAGGTGAGGGGGAAGCTCTGAAGATATCATGCTTGGAGATAAGGGGTTAGGTGAGGGGGAAGCTCCTGAGACATCACGTTTAATGTGTTTTTCTCAGCAATCTACTCGGCTAAACATCAGGTTTAAGAGTGTAAGTTAGCATTTGACCGATATTTAAAGCAGCTATGATGCGCGCAGTACTACAGATACAACCTATCTGTGACGTTTATATCGGCGTGCATACAGTATGCTCCCTTTTCTATTTCTTACAAGCTATCCTCTACTTCAACCTACTTACCTTTCGTGGGTAGTGGAATGTTCTTACTATTTATTCTTTTATACTTATTTTTTATTACTATTTATTATTATTTAATATTTTATTATTATTTTTCACTACCATTTATAGAATATTTAAGATCACCTTACTATCTAAATGCAACCTTAATCAATTCCCTTTGGGCCATAATAGGTCTAGATTTGGGTTAGAAGCAATCCAGCTGCAGTAACACCCTTTGAGAGGATCCAAATTCAGCAAACATAAAGTTCTTTTGTTTGTAGGTCTTTATCAAAAAGCTTTATTAATTAAAGAGTCTTGTTATGTACTCTGCCATCAGAAGTATACCGATGAAGTTTCTTTATTGATGTGGCAAAAAGCGGCTTTTTTGTGGGAAAAACCTTGTTCCTACAACATTTCGTTGTGGGAAGCTTGTGGTGTATAACTCGCAACAAAAAGTATTATAACCCACAAAAAGTTTAATTCGTGGCCAATACCTATGTTTTCCCACGATACATCTCGTGGCAAGAGCTGTTGAANAAAAAAAAAAAAAAAAAAAACATTGCCGTGAGTTGCCTTCGCGGCAAATGCTAAAAGAATTCAGAAAAAAAATTGTAAAAACAAAAAAAGATAGACTGAGCAAAAAATGATCATAAAAAAATGTCTAATATAAGCTAAAAAGTTATATACTAACCAACACAACCATGAAATGCAATAAAACCACATCACTACAACAAAATGGTATTTTGCGATCAATTTATCGCAACCAAAAGACTATTCGCAACTAAAATTAGTTGTGAATAGTCTTTTGGTCACAATAAATTGATCGAAAAAAGACATTTTTGTTGTAGTGCATACACACCAACAACAATCCCAACCAACATATCACTTCAATATTTAGTACCAATTCACATCATTCCACTTGACACTCCCATATATATATAACTCAAAAAGTCAATTTGTAAGGCATATCAACATGCTTGCTGCCCATGTAATCCAATCCAACACAAATGTAGATATTTTATCTAACACTTGAGTTCAATACAATAAATAACACAATCGTATAATCGTAAACCAAATTCACATATCATTGGACTGGTCTGCTAAATAACTGGAGATCTTCCTCTAATCCACAAGACCCAGTTCAAGCCAACCAGTTCAAGTCAAATGGGTTAGGCCTTCAAGTAGACAGGAAAACAAAGTATAGTTTTTTTATAGGTAAAAACAAAAAAGAAAAGAAAGACGCCAATTTCAATGCCTCTGCTTTGGAATTCCTTGTTAGCACAAACTCAAGCAACTAACACATGCGGCAAAGCTTAAAGCCACTCCTCGAGACTAAGTCCACGGGGCATTGCAGCCAACACATGATTCAACAAATGCTCTTGTTGGAATATACAAAGCCACATAGAAAGATTAGAACTAAAATCTTGAGAAGCCAAGCAAAGGGATTCATCTACAGCCAGTTGATAGTTAAGTTAGTTACAAGAATGAGATGAAGGGTTTGTTGTGTATAGTCAGTTAAGTTAGTTACAAG
>QEOT01007186.1:125688-142817 GCA_003123785.1 Pterocarya stenoptera | reverse complement strand
TTTGCGGGGCCTGCATTGTGAAGAGGCCCGCCACCGGCGTGATCGTATAGCGCAGTCGTGGCCGCAGCATTGTTCTGCTGCATCTGGCCACCCATGTGGCGCTGGGATCGTCTTTGAGGAGCCAATTTTCAAGATCTATTAGACAACGCTTCACACGCAACATTATCCATCAAGTTCAAAATTAAGGAAAATAAAAATCATAAGGTCAAAATAACATCATCAAAACTTCAAATCCAACGAAAGATCAAAACAAAAAACAAGAAGAAACTCTTGAAGCAGGTGATCTGAACGAACGGTACTCACAAGGAGGGGAAAAATCGAATTCAAAGTATAACATGAAAATGATGACGCGAGAACGAGTAATCGAATCCACGGAATCTGCAATCCAATTAAATCCGATTTCAGCCGGAAAAATATCCACTCCAATTCCCGGAATTTATACCGAAACGGTTAAAACGACGATTATTTCGAACGCATAATCACGTGTACCGGGTTGCGATAAGACAATGATTTACGCGATCAAGATCTGTAGTTTGAAATTGATAAACTTCTGGGTTGCGATCGGATCCGAAGCGAAATGACAAAGCAAAACCCTAATTCAATCGTACGGGAAAGGATCAAATGTCTCTTTCCTCTGCGTGTGTGATAAATGGCCGAGGCTCCACGCGAGAGACTGCTACGCCTTGTTCATATAAAAGATTACTTGTCAACGACAAAATGCGTAAAAATTACAATGGTTGTTATATAACGTTACCTTCAAAGAGAATTAAACGGATATTTCAAACTAGACTTCAAAGACTAATATACCCTCGTGGTTCTTCGTAATTTTCGGGTGCGTCCTCGACAAAATGTGTAATTTTAACTGTAATATTGTTGATGTGGTATATATTCAACTTATTTATTGTTTTTATAATTGATTTTTCACACAGATTAATATACTGTGCTTTGAAAATTTCAAGTACAATAAATAATCATACTAATAACTCAAATTAAGAATAGGAAAATAAATATCGCATAGTTGAAAAATTCTATCCCACATTTTAATTATTAAATATGTCTTTAAAAATGCTATGTGTATGGGCAGGCATGGTGCTAGGTGACACAGTTACGTAGGCCTGAAGAATGACAAGTGCTGACCATTAACATTAACAATCAATGATGATGTGGCATGACACGTGTCTTACCATGTCAACACATATCATGAATATATTGAGGTGGCATGCAACCTCGGTTTTGAGAAATATTAATTTAACCATTATGGAAACCAAAATAGCAATAATATATGGGACTGTCAAATCAACTCATGCATAGTCCGGGCACCCATGGATTTATCACCACTCAATTAAAATAATAGTATATTACATTTTCAACTATAAAAAAAAAATTAACAAATCTCACACTTGTTTACTTATAATTACAGAGATAAATATCATATAGTTGTTTGGGAATGAAGTACTTCTGTCCCAAGTAGGTAGAGTTTTTTCTCTCTCTCTCTCTTCTCCCTTTCTCTCTGAATTTTTTCCTTGCATTCACTAGGTAGAGGGGGTTCGGAGCTTAGGCTCCGACCACCTCCTCCCCTAGCCAGCCCAAAGGGCTTTTTTGTTGTTGGATTCCGTAGGTATTTTCTAGTTTTTTCCTCCATAATGCCAATCATCGCCGATCTATTGTTTATCAGCAACCTTCGACCAACACGCGACGCAAGTTCAGCCTCCCTGGTCGCCAATTTGCATGTTCGTGGAAGAAAATCTTTCTTCTGCTCGGCGATTTTGGCACACGCGCCACTTCTGCCGTGCGGGATTTTCATCCCCAGCCACTTCTTCGAGCGGTTCTGGCAACCACGTGCAGCCCCACCAGCTTCAGCGGCCCCAGATCCTGCGGATCTGTTCTTCCGTCCTCCTTCTCAGGTGGTGCATGTATTGCACGCGCCGCCACTGCCTGTGTTGATCTGGCGCCGGCGATTCGGCTTGGTTTCTGGCTGCTACCCTATGTTACCGCTTTCCCTAACCAGTGATCTTGTACGAGGGATCGTGACCTCTTCAAAAATCAACTCTAGACAATATGTGGCAGTGCACTCACCACCCCTACAGCTTCCAGCGGAGGTTTCACTGTCTCCAACGGTAGTACCTTTGTTCCTTTTTTTGCGAACAAATTTTTGTCTTTTTATAAGACGGATTCCTTTTATAGGACATGGGTAGGGACCATGAATTTGGTCTTAAATAAATTCGTTCAACACTTTGCACTGTTTTCTATTACTTTTTAGGGTGATTGTTGGGGATCCCCACCCCCTCCTCATGTATCACTTTTTTAATTTAATAAAATTAACTTGTTTAGAAAAAAAAATTAGAGAGATAAATATTAAATAACTAATATTGCATGAGATATTTTAGATTATAAAATAATTTTTATTATAAAGCATTGCATTAAGGCACATGATTTTATAGACTTATTATCTTTTTGGTAGCACTTACCTTATAAAAATTGCTAAACCCGCACGCTGGTGAGAAACGTGTACGTACGAGTCTGCGATAAGGGTTTTACAATTCATTTACTATTTATAATGTATTTATTTTTTATCATTTTTTTAAAATATTTTTTTAACATCTTTAATTATTAAAAAGAAATTTTAAAAACATATAATTTTACTAATAATCACTTTCTTAACCATTAAATAAAATATTTAAAAAAATTAAATATAAAAAAATAATAAATAAATAGTAAAAGATAGTGAGACTATCATTTTCCCTACCAACAAATAAAAAACTTATTGCCAAATTGATACTATTTTTTATCACCAGTTATAACATGCTATTTTCGGTACTATAAGATTTCATTCCGATATAACTCATCTATCTTATTTTATTTTATTTTATTTTAACTAATAATTTTATTATTATTTATAAATCATCTCAATTCATATCACTATTTAAACAGATTTTTAAAATTTGTTTAAATATAAAAATTATCTCACTTTATCTTTTCTTATTATTATAATTTTTTTAAATTTATATAAAAAAATATATAATAAATAAATTAATATTTTAAAATTTTAAAATAATAATAAATAATATTTTAATAAATCCATCTAAAATCATTTCATCTCGTATTTATCTTATATGCAAAATCAAACCAACCCTTAATCCCTTAGTTATCAATCGGATAACGATTCGCTTTGGATTCTGGAATCCCGGAGAGATGGCAGTAGTTACTGACTACTGCGGATGTTTGGCCAGGGAGAAACACGTAGCACGTGACACCCACGCCATTTCTGACCACTCACGACCGCTTGTTTTCTGTGGCTCTGAAAATTATGCGAGAGAACCATGAATGGTCTGGCTTCTGCTTGTGTAATTGCCAAGCTGTAGGCACCTCCAAAACGTTCAATCTCACTTGCAGAGTTGCAGACGGCCGTGACTTTCTTTGTGGAATCGCCCTAGCTTCCAAAATAATGGAACACTGCCCGACGGTTCTGTATTTCAAGGACAATCATACATTTCTTCCAGTATTGCTGCAGCCACCGAGTCGGTGCCGACAGTCATTTTATTTATTTTTAAAAATATTTTAAACTCTTCAAATATTTAAAAAAATCACAAATTTATTAAAAAACATTTTATTAATAAAATAAGTAAATAAAAAAATATTGTCAAAATATTAGAGATGAGTTGAGATAATAAATGAGTTGAATAAAATATTATTTTTAATATTGTTATTATTTTAAAATTTAAAAAAATTGAATTGTTTATTATATTTTATATAAAAATTAAAAAATAATAATAATAAGATAAAATTGAATTAATATAACCGAGTTACAACAAGGAAATTTACGGGTTGGTGTAAAGTTTAAATTACTTGGTAGGTGTAGAGCTTCGGTTACATATTGCTGTCGAGTGAGCTTGTAACCCCTCATGAGTTTGCGAGAGAGAGGTAGAGGAGACAGAATACTATATCTTTGTAACAAATTATGTACACAATGCTCGTGGACACAAGGAGTGCTAAAATGTCAAACTTTAGTAGTCCCCATGTCAAAATGGAGATCTCAAAGTTACCCATTAATTAACATGTACATGTTGTCAATATACCGAGTAAGATATTTGTCAATTCCTTGGTATAACTGCAATATCGATAATAATTATGGGTATTCGCGAAGCATAAACAATATGATAAAATGATGATGACCACAATGGCACACATGCATTAAAAGTTGTGTTTCCTTGGTGACCTTTTGTGCGGGCGATATATAAAATGCCTTCAAAAGACTTGTTAGATATATCATTGAGAATATTTATTTGGGTGGAGAGTATTTTTGTATATTGATTCGATTTTATCTACTTTTATTTATGCTAAAAGGGTGTGTTGTTGTGATCATTGTGGGGCCACCAAGAAGGAGAACTTTGCTGTTGGATCCCAACTGAATGAGAAGGAGACCCACCTTTTTTTTCTTTTTCTTTTTCTTTTTCTTTCTTTCTTTTTTTTTTCCAGTTCGGCCTAACCTATCATACCTTCCAATGCACTTCTTTTTTAATAAAAAGCCTTGCTTTAAGTTAAAGCATGTGAGGTTGAGACCCAACAATTAGGAGTGTTAATTTGAATTAAGGTTTCATCATTTCTTGATCGAATCAGCTCTAACATTATCCTTTCTAATATGAATTAGCTCTAATCCTTTGTGAATCGTGATATTCAACTCAACCTCGTCAGAGACGGTATAAAACCTTTTCAAATTTATGTTTCTTTTCGTTTTTCTTCTTTCGTACGATAGTCATTGATCAAAGGTAATTATTTAGAGGAGGTGATGAGCTGCTGCATTATCAGCTAATTATCACCTACGCAAGGCCCTACATACTCGATTAGGTGTTTACGAGATAAGTTAGGGGTGATACCCGTATGGGTTGCACCCCGCCTGAAGGGTTGACTCTGGCCCCGCCCATGAAGGGTGGGGTTTTCACCCCTGCACCCTACCCCCAGGATGTGGGGGCGGGGGCAAAACCCTCTTTTGTCACGCCACTCGCCCACTCCTATGGCCTACTAGGCCCAAAAATTCTTGGACCCAAACATAATAAAAATATTTTTTTAACCCAAATTGTAAATTTAAACTTATAAATATGACCACAATTTAAAAACTAATAAAATAATTCTTAAATTTATTAGTGCATATTTTGTACAAGTTGTAGTGTAGTAAGTGTAACATTTATATAAGAGGTTGCTTTGTCAGGCAATACAAAAGTTTCACATTACTTAAGTGAGACACTTGGATCGCCTTAGCCTCATATATAAAGGTCACACCTACTACACTACAACTTGCATAAAGTATTAAGTAAAAATTATACTTAATACATATTACTATATTTATATATAGTAAAACTACTAGCATATATTTATAAATATGTATAAATATATATTTATATAAAATGTATGCATGCGGGATGGGGGGCATAGCTCCCGCCTTTGCATGGGCAGGCGGGGTTGCCAGCCCCACGATGCTGGGGCGAGGTGGACAAAGGCGAGGGTAGAGGGGTCCCCCCTTCGGTGTCCACCCCTAATATAAGTTCAAGATAACAACCTTTTTATCAGGTTGCAATAATAGAAAATGATTTAAATGTTCATTGGAATTGTACAAAATCTTTAGACCATATTTGGTGGAACTCGTGTAAAAGATGTATTAGTTGAGGATTTTTTTTGGGTATTGAAAAAAGGTAAGCTCATGCAAAACATGAAAGAAATTATTGTTAAGATTTATTTTTAGCTTAGCTTTTCTTTTTCTTTTTCTTTTTCTTTTTGCACATAATTTATCTTCAAGAGACCAAAAGTTCTTTGAAAAAAAGACCAAAATTAACTCTCTTTTATTGTTGTCATCCTTCTCTTTTCTTTGTTGTAAACAAAAATGTTGATGTTCTATTTGGGCTAGGCTCAACTTTGTGTTGTGAACACCATCGAAAAAAAACATTTAAGGCCTCGTTGTTTTCAGAAATGAGACGAGATTAAAGTTAAAAAGTTAAATAAAATATTGTTAGAATATATTTTTTAATATTATATTTGTTTTAGGATTTGAAAAGGTTGAATTATTTATTTTATTTTGTATGAAGATTTGAGAAAGTTATAATGATGGGATGTGAGGTTTTCAAAGTTTTCAAAATTTTGAGTTTTGGTCTTGAAAACAAACAACGCCTTAGTTTTCGCAATTGTTGGGTTGAGGCCCAGTTGATCATCCCAACCATCCTACTAATAGACTCTGCATAGTTTTTCCGGCCCTCTCCAAACCATCCGTACATCTATAATGAGTGTAGGTTCTATGCTCTAGAGTGGAATCTCCACCATTTTTTTGCTCCCAATGAGAGTCATGCTCCCAAGTATTAAGATAAATATAAATAATTAAATCAATCATTTCTCTCCATCTAAAATTTTTGGGACAAGTAAAGACTTCACATGCTATCAAAACAGAGACCCTGAGTTTGAATAATGACTCTACACTTCTCTTCATTAATTAAATATTCAATGTGTTGAGTTTACATATTAAGAGGAATCTGGCCCACATGTGAAAGAAAGTATTAAGATAATTATAAATTATTATATATACCTCTTTCCATCTTGCATATTTTTTGTTCTATTTTCTTGCAAATTCGGACGACTTAAACTGTACTTTTTTTCAAATGGGATTGTAAGAATTTGTAACCATATTGGAGACAAATTTGAAGAGAAAAGCAACTATGATCTTTGAAAAAGCAAAGAATATTTGTAGAAATAAATCGATGGCAATAATGTGCATATTGTCCTGTAAATCTTGCCATGCTTTTTGTTCCCCCATCTTGGTTTGGTTTGTCAAAGACCCCTAAAGGTACTAAATGATACTCATTCCTATTATACTTCATTTATATGACTAATTTATACTCTTAGAGCCTTCAACTAAATTCCAGCATAAATACCCATTGAATCATAGAAAACACATTATTGTAAGCAAAATATTCGGAAAAAACATAAGGCACAAAGCCTTATTGTTGAGGACGTGTTTCGTATTACTACCGACAAACTCAATTAACCTGCATCAAAAGAAGTGAAGGGCTCAATGTGTTGGGAACACCTTTGATGCCTAAGTCAGTGTTTAAGAGAAAGAAGTGTAAAAGCAGTAGGATCGTGGCAATTACCTCGTATCACCAGTTGATGCCAATTATATAGATGCTTACTTGTTCAATATGAATAGTACAACCGCATATCCTTTTTAGGAAAGTCCAAGATTCTCTCGATAGTTACATTATTAATCTGCAATTAATAGGGTTTAGATATTTTGTCAATATCTTTACATGATTATATGATGCGGCCCCTTATTTCTAATTCGATGGGCCTGTGGTATTCCATTCGTGAGCCTCTGTAAGGTGGATGGGGCCCAATCCAACTGGGGAGAAAGCTCTCCCTCCAGTTATCCCATAAATTCTTATCGTATAAGTATGGTGGGAATTTCCTTTCTTGTTTTGCATCGTATTAGTTACCCATATTTATTTTGTCTTTTCCCCATAAATTTTGTTTGACAATATCCATTCATCTGCCGACAATACCCATTTATGGTGAGGATCACAAGATTTGCTTGCGACATCTCCTCCCATGTGATACCTGTCACTTTCCTACTAGGGGTCATCTAATCACCGTTGTCTCTCTACTTAACTTCCAATCCTTGATTCGTAGCTTTTTCTTCACTCTGTTGTTTACCACCTTTACCTTTTTTAAAAAGAAAAAATCAAATATGTATTTACTTACTTTCTTTGTTATCATCAATGGCACCCAATAACACTTCCCGTTTCTCATCTTAGGGTTCACGCTCAACACATCTCGAGGGGTCTCCCAGGAAATTTGGGACTTCAAGCCATAATAGTCCTCTTTATTTCGAGGGGTGCCACTGGTCCACAACAACCACTCAGACTGACCTAGACACGGTGAGGAATTCTTATGGAGTTCCCCATTCTGCTGTCTTGGAAGTGCCCAAAGCTCACCGCAAGATTGTTGATTTGGAGGGATATGCTGAGAAGGTCTCACTATATCTATCCATGTTCTTGAACGGACTGCAGCTTCTTTTTTACTGTCCTGTTCAAGATGTTCTGAATTATTTGGCCTGGGCTCCCTCACAGGTTCATCCTAACTCATGGAGGATCCTTCTGTCATGTTGCATTGTATTGCACTTGGTCTTAGGAGCCGACAATGAGGATTACTCTGACTTGACTGCTAGGGCCTTTTTTATACGTATGGGATACGGTACCACGACATCTATTTATGTAGCTTCTTCTCCCTTACCAAATATCGGGTGGCTCGCCTGGATTCCCTTATTTCTCGTGTCAATGACTGGCTTAAAAGGTTCCTTTTTTTTTCGTGTCTAGTCATTGTTGGGAAATCCTGTTGATGAGGCTGCCCGCCAGGTGTTTCTCATTCGAGTTGTGTGGGGAGTTGTTCCCGACGACAAGGATTCTTCCCCAAATCTTTCTAATCGGGAGCAAGCTCGCTTGAAGTAAGTTCATTCCTGGGTCAAAAAACACTAGGAAAAAGTTTAGACTGACACCCTTTTGACTATAGTCAACATTAACTATTCTTAATGATGCCGGATCGATCGTACATTAGTAGCCACTACTTCCTGAGGGAGTCGCTTGAATCTTGTGGCCTTAAGAGGCCTTCTGGCACTTTGCTGGAAGGGAAGGGGAAGAAACCTAGCATGGAGGATTAGGTTATTTGCGAATCGGCGAGAGTCTGTGGTCGTTCGGGGCTTGAGCAGGAGGCTCCTCTCTCATTTGGTGGCTCTAGCTAATTTTAGCAGGCTCATCCATCATCGGGGGTTGTCATCAACTCACCCATCTTGAAAAACGTTGATGACATTCTGAAACAGGCGAAAGTTGACTTGGTGATGGTGCTGGGTCTCGAATGTGCTTTGCCTAATCTTCGTTCTGACCCATCGCCTTCCTTGGTTCTGCATTCTACCCCACTAGGCGGTTAGAGGATGGTCGAGACTTCTAGGCGGGATGACGAGAAAATTGAAATGACCTTTTATTCAACCTTCGTCAAACCTATTCCAAGTGGTTCTCATGAACCTATTATGGGCGTGCCTTTTGAGGGTGACGAGGATGTGCCCACACCTTTGGGCAATGGCCTCGAGTCATGCGATGTGACTTTCGGGATGCCTTCTCCACTGATTGTTGGCATTCTTTGGGATGGGGTTGATGACAATTCTCACACCCCTTGCTCTATTCCTTCCACCGTTGTCAGTGGAAAAACTCTGATTCTTCCATTTGACCTTAGGGGTTTGTCCCAAGACAAGCCATTGACCGTGGACTGAGTGAGGATGGCATCTCAATACCCTCCTCAACTTTTAGTATCTCTTCAGGGCAAGAGGTTTCTTTCCTAACGGTCTTGGCGGAGGCCAAAGCCATGCCCTCAACTTCGTCACCAGGTGACTTGGAGCCACTGAGAGAGCAAGGGTTCGATGTTTCCGAGGGTGTAAACCTTCCTTGGGCTTCTTCCCCTCCCCCATCCTACTAGCTTTGGCAATTGGGATGCTTGAGGTCGACCTTCTAGGGTTGAGTTTGTTCATGAATCAATTGACAAACTTAGAAGCTTCATTTCCTCAATAAGCTTTATCAATGCTCACATTCAGTCATTCTTCATTTATCATTCATCTAATGACTGATTTTTCCTTTGTGTGTTAGGGGGTCGATTCATTGGCTACTTGGATTGTTGACGGTAGGGCCAAGCTGGAAGATGATGTCTGTGTACTGCGGTCTTTCGTTATCATCCTGGTCATCAGCCATCATGCATTCTTTGTTGAATCTGGAAAGATAAGCCTTCAGACTTTCATTATCCCGTTGCTTTTTGGTAAGGAGATATGCAGTAGGCCGCCTTTTTCTCCAGTTGGTCAGGAATTGGGTCTAGCGAGTCCTTTGAGCGTCAATGGAAAAACTCAACATGCAATCTCTTCGATAAAACTGTTGAGTGTTATGTGAGCTTTAAATATCTCTAAATGCTTGATCGGATTCTTCGTTGTACATCTTAATTTGCGGGACCTTGAATTTTAGAGGGAGCAGCATTGCCATTACCTCGTCACCGCAAGGTGAATTTGTGCTATTGAGCAACTGATTGACTGAGGAAAACACACATATCTTCTCGGCTATCTCCTCGTACTTTTCCATGAGGCTGCGCAACTTGTGGTACATCCTCTTCTTCTCCTCATCATCGATAGCCACTCCACCAGCACTTTGCGACTTTGCCTCAGTTCGCTTGTTTTGGCTTGGTCAGCACCTTCCCCATATTACATGTTTCTTTGCTTTAAAGTCTCGTTCTCTCGCTGGACATTCTCCATCTACAACGCCATCTTCTTCATCCGCTCCTCCATCTCTGCAAATCTCCCATCCATGTTTGTTAAGTAGCCTCTTGATCGCACGTTGCCTGAGAATGCATCATAGTAGTCATTATACATATGAGAAGAACGTTGATGTTTTCAATCAATCCCACATACAACACCAACTGTTAAGGACGTGTTTTGTACCATCACCAACGAACGCATTCAACCTATACCAAAAGAAGCATAGGGGCCCAATGTGTTGAAAACACCTTCGACACCTAAGTTAATGATTAGGATGGAGAAGTATGAAATCAGTAGGATTGTGAGAATGACCTTAAATCACCAATTGATGCCAAATATATATATGCTTACTTGACTGATAAGAATAATATAACCACATGATCTCCTCCAATGATTTTGGAGGTGTTGAATATCAGGCCTTAGATAGGTGCATAAGGAAACATATCATGGGCGAGTATCTTGGATGCCTATCCTTTTTAGGATGGTCTAAGATTCCCTCGACGGTTACATTATTAAACCATAATTAGGGTTCGAATATTTTGTTGATATCTTCACGTGGATATACGATGCAGTCCCTTATTTCTCATTCCCTGAGCCTGTGGTATTCCATTTGTGGGCCTCCGTAAGGTGGTTCGAGCCCAATCCAATTGAGGAGATATTTGTCCCTATACTTATGTCATCAAAACATATTCTAGTCCACAGGTTTTTATGAGTGTTGAAATATAATACAAGTAACTAAATCTATCACTTTCCATCAACTTAGGACTGTAATCGAGCCGAGCACGGCTCGACTCAAAATACTCGAGTTCGAGCTCGAGCCCGAGCTCGAGATTTTCTTTTATTCTTTGTTCGAGTTCGACTCGATAAGATAAACTCTTAACTTGAGCTCGAGCTTGTCTCATAACCGAGTTCGAGTCGAGTCGAGCCGAGCTCGAGCTTGAGTTCGAGTTCGAATTGTTTTTTTTTAATAAGATTTAATAATTAATAAAATAAATATCTAATATTGAATTTATACAACTAACAAGTATACCTCTATTAAATTATAAAATCTTAAAAAATTTATAAATAATTAAAATATATAACTAGTTGATATTTATCTAAAATAACAATATATTAGCTCACATATATTATTAATACATACACTTAATATGATAGCATATATCTATTTCATATATAGTTTCCATATACTAGTATATGCAATTATTAAATCTTATCGACTAATTATTATACAAATTATAAAATATACCTATAAAGTATTTCACTATATAGACATAAGTAATTAGATTACATATTATATATTTAATTATAAAAGTGGTATGCTTATATTATTAGCTAATACATATATATATGTATATATTTATCAATACAAGAATTAGTTTTAATCGAGTCGACTTGAGCATAAACGAGTGGGCTTTAACGAGCCTTAACTGAGTTGAGTCGAATTTTGTCGGGTATGTGTCATTTACAAATCGAGCGGGTATCTACTTTCATGAACGAGTTTTTTTTTTTTTACGAGTCGAGTTCGATTCAAGTTTAACGGAGCGAGTACCGAATGGGCTATCGAGTATACTGGTTCATTTACAGCCCTACATCAACTTAAACTTTGAAATAAATTATCATTTCACCGAAGTTGGGGGTAACGACAACATGGCCAATGAGTTCTTGGCATGTTCTTCGACTATATTTGAATGTTGAAGTGATCTTCAATGATTTGTGAATAGTAATGAAAGAATAATGAATAGTAATAAAAAGTAATGAGTAGTTTATAAATAATAATGAATAGTTTGAGGTGATCTCACAAATCAAATATAGCCTAATCGTATGTGATTGAAATTGTGTTGGACTCTTGTTAGAAGTCTTAGTAGCAGCGTGGCACCGATTGGGCTGAGTTATCTATGGGCTATGACTCCAAAATTATATTTTTCTTATTTTATAACTAGCAAACGTATCATTTATCTATAATGTTTTTTTTTTATAACCTTGCTCTTTTACATTCTTAATAAGAGAAACTACAACCAATATCTCACGTTACAACATAAACCACAAAAGCTTAAATACAAGCCATATCCTTCAGTACAACAGACTAAACAAAAGTTGGAACTTCTTCCATCTATATGGTTTTCCCTACATTGCTTGATTTGGAAAATTAAATTAAAATGTTCTTGTAATAAATATTCAGACTTTTTTAATGAAGTTACGATTTGAAAAAAATAAAAAATAAAAAACTTATTTCATCAATATTTCATTAATATGAACCAATATGTTAATTGATGGTAAAATAAAACAACAATCAGATTAATGTGCGGTTTAGATAGTGAGTTCAGATAAGATAAAAGTTGGATAAAATATTATTAGAATCTTATTTTTTAATATTATTATTGTTTTATGATTTAAAAAAATTGAATTGTTTATTACATTTTGAGTGAAAATTTAAAAAAATTGTAATGATGAGATGAGATGAAATACTCTCACTTCCAGATTTCAAACGAGCCTCGAGTGATGGTTGACCTCTTGGTATACACAAAAGGATTATATAGTTAATGAAATCAAAAGGATGATGAGATGCTATAGAGAAGACTTCATGAATGTATTTTACTTTTGACTTACCAAATGTAACGCACCTTTAGTTACTTCAAAGAAAAATAGACTGAAATTGCTCACTTTGAGGGGAGCACCTCCATATAATAAATGAAGAAGAAGATAAGAAAAAGGAAATAAGAATTTCCATTAACTTTATGAATGTCTGAATCCTAGAGTCATTGGCTCTTACATAATGAAGATGACCCCTATATGGGCCCAGGCTAACACAATTAAAAGCAACAAGAAAATAAAACTAAGAGTCAAAGCCCACTAGCTACATTGTAGTCCAAATAACATGCTAAATCACAATAAAAACAATTGTAAATGGAATTAACTGGCCCAAGTACCTAATGTTTCATAATAATAATATCATCAATGGGTGTTGCTGCATACCCCAAAATCTTCTTGGAAACACAATCACAAATGATGCATGTTCCACCCATTTTTTGGGGCTTTACTATAATCTCAGCATTGCCCAATGTGCAGACCCAAGCCTCTTCACTGATTCTCTCAAATCTGTTTCTACTTCTTTTGTCAAATGGCTCATGACTAGTTATTAAAAAGACCCTTCCTTGCAGGGAAGACCCAGCACCTACAAGGAAGGGTCTTTTTACTGATTCTCTCAAGTCTGTTTCCACTTCTCAATTATTATCCTTTTAGTGAGCCAAAGTATGAAGACACCAAACACCCAACACCACCTACCATAATTTCCAGCGTGATGGGTGGCAAGTGACACCAACCTAGATTGACCATACAAGAAGTTGGATAACACTCATGGAGACAAGATTGTAAAAGTTCAGATTGGAAACACCAGCCCATGGATACAAGTTGGACAACATTAGCCTAGATTGGCAAGCTACACACACTTTCATATTCAAACCATAATCAAGTTTGTAGAAGTTCAGATACAAGATATGTGTTGTCACAAATGTGAGCAGCGGAGCAGCGACCGACCCTTGTAGCTTCATCCCTCACATTAAAAGCTTGCAGTAATGCTACAATCAGGCTAGACCCAAGAAAGGCCACTACAGATGAAAAATCTAGCTTCTCTATCAACTCCACATCTCAACTGTGAAAAACAACATTCCAGAATCAGACATTCATCAATAAAATTCCATAGATATGCCACAAGCCAATATACTCATAATATGCTTTCTTATTAGGCCTCAAAGGCAATTTGTAATATAAAAGGATGAAAAAGGATAGCCAATCATGAAATTGCATAGCAAGATTAAGGGCAGACATAGCAAATGTAACAGGTTCCTGAATCCCATAAACACATTGAAATGGCCATTTCCCATGATATTTGACAGGCCTATCACCAATTTGCTCTCTTTCTTCCTTCCTAGATAGCATGCAGTGGTATCTACAGTTAGTGCGACAGTCCCATTGTTTCCACCTCAGAATTTCAATCAAAGGAAGAAAAGCAATGGAATGCTCCATGATTCCAGCTTGTAAAGCCCTCTCAACTTCATTTTCACTACTAGTAGCATCTTCAATATTAATGGGTACGGTTGGCAAAAAATCAAGCAGTTGATGTGTGATTTTTGTATCTCCTAAAACTTGCAAACATATGAGTATTTTTTCTACAGGAATCCAAGTCAATCTCCTCAAACCAAATTCCAACAACTGATGCACTCAATTCTTCCGGTGAAACATGTCCATCACCATTTGCGTCAATTGCAGCAAAAAGCTTTTCAATGACATCTCTGTCAGGTTCACCATCATTCCTTAAAAATCTCCCTAGTGCATGCTATCTTAAATGCCTTAACAGTCCCAATATAACATGCTTGTGCTTCACATAATCAGTTTTTCTCCTATGGATCCAAGGCTGAAGGTCTTGATAAAGGTAATAGGAAACCAATAGTAAGAGAGAGACAATAAGCACAATCAAGACTACCAAGTGCCTCCTCGAAGTTGAATCCAAAATTTGTAGTATTTGCACAATTAAAAATGGATGACAAGTATAACCATTATCATTGCAGCATAGTTAGTCCAGATATTAGTACTAACGCCCGATTCAGTTAGGCTAAACCCTTTTGTATCTTTTGCATCTTATGTAGCTGAATCAACAAGGTCGCATTTGCCAACTATGACATATGTTCCCCATATTATTGTAAGAAACATAATAGTTGACCCAACTAGCAAGCCCATTCCAACAAAAACCTAACTTTGAGCAATTATTGTACTTCCAGAAAGACTAGATATGAGAATGAGCATGGCATCGAGATAATTCTGTTTTGGGTCAAATAATCTTTGTTGGGACGAAGATTTGTTTGCATGGGTTGCAGATCGCGTGGGGAAGTGAAAATATTTTTTGCGATCTTTGAACATGAGCTTCTAGACCTGCGTTACAGGTCCAAGTAGCAGATGGAGTTGAACTGGCATGGCCATCGAACGTTTCGAGCTCTTGTGAGTCATAAGGAGTTGATAATGGAAGCTATGGCATTGAGACTAACGAGGTTGCTATAAGCTAGGTTCATGCATCATGAAAATCATGTAGGTTGGTTGTTTCACTTTGATCTTGAAAATCGAAGGGTATCCATTCTGGATCCCATTCCCGCTTCTGTAGCTCTTGTGAGTCGTGCCTTAGCTTATGATATTTTCTTTGACCTTTTATCAAACACATTACCTGCAGCTCTCACATTGATGATCTTTTGGCAATCAAGTTCGCTTAACAGCAAATGGAAATGAAGAAAAACACAGGAAAGAGAGGAAATAAACGAGAGAAAGATAGCAAGGAGTGGAATAAAAGTTGTTGGGTTTTCGGATTTAAGGTGACATCGACAGAGACAAAGGTTAGAGAAGAAGAAATGTGAGGAAACAGATGTACATGCCATGAAGGAAGAAATTAATTAAAGGCCTTGAAAATATGTGTTTGTTTCTTGATAAAGTCTAGGAAAAGAAATAAATCTGAGGGAAATCCTTTCTCATATGTCCGAAAATTGCTTGAGGAGATGAGGAGCAGAGACACGAAAAAGAAACACCACATGAGTCAAACTCCCTTCTGGTGCATAGGAAAATGGGGGTGCCAAAATCCTTACCATTGATGCCAAGAATGGTTCCCATCGTTGGTTCCACTCTATTTTTTACTATGGCTTGATTATGGCCTAGTGCAAATGTTGGAAGGGGAAGAAATGGAAGAACCGAGGAATTTTTTAGAACAAAGGAAAAAGAAATCTCGTGACTGAATTCCTCCTTTTCTTTCATCATCTCTTCGAGTTCATCCTCCTGCAACACATAAAGTTGATGTTCCAAGTGGGTTAAATTTTTGTCGAAGTTGCTACTGAAATTTTCAAAGTCGTTCTTGACATCCTTGAATGTCTACAGGACAATTTCAAAACGTTATTGTAATTGTTCAAGCTGCTCCTTGATTTTGAGCAACGATGAGAAAATTTCTTTCAATTCTATGGATTGATGAAGCAGCTGCAAAGGAAAGGTAGTCTCTAAATACCACTTGTAACACACCTCTAGTTACTTTAAAGAAAAATAGACTGAAATTGCTCACTTCGAGGGGAACACCTCCATAAAAGAAATGAAGAAGAATATAAGAGAAAAGAAATATGAATTTTCATTAACTTTATGAATGTCTGAACCCTAGAGCCCTTGGCTCTTACATAACGAAGATGGCCTCTACATGGACTCAGGCTAACACAACTAAAAGCATACAAAAAAATAAAACTAAAGGCCCAAGCCTACTAGCTACATTGCAGTCTAAATAAACTGCTAAATCACAATAAAATCAATTGTAAATGGAATTAAAGTGGCCCAAGGCCCGTGGCCCAAGCACTTCATTCGTGGGTTGTGACACCAAATCATTATCTAAGATGCATGCTGATGAATGAATTATAATAATGTTGTATATTATATTCTTATTCTATTTTTATCTTATTATATAAATATAGAAAATTATCAAATACTTTTAGAATATTGGTGACGCAGTACTCCATGTTATTATAATATGTCACATAATTAAAATTATTTACACAATCATCAATTTCTTAATTGAAAAGTATCCAATGATAAAATGCAAGTATCACACATTTCTTATTTGGGAGTACTTAATAATAACTTTTAAACGTGACATTTTCTATCATCATTATATCATTCATTATTTGTTTTTTGAAACAAATTTAAAAATTGATGGACAATAGGCCTGTTCATCCTCTAGCTTGGTCTGGAATTTGGATAATCGGGTTTTGATTATGGGTTCCAACCCGGTACC
>QEOT01007186.1:97977-123050 GCA_003123785.1 Pterocarya stenoptera | reverse complement strand
AAAAAAAAAGAAAATCTGAACGTTTTATTTGCATCTGCTTGTATATTTCCTCACTCCTATATCTCGAATTTATGGTGAAATCTGCACTGACTTTGTAGGCTCTCAGAATATTCTCAGATGAAAGTGTGACTACTGAGTGGCTTCATTCGGTTCCACGTTTAATAACTGATAATGAATCTAGCATTCAAGAAGAGTGTGAGAACTTGTTTCTAGAATTGGTACTTGACCGAATATCTAGAGCTGGATCAACTAGTTCTCCCCAAATGGAATCCGTTTTCTGTGATCCAAGCCTCGAATCAAAAGGTTTAGAACAGGAACTGGAGTTGTTGTTCCCTGGAGTGTTGGGTCTCTTGAGAGAGATTTGCAATGGAGAGGTGACACCTTGGGTGAAGAAGATTTGTGCAAGCTTGGGTAAGAAGAAACGGCTTAAGCACAAGATTGTTATTGCGCTTCAGAATATTATTAGGACATCTGAGTCTCTCTGGTTAAGGGAATCTATGCCGATAGAGAAGTGGACAGCACCACCGGGTGCTTGGCTTCTTCTATCTGAGGTATCAGCATACCTTTCAAAAGCAGTGGACTGGGAGTTCCTCCACCATCATTGGCAGCTCCTTGACAAGCATGGACCAAGAGGTGGGCTTAAAATTCCCCATGCACAAGGAGATGCAGATGAAGAAGAAGAGAGCACGAAATCCAATTCTGTTGCTTGGGCTGGGGATCGTGTTTTCCTTTTGCAAACAATCTCTAATGTTTCTGTGGAGCTGCCTACAGAACCTGCCGCAGATTTGGCTCATAACTTGCTTAAACGAATTGAAGTGTTCAACATGCATTCAACCGAGGTATCTCTTACTTGATATGAACGTTTTTAATTGCAGTGAGGATTCTTTTGTTTTCTTGTCAAATGCTCTATAGGGCTATACCCTAGTTCGCCATTTTTTACAGCTTGATGGTAAAAGTACTCCCATGAATATCCCCATCTTACTCTGGTCAAGCTCAATATATTTTATGGAACATCAGGTGTTGATCATATGTTTTAGCTCATATGTCGCTCTGGTGGATTGAAGGACATGCCCTTGCTATATTTAGCCCATACCTTTTTGTAACCAATGTTTCTTTTTTGGCTGTATTTTGGGTTACAGGAAGACCATAGTTTTTTCCTATATTGCTCGATTCTCTTGAACTCTGTATGTAGAATTAATTGGCATATGTGATGGCAGATTAATGCTCATGTAAAAGCACTTAGGACATTGTGCAAGCAGAAGGCTTCAAGTCCTGAGGAGGCTGATACACTTGTTGTGAAATGGGTACACCAGCTTCTCTTGAAGGCTTCACAGATTTTAGAAAAGTACATTTTAGAGGTTTCAGAAGTGACCAAGCACAGCAGCTTCTTTACACCACCCAGTAGAAAGGGCAAGAGAGCAGCAGTCATGTCCAGGTTACTCTCAGAAGCAGTCACGGCGGTTTATACTATTGGATCTATGGTTATTGTATGTCCGACTGCTGATATGAACACCATTACTCCTCTATTGCACACCATAATAACTTCAGGCAATTCCGATCCAAAATTGAATAAATTGCCAGGCCCTGCAGTTTCCCTAGAGCAAGCTGCGCCTTCTTTATACATTCAAGCTTGGTTGACAATGGGGAAGATTTGCCTTGCAGACGGGAAACTTGCAAAGGATTATATTCCTCTTTTTGTGCAAGTATGGTAATTGAGTGAGCACCACTGCTTTCCCAAGTCTTAAAATGATTTTCTTGAAAACATGTCAACATTTTTCTGTGACAAAATCCTCCAGATTTCCAAGAACACATTATTACATGAGTTTTATCCTGTTTGCCAATAATCTGAATGACAGGATCGTCTCTGTATTTGGTGCAAAAACTTCAATAGGCACAATTGTCGTGTGTCTGTATATAAAGATGCTGTTCCAGAATATGTTTTATTATTTCCTGCAGCATGCTCGTATTCCTCCTCAAAGTATGTATTGATTCTGAATAACAACTGAAGCTGAAATTTCATGTTGCATTTCTTACTCCAGAAGCTTGAAAAGAGTGAGTGTGCTGCTCTTCGCAACAATCTTGTAGTGATGATGGCAGATTTTTGCATTCGGTATACCGCTCTAGTTGATTGGTAAGGCCTGTAAAAGATCATCGTAAATGATATGCATATGAATAATTTCCAATAGTTAAACTAAATATTGAGAGGAAATGGAAGGAGCGAATTTGGTTAATCTTTTTCTTATCCCAAGTTTCTAATGAATTGTCTTGAAAGTCAACAGTTATATAGCAAAGATCACAAAGTGTCTCTGTGATCCATGTGAACTGGTGAGAAGGCAGACATTTATATTGCTCTCAAGATTATTGCAGGTACATTTTCGTTTTGGTATTTTGTGATCTGGATGTTATTTGTATGTTCCCATTTCAATACTTAGTAACCCTGGAGAATATTGACTTGATTCCCATCCTCAGAAGGACTATGTGAAGTGGAGAGGAGTGTTATTCCTGCGATTTCTTTTGTCGCTCGTTGATGAATCAGAAAAGATCAGACAACTTGCTGACTACCTTTTTGGGAGTATTTTAAAAGGTGGCAGGGTTCTCACAGTAATCATATTTGCAGTCATAGACGCTGGTAACACGTTTGTTGTTGGCATTGACTTGAGTTTATAATGTGCTTGCAGTCAAGGCACCTCTTCTAGCTTACAACAGTTTCGTGGAAGCCATTTTCATTCTGAATGACTACCATGCTCATAATGGACATAGTGGTTCTAAGGGTTCACAAGAGAGTCGACTTTTCTCCATCAGGTGGATATATCCTATATTCAGCAAAAATAGAAATTGTTCTGCAATTGAGATGCTGATACGGAACTAGTATACATTGTTTACAGGGGTAATGATGAGAATTCAAGGTCTAAAAGAATGCACATTTATATTTCTCTGCTGAAACAAATGGCTCCAGAGCACCTTTTAGCCACATTTGCAAAATTATGTGCGGAGATTCTTGCTGCAGCATCTGATGGCATGCTCAACATAGAAGACGCTACTGGACAGTCTGTTCTGCAGGTAGTGATCTCAAACATTTAAAAATACTTTCCGTATGTGTGTTGCATGAGCTTATCCATGTTCTTATCATGGAATATGGTACCTCGATGACTGCAAGCCTGCATATATGATGTGCTTCCGTACTAAAGAAATATTGAATAGCTTAATATTATTGCTCGCACGTCTTTACGTTTACAGTCACAGTATTATATACAAGATAATCAACACAATTACAGAAATAAAACAGGACAGGATGAGCCATTAGTGGGTCAACTCCATGAATCATGGAGGCTTGATATTCGGCTGAATATCATGTTGTGCAGATATGGCTTGATCCTTGGATGCTCTGTCATGATTTGTGGAGGATGTCTTGGCTTGGTCTTTGGTGACATTGATGTTTTCGTCATTAAGTACTTAGAGAGGTTTGTTAATAACAAGTTCGTAATTAGCCAACCAAAGGGATTCAGTTCCTCTTCAATCATGAAAGCTTGATAAATATTAACATTGAGGTTCACTGCCATCAACTTCCAAATGGTGAATATGTAGATCTGAAATGCTTCTTGCTTGTCCAAAAATAAGAGATAGCAACTTTCATTTTGACTATCTTTAAAAAAAGAAGAAGAATTTTCTAGTAGATTTTTTTTTTGGGGGGGGGGGGGGGGGGGGNGCAGCAAAGACCAAATCTACAGCTGCTGAGGCAGTTGCCAAGATGCAAAAACCAAGTAGCTATCAGTCACCCGATGTTTCTAAGGCTGCGAGCAGAAAACATGCCCAGGATAAGCTGAAAAATGATTCAAAACTGGCCTCAGCAATGGCAGATGCAGCAGCTATGGCCACAGCTCGTTCTGTGCTAAGTGAAGTGAACAAGGGAGCATCCACACCGCCACTTAGATCCTTAAGTGTGCCTAAGCTCAAGTCTTGTAATGCCAGGAGCATTTCACAATGCGATCGTCCTTTAGATGTATTAGAATCTTTGAGGAAAAGACAATCTTTTGATTCTGATGAAGAAAACTGATGCCTCTAATAACAAAATTTCCCATCAAGAAGCCAATGTATAAAGCTCAAAGATAAGGGCTATTTGTTTCTCATTTCTACTTCAATGGAAATATTCACATTCAACTTTCTTTTTCGAGATAGAACATTCCAACATTTTTGTAGAACAAGGGCATTCTGTGGGTCTTCGAAAAAGTAACACTTTGTACGATCTTTAAAAGTTTGTTCGATCAGAAAAGAATTAGCATTATTTGACGGGAAACCTAGAACGCCACAAATGCAGACGCAGACCCCATGAATGGCTTGCCCACTTAAGCGTTTTACGATAAATCTCCAGTTTTTGTTAATCCCACATGGATTAAGTGAGAGAGTAAGAAGCCAGAGGCGATCTATAAAAGGAGAAGCAAGCAACGAGAACAAGCATACCTTTCTCGGCCTTTTGGCTAAGATCAAGTGTAGTATCTGTTCTTATCAGTTTAATATCTGATACGTGGTCCAATGGGCCACACGATATTAAATTAATTTTTCAAGGGGGAAGGCTCATAACAGTAGCTTGCTACTGGGGCCATCAAGCGTCGACCATGCGCTGCACTATTGCACGGGCCTGGCGCACCCCACCCAATTCGAGTTCAAAAATTGTACTTTCGAAAATGGACTCTTCAGTTCATTTGTATTCATTAAACTGTTGGGTTATAAAGTTTGTTTCATTCGATTATTTCTTAAAAGAAGTTTTGTTATGTAAAAGTTTATTTATATTGTTGTTTTTATATTTTCAATTTAAATTAATATGATTTTTACTAAAATTTATTTTTTGATCAGAATGGATGTGGTTATTAGTAAATCGTTTACAATTAAATTGTTCTTTTTTAAAAAGATTTCACTGAATCTTGGGGCTTTTTTAGAATATGATATAGTGTGTATATTAATGACCTTATTTTAAGGTTTCGTTTGTAACTTCAATTGAACTTTAGTTGAATTTGAATATGAGTTTTAACATTTAAATATTTAATTTTTAAATTATCAAATTTATCTCAATTCAAAATTTCTTTACACGTTAACTCATAATTTTTTTCAACTCGATACTTTTTTACAGGATTTATTATCTTTTTTAATTTCTAATAAATTCATTTAAACTCATGTTAATATTTAAATACATTTGAACTCATTTTAAGTGAATTTTACAAACCTCATTCTATCATTTTAATTCATTATTTTTATTAATAACTCAATTCATCTCAACTCAACATCTAATATACCAAGAGTATTTTTAGAATAATGCACATCTACACTAATAAAAGAAAAAGAAAAAAAGGAATAATCCAAGCAGCTTGTAATCTTTTACTTTCCCTCGAGGTGGGGACTCTGTCCTTGTATCCAGGACTATCGGTTTTCCCAACTGAACAACGTAATCAAAATGAGTTTCATAAAAAAAAACTTGTTTCGAAAGCTAAACAAAAAATGTTAGATTTAATTATTTAAATTATATTTTAACGTAAATTTTGATCAATTATTCAATGATACCAAGTATAAAACAATTCATATACAAGTTTTTCTAAATTCCAATAATTTCGTACTTATTATATTTTATCGTATTATTTTTAATTATTTATAAGCATATAGAAAAATTTATTCCTAATATCATGCATCTTACTTTTGTTTTACTAGCATATAAGTGCTTAAGCTATTTGAATATGATCATTAACATATTTATATATAAATTGTATAAAAAAAATATTTGTTAAAGGTTTAATGCTTTAAATATAATTGAATGATGGACAAGTCTCGTGTATTTTGTTTTGAAGAAAACTGAAGTTCACCATTAAAAAATAGATTCTTTAAGGTGAATCTCAAATATACCAATTTTTTTTTTTTTTAGAATAATATGTTACTTTGTCCACTCAATTTGTCCCTCATTTTGACACCTCATGTATTTTAATTTTCTTAATTTTTTTTCATTACTTCATAATTAAAGAAGTGACTATTAGTGTATTGATATTTTTTTTGTATTTTTTATGATAAAAAAATATGAATAAAAAAAATAAAAATAAAAATGTGATTTTGGCCTAACAGTAAATTGCAGCGGGCTTTTTTTTTAAGGATAGTGTGCAGAATTTACACACTTTAAAATTATATAAATAATTTTCCTTGTTTACATATAAAATCATAAGACTGTAAAAATCTATTTTGTTAAAAATGAACTTTATGAATAAAGCTTAAACTTGCTTGTATAACATAAATTATAACGTATTGGTAAAAGCCTGAGGTCAACTCGTATTTGAGTGAAAATTAAATAAATGAATTTAACCAATTACTACTCATTTGAAATCAACTTTATTTATATTTTATCCCTCGAATCACGATAACACGAAAAAAATGAGATGTAAACGTAACCGGTAACAAATTTATAATAACAAATTTGCTTTCGGGATTTGGGTACGAGGAAGAGAGAGAAAAATGATAATTACAGTTGTGAATATATGCTGTATATTATTTTTTAATAAACGAATAAATACAGAATTATATAAAAAATAAATAAATTTTTAATAATAAATTTTTTTTACTATTATTCGGGGAAAAGAATAGAGATCTTGGCGGATGAAAAAACACTACGTTTTTGTTCATGTTTGGAAAGCCGATGCCCAAAGTCACGAACAAACATTGCGTCGGCGTAGAAGGCCTTGGCGCTGACCCTCAGGTTTCGATCCCTGTCCCAAGCAAGTCTATACCATCTCTCCGGTACTGTTCATTCTCTCAGACTCGGTATATTAACTCTATTCTTACATTTCCTTATATCTACTTGGTGATCTGCTAAATCAAGGCCTAGGATTTCAAAAAACCTAAAACTTGTTTCTGTTGAGAGCTCTAAAATCTTGAGATTCACTTGATTGGAATCCTGATCTCGGGATTGTGAGTTTTGGGAGTGGGAATTGTATTTTTCTATTTTTTGGGTTATCAATTTTGTTGCTTGGAATTTTTGGAGTTGGATTTCTGTTAATTGGATTTGTTGAACTGGAATTACCGATTTTGAGATTCATTTTCTTGGGAATTGGGATTGTGAATTTTGGTGTTGGGAAGTTTTGGGATTCATTTTTGGCGATTTTGGTGGACTCAGTTTGTTAGTTTTGAAGTTAATATTTGATAATGGATGGTAATAAGGATGAAGCGTTGAGATGTGTTCACATTGCTGAAGAAGCGATTGCCTCCCGTAATAAAGAGCGTGCCTTGAAATTTATTAAAATTGCCCAACGCCTAGACCATAATTTGCAAGCAGATGAACTTGTGGCTGCCTGTGAGAAACTCGATTCGAAGTCTTCTGTTTCTTCAATTAACGGAGAATTTGTCAGTGGGAGTAAGAATGAACCTGGTCCAGCAAAGTCTGGTGGTGGATTAAATGGCGAGCGTAATTGCACTGAAGAACACGTCCAATTGGTCATGCAGATTAAGAGGAATAAGGATTATTATGACATTCTTGGAGTTGAAAAGAATTGTTCAGTTGAGGAGATAAGGAGGGCATATAGAAAATTGTCGCTGAAAGTTCATCCTGATAAGAATAAGGCTCCAGGTTCAGAAGAGGCATTTAAGAAAGTAAGCAAGGCCTTCAAGTGTTTAAGTGATGATGATTCCAGGAGACACTATGATCAAACAGGTTTGGTGGAGGAATTTGAGCACAACCAACAGTACAATGTTAGGCGGAGGAGGAGAACAGGGCATGACTTATTTGATGATGATATTGATGCTGATGAGATATTCAGGGCCTTTTTTGGTCAAGGAGACATGTTTCGAGCAGGCCGTGTTTATAGGACCAGAGGGATGAACAATCATCAGAGGGAGGATTTTCATAGAGGACCTAATTTAATAATACTTCTTCAATTATTACCGTTTCTGATAATTTTCTTGCTGGCTTATCTGCCCTTCTCTGAGCCCGACTATTCTTTGCATAAGAATCACTCCTACCAAATTCCTAAGATGACTGAGAATTATGGAGTGGAGTTTTATGTTAAATCATCGGCATTTGAGAAGAATTATCCTCTTGCAAGTCAGGCTCGAGCCAACATCGAGGACAGTGTGATCAAGGATTACAAAAATATGCTTTGGCGCTACTGTCACATAGAGCTCCAGAGGCGTCAATGGAATAAGAATCTGCCAACTCCTCACTGCGATAAGCTACATAACTTAGGATTATCATGAAGGTAAACTGAAGTGCTCTCTTTGCTAGATGGCCAATAGCTATATATTACTGTTGTTTTCCTTGGTTACTATTTTTTATATGGTGTTATTTATGCATATCTTGGTTGAGGTAAATTTTGGTGATTATTCTTTATATGGTGTTAGTTATGCATATCTCAGTTGAGTTAAATTCTGGTGACATTTCCTCAACATGGTTATCTTATGAATCCTGAAACGTAAGAGGTTTTAGGGAGCTGAAGAAAATTAGAATGATAGTGTAACAAGATCATATTACCTCTATAAATATTGGATTGCCTGTGTGCCTCTGCTAGTCAATTTCTTTGCTTGTAGGTATGAGATCAGAAACACCGATTGAAATTGCAATTTCTCTTTCTCAGCTAGTCAGGGTATATGCCTAGAATATGAGAGGCTTCTATAATAGTATGATGAATAATGGCTGGTGGATGAGGTTAATTTTGGGGTTGAGTTCAACGGACGTGACTGAGATTTCCCTCTTCATTTCAAGACAGACTGTCGATGGCCTAGTTTGCATGGTGGTCTGTGATTGATGGGATCTTCAACATCACTAAGCGTGCACTGAAACTGTGCTTTTTGGGTAGTATGATGCGGTTGTATAATGTGAGAATTGCAGATTCTTAGTAGCCTGGGAACGAATCTAAGAATGATGGAAGTTGAAAATTTGTTTTAATGTTGGCAAGTTTCTTCTAGTATTTCCCAGCCCCTCATGGTATCAAATATTTTTTGTTGGAGAGTAATGCTATTCATCTTATTAACAATTATAGCGTGATATGATTGAAAAATTAGTTATTCTTTTTTATATATCTGCTGATTATATATGATGTGACACTAGAATATGATAAAAGAATATAGTTAAAAGAGAAATATTCTAGCCACCAATGGATTATACAAAAGTAATCACATAAACTGACGTGACTTGATGTGATTCGTCAGATTATAAAATTACTTTTATTGTAAAGTAGATCTAATGGATCAGATGAAATAATGTCAGATTGTGAGATTGTTTTGTGTAATTCCTTTGTAAATGTAGCAGTACTCGTACAACGGTTTATGGTGCATATTTGATATCTTAAGTTTCTCTTGCTCTTTGGACGTAGATTTGAGTGAGAGAGGGAGAGAGAGAGGCAATGTATGTTCAATTTCATTTGATATATAATAATTGATAAATACAGTAAAGATCATGTTATGTCTAGAGCACTCCTAATGAGTTTTGTAAAACTCATTTTTATATAAAATTTGCAGAAAAGTAGCTCAAAAGTGCCTCCAACGGATCATCTATTTTCAATTCTATTTTACATTTCACTACAGCGTTCAGCTACATTTAGCATGAACTGTTCACAAATGTAAAAATATTTTATTTATGCATTTTCTTTTCATGTACTTTATCTTTCACAATAATTTCTTTTTCCTTGTACTTATTTTCCAACAAACTATTAGATAATATAATATAAAGAAAAAATAGATAAATTGATGTATGGTATATTGTAAAAGTCAGTATGTAAAATAGAAAAATTAAGTTTTGATGATGTATTTTAAAGGATAAGTTACAAAAACCATTGGGAATGCTCTTAGCAAGAACGTGGCTCCATCACTCTCTTAATAAATCTTATTGGAGATCATTATATTTTAGTCATTAAGGTATTCTAGTCATCATATTTTAAAAGTGAATGGGAGATGATATTTTAAGACAAGTTGTCTGAATGGGATCTCTGCAAAATATAGTTAGCATCCTCTGCCTCATAAAGTGACCAACTAAAAGATGTCAAAGTTGGCATTACTGACTCAAATTCCAGCATCTAATTAACCTAACCCACTTCCCCCGATTACCTGATAACCAAGTTTATCAAGAGAAAAATGAGAGATGATTATTTTCAATCTTAGTATGTAATTCTCTTTGAGAAAATGGATAAATATGTAATTAACATAAAAATAATTTTTTAATAATAAATTTTGTTCTTTTTTTCAAAAGATGCACTAAATTTGCACATCCTATAACTATATATCCTATAACTATATCTAACTTTACTCTACAAAAAAACTGCCCCTTGACGTGTTTGATGCTACTGCTTGGCATCCGAATGAAGTCTTCTTGAAGGAGTTTTCTGTAATGATAAATCTATAATTATTTTACTAGTGCATTTATAAATTTTTTTTTCTTTTAAATATTTTTTAAATATCTTTAAACATTAAAAAAAATTATAAATTTGCTGATAGTCACTTTTTTTTTTATTTATAAATACTAGTAGTCACTTTATTAATAATTAAGAAAAAAATAAAAGAACTAAAATACATGAGGGCAAAATTAAGTTTCGTTGGGATACAAAATGATTTTATTTTATCTTATTATTATAATTTTTTTAAATTTAATATAAAATATAATAAATAATTTAATTTTTTAAAAAATTTTAAAATAATAATATTAAAAAATAATATTTTATTTAATTTCAGACTGCCCAAAACTCCAAACTGGAATAGGACAGCGGTTGGCATTTTCCATGACATTTCTCAAAGAATATCGCATGCTGAACAGAGAGTCAAGAAAAGCCACAAAAAGAACCCCAACAAACGACAAAAAGTAATGAGAGAGAAGGGGACAAGAGGGAGACATAGCCACCAGAGACACCCGCGCCACCAGGCCCCGACCGCTGACCCTCAGATGTCATTTCACATTCAGCCCTGCACCAATTAACTTTCGTATAGCTCTTCGAAAAGGCGATAATGTCCTCCAACTCATCATAATTATATTAAAATTATAAACAATACTGCATTTAAACAGGTGCATTAAAGGTAATTACAGAATTACAAATCAAAGCTCTCAAACTCCAGTATAGTCAATGACCAGAACACCGTCGACCATGAAAACTCTACGTCCGTAAAGTACCGTACCAATACCACCGATGTACAGATAGCAGAAGTCAAAAACCAAAAAACAAGGAGAGAGATCAAATAAGCTTAGAAAAAACCCAGATCCACACAACCATAAGTGTTGCTATTCACCGGAATCATCGCCACCGCCGAAGATCGATACGCGATTGTAGAGGAGGAACAAAATAATGATCAGAACGATTGCGACTCCCACCGGCGAACCGCTAACCCTGTGGATGGTGTCGGGCTCGCCTGTCGAGAAGATGCTAGAGATGAAGGAGCCACGCTCGGAAGAGAGGAACTGGATGGTGAGGAGGAGGACGATGGGAAGGAGCAGAAGTCCCACAGGGCTCAGCAGCTCGGCGATGGCAGCGGTGATGGCCTCACCTTGGTCACCGACGAGGGACGGCACCACAAGCACGAGGGCCACCACCACGGCCAGTAAGACGCCGTGGGGTGCGCCGCCTTGTCTCTCTTCAATCATTCTGTGAGCGGGAGGTTTCGTGAGTTTTGGGAGTGTGTTTTTCGGCTTTCCTGCTGTGTTTTATTTTTATGACCGGAGCGAATGAGGTGCGTGAGAGCGTCGTCTCAACTTTACATTTATAAGCATGGATTAACTTTTCTCTATAAAAAGAATACAACTATATAAAGGTCGATGTTTCTTATTATTATTAAGTACAATAAATTCAAAAGAAAAAAATATGTATTCTTTATTCGTGTGTTGAAAAGAAGTCACGTGGCAATTAAATGCTCATTGTTTCCACATTTCAAACTGAGTATGTGCATTTTGAAATTTTGATGCTTCGAGATCCATAAAGGAAAATGCTTGTGTGCCCTCTCCAATTGACCGCTATATTTGGTTGCTGGTCAAAAATTTATTATTTTTTTATTTTTTATTTAGTGATTAAAAAAATAATTTTAAATATATTGATATTTTTTTTAAAATTATTTAAATATATTAAAAAAATATAAAACAAAAAAAACTGTACGACCCGCCCAACGGTAACCAGTCGGCGATATAGTAGCGTCACCCATAAAAGCGTGATAGTTTGAAGTCAGAAAATATCATTTTTGAAAAATAATAATAATAATAATAATAATGCTAGTAGTGTTGGGAATTAGTTAAAAATTTAGGTAGAAAGAGTCCTTTTATTATGAGTGGTGCTCACACCCAAAAATAGGTACCGAATGGGTATGAACAGTGCATTTAAAAAAAAAAAAAAACCTTTTTCTTCAAATTTTTTTAAAATCATTTTTTAATATTTTAAAAAAATTTACAAACTTATTAAAAAATACTTATTTAACCATTAAGTAAAAAGAAAAATTAAAAAAAATAAAATAAAATTTGGTAAAAAATTCGATAGATAAATTCGATATATAGGAGTAGTGTTTTTCTTTTATTATTGTTATGGTTATTGTTGTTATTATTATTATTGCTTTCCTTACATAAAAGCATATACTTGTTGGAGAGGAACAATTATGTAGAGTTTAAGGGAATATTTACATTAGACTACTCTTACAAGGTCCTCGATCAGTACTTAAATCACATACATTAAAGGAATTAATATATGATCATGAGATCAGCGAGCTTTCGGTGTTAGAAAAAGGAAAAACGGGTTGGATTCGAGGAATGCACACTCGAATCAAGGTAGAAAGCAGAAGAAAGTGAAAGTGGAAGGTGGAAATACCAAGACGAGTTAATTAATTAGGGGAGTTGCAATTTTCTATGAGCTCCAGTTGTGTTTGGAGGAAGATGTTGCAGTCTCATGCATGCATCGTTAAACCCAATTAATTATAATTATGAAACTCTAGATCTAGGCGCTCCTTTAAACTTATATATCCAGCATGCATGCATGCATGGCACATTGAGAAATGGAGAATTTCGTATATATGGCTGTCGGTCAACAAATCAAATAACGTATATTTTTTACTCTCAGCTCTTAGAGCATGTGAATGATGCTGCAGCAATTACAACCATATTTTCCATTTCAAAACGAGTATACGAGTTGTAAGGGATTTTCCCTATTGCCTAAAGTCCATTGGGTCTAGGCCCAATGTCCGTTCCAAGGACCCCCAGTCTGCTTAGTGGACGGAACGTCTGTCAAGAATGGGTGCCGAATAGTTGACAAGACAAATCGACTTGACAGTCTACGGTCGCTTTTATAACTCAGAGACTTGCGCAGAGCGTAACGAGAAATACGGAAGGCCATCGATCCAATTGACATCAGACCATCTACGACTCATGGGGACTAGATGCGAAGTCAGGGAACCACGCCTCATTAATAACACCGTTGCTAAGTTACATGCCACATTTATGAAGCCGACGCAGAACCACGCCGCATTAAAGAATGTTTGACAGAAGAAACGAAAAGGAAGTCACGGACTTTGTGGAGATAAAGACAATCTGCACCCCCTCTTCCACGGTATAAATAGCCAGCTTAAGGTACAAAAATGTCTCTCTGATCTCTAGATTCTTTTACTTATTTGTAAACTTCCAATAATATTTACTGACTTCGGCATTGGAGGTTCCTCGGCCCCAAGGCCACCCTCTCCAAGTGGCACTTCTCTTCATCTTTTGCAAGCCTATTTCTGAAAACCTGAGTTTTCGGAACCTGGCCCAAAGGTGTGCAAAACATGACGTTAACAGTGGCGCCGTCTATGGGATCATTATAGATCTTGCGTGTACTTTGCGCTTTTGAGATAGCTTGTTCCAGGCAACTCAGAAACTTATCGAGACTACCAGAGGCATGGGAGTAAGCCCGATAGAGAACCAAGTACAGGGGAGTGAAGTGGACGCAATAGAAGGAAGCCATACACGTGTTGGTGAAGTGAAACATCCAATAGAGGATGCCAAAGCCTTACCACCAGGTCCAGGTCACGCAAAGGTCGTAAGCGAGGTCTGAGATGAGTAGGAACTCTGGAAGGAGGAGCCAATCGGACCACTGGAGCTCGTTACTCTTCATCCCGATCGGCCAGAAGCCAAGGTGACAATCAACAGCGAAATGACGTCTGAAGCTTGAAGCGCCATGTGGCAACTTCTCGTTGAGCACCATGATATGTTCGAGTGGAGTCATGGGGATATGCCTAGAATAGCGCTCGAGGTTATACAACACAGCCTAAGCATAGACCCAAAAGCTAAAGGAGTGAGGCTGAAGCGTCGAAGTATCAGTGCAGAGAAGAACGCTGCCACAGCCGAGGAGGTGGACCGACTACTGAGTGCGGGATTCATTTGGGAAGCTACTACCCAAAGTGGTTGTCTAATGTAGTGCTCGTAAAGAAGTCAAGTCGCAAATGGAGAATGTGTGTCGACTTCATTGGCCTCAACAAAGCCTACCTGAAAGACAGCTTCTCGCTTCCTTGCATCACCTCATTGTCAACTCAACGACGGGCCATCGCATGCTCAGCTTCATGGATGCCTATTCTAGGTATAATCAAATCTATATGAATCTAGAGGACGAAGAGAAAGCTTCATTCATCATTGACCGAGGCTTGTATTGTAATACGGCGATGCCCTTCGGGCTTAAGAATGAGGGGGCCACCTACCAGCAACTGGTCAACCGTATGTTCAAAGGCCAGATAGGAAGAAATATGGAGGTCTACGTGAACGACTTGTTGGTCGAAAGTAGAACCTTAGAGCAGCACTTGGGCGACTTGAGGGAGGCTTTTGCGATACTGCGACAATATCAAACGTAGTTGAATGCGCTTTTGGTATCGGTTTGGGGAAGTTTTTAGGGTTAATGGTGTTCGAATGGGATATCGAGGCCAACCCCAAAAAGGTTAAGGGCATCCTCAGCATGGCTCCACTTTGAAGTATAAATGAAGTACAAAGGCTAGCTGGGCGAATATCTGCCCTCAACAGGCTTGTCTCGAGATCAACTGACAATTGCTTACCCTTCTTCAGAGTCTTGCGGAAAGCGAATGCATGGGATGGCGAGTGCAACCAAGCTTTCGAAACCCTTAAGAGAAACCTCACGAGCCCGCCGCTCATCAGCCAAACCCGGTGCTGAGAAACATTGACTTGTAATTAGCGGTCTCCCCTCAGGCAGCTTCCTCAACGTTGGTGTGCAAAGAAGAGGGAGCCCAAAAGTTTATTTACTACACCAGCCGAGCGTATCTGGGGGTCGAGGCCAGGTACCCCCGCATAGAGCAATTAGCCTTTGCATTAGTAGTGACTAAGCGCAAATTGCGCCCGTACTTTTAGGCTCACCCAGTATGGGTCCTCATGGAGACCCCTCTAAAGAAAGTATTGCAACGACCGGATACCTCAAGTCGGCTTATGAATTGAGCAGTAGAGTTGAGCGAGCTCGACATTGACTACGCACCATGAAACACCATAAAGGGGCAAGTGTTAGAGGATTTTGTTGTTGAATTCATTGGCTTCCCAGCAGAGAACGATGATGCGCGTCCCGTCTTGCCCGGCTGGAGTGGGAGTGGGAGTGCATATCGTGGCATCCGAGGGAGAAGATCACAATTACGCCATTAAGTTGGCGTTCAAAACGACGAATAATAGGCAGAGTACAAAGCGCTGCTTTCGGGATTACAAGTGGCCAGAGATTTAAGTGCCACCGAGATCGAAGTATGGGCTAATTCTCAAGTAGTGGTGAATTAAGTACGATGGGAGTTTGCTATGAAGAGCGAGAAATTGAAGAAATATCTGACATTAATAGAAGCTGAATGCCCCTACTTCAAATGCTTTCGAGTTTATCAGATATCGAGGACAGAAAAACATAAAGTGGACAAGTTGGCGTGTGTGGCGTTTGGATAGGAGGATTCTCCCCTGCCAGAAAATATAGTGACCTGAACGATGGAAGTACCTGCTGTGGGAATCGAAGTAATGGAAATATAGCCTGGAGCCCCAGATTGGGCGGAGAACATAATTAGGTACTTGGAAACCAAGGAGGTGCTCGAGGACCGGCAAGAGGCGAGGAAGATTAGAAATAGATAGGTATGCTACACTATGATTAAGGGAGTCCTATATAGGCAGGGTCACTCGGCGCCTCTTTTAAGGTGTATCTCCCTAGAAGAAGCGTAGTACGTGTTAGTAGAAATACATGAAGGAATTTGCGTGAATCACTCGGGGGAACAAGCATTAGCCAGAAAGACAATGAGAGCGGGCTACTACTAGCCTCAGGCCTTACGAGATGCTAAGGACTATTCGCAGAAGTATCGGAAGTGCCAGGAGTACGTTAGGATGCCCCATTGTCGACTGGAGCAGTTGACGTCAATCACGTCGCCTTGACCTTTCACCCAGTGGGGAATCGACTTGGTCGGACCACTCCCCCCGGGCAAAGGAGGAGTCAGATTTGTGGTGGTAATTGTAGACTACTTCATCAAGTGGGTCGAAGCTGAGGCCTAGTTACTATCACGGCGAGCTATCACATGGTTCCTATGGAAGTCAGTGGTTTGCAGATTTGCCATTCCACGTACCATCATCTCGGATAATGGAAGACAGTTCGATTTTGACCATTACCGAAATTGGTGCCGAGAATTAGGGGTTGAGTTCCGATACTTGTCCCTGAGACATCCTCAGTCCAATAGGCAAGTCGAAGAGACCAACAAGACGCTGATGGGAATACTCAATAAGTGACTCAATGATAGAAATAGAGCATGGGCAGAAGAGCTCCCTGCCGTGTTGTGGGCTTATCGAGTCATGTTGAAAATGGCGACCAAGGAAACCCCATTCACCCTCACGTACGGTCACGACGCAATGTTGCAGTGGAGATCGGAATCCCCACATATAGGGTTCGGCACTTCGAGCAAAAGTCTAATGATAGACGGCTGGAAGAACAGGTAGACCTGCTAGAAGAAGTCTAATTGGAAGCCGAGAGAAGGACGCAACCAACGAAAGAAGGATCGAGAGATACTTTAACAAGAGTGTGCGGCCGAGAACATTCAGAGTCGGAGATCTTGTACTCAAATAATTAGGAACTAGAAAGTGAGATGAGGGAAATCTGGGCCCTCGGTGGGAGGGCCCCTACGTGGTCATCGCCACAAATCGTTTGGGCTCCTACCGCCCTTAGAGACTCCTAAGGAAACGAGTTGCCTCACCCATGGAAGGTCGAGCATCTATGGAGATGTTATTGCTAAGCCGATTTATTGTTATAATCTTGTATGTACTCATGCACCAGCTGCGGGCCCTAATAGAAAAATTCCTCTTGTTTCAATAGCTAATTTCAGGGACATAACACAACTCGTCAGGCGCAAACTTGCTCCAAACGAATCCAGAATCTTCGTCAACAAAGTTAACCGTGCAAAACGAGAACTCCATCAACAATTTACTTCCCCACGAGATAAAAAGGGAAAGGTAGGCTTAAAAGGTTACCTTATCCCTCTCGTAGAGGAGTACAGGTTGGCCCTTGACAACCTGAAGATAAAGGCTTACCTCTCATAAGCATCAACGGGTGAGAGCGGGTTCAGTAACAGACTGCCCAAGCAACTTACCTCCCTACGGGGTACCACAGGGAAATGTTGGCCTAAAATGTTACCTTATCCCTCCCGAAGTAGAGAGTGGGATTAGCCTCGCGGCTACCCAAATGACCTACCCCAACCGACGAAGTGTGGGATCAACACCAACTTGTCCCAAATTTACCATTTCTTATGATGTCAACGGGCAGAAGCAGGTCCAGAACAAACTGCCCGAACAACTTACCTCCTCACGAAGGATGATAGGCGAGCAGGCGGCTCAGCCTCCTCGTCCAGGAGAGCAGGACNCAAGGAAACGAGTTGCCTCACCCATGGAAGGTCGAGCATCTATGGAGATGTTATTGCTAAGCCGATTTATTGTTATAATCTTGTATGTACTCATGCACCAGCTGCGGGCCCTAATAGAAAAATTCCTCTTGTTTCAATAGCTAATTTCAGGGACATAACACAACTCGTCAGGCGCAAACTTTGCTCCAAACGAATCCAGAATCTTCGTCAACAAAGTTAACCGTGCAAAACGAGAACTCCATCAACAATTTACTTCCCCACGAGATAAAAAGGGAAAGGTAGGCTTAAAAGGTTGCCTTATCCCTCTCGTAGAGGAGTACAGGTTGGCCCTTGACAACCTGAAGATAAAGGCTTACCTCTCATAAGCATCAACGGGTGAGAGCGGGTTCAGTAACAGACTGCCCAAGCAACTTACCTCCCTACGGGGTACCACAGGGAAATGTTGGCCTAAAATGTTACCTTATCCCTCCCGAAGTAGAGAGTGGGATTAGCCTCGCGGCTACCCAAATGACCTACCCTAACCGACGAAGTGTGGGATCAACACCAACTTGTCCCAAATTTACCATTTCTTATGATGTCAACGGGCAGAAGCGGGTCCAGAACAAACTGCCCGAACAACTTACCTCCTCACGAAGGATGATAGGCGAGCAGGCGGCTCAGCCTCCTCGTCCAGGAGAGCAGGACCAGTCCCGAGGTGGCCCGAATAACTTACCTTGACCCTCATAACGGCAAAGGAGTGGATCAGCCACATCACTGTCTGAATTACCTCCCTGTAGGGCAACAAAGGGAAATGTAGGCCTAAAGGTTGCCTTATCCTTCTTGCGGTGGAGTGCGTGTTAGTCCTCAGCTACCCGAAGGAAAAAGCAGTTACCTTCCTTGTGAGCGTCAACCGGCAGGAGTGGGTTCAGTAACAAGACTGCGTGAACAATTTACCTCCCTGCGGGATACTATATGGAAAGATAGGCCTAAAAGGTTGCCTTATCCCTCCCACAGTGGAGAGCCGGATCAACTTCATGCCTACCCCAATAACTTATCCCAACTCCCGCAACGACGAAGTGTGGTCAATGCTAGCCTAATCCAAAATTACCCTTTCCTATGGTGTCAACGAGCGGGAGCGGGTCCAGTAACAAGACAAATCGACCTGATAGTCTACTGTCGCTTTCAGAACCCTAGAACGTAAGAGGCTTTAGGGAGCTGAAGAAAATTAGAATGATAGTGTAACAATATCATATTACCTCTATCACTATTGGATTGCATGTGTGCTTCTGCTAGTCAAGTTCTTTGCTTGTAGGTATGAGATCAGAAACACTGATTAAAATGGCAATTTCTCTTTCTTAGCTAGTGGGTATATGCCTAGAATATGAGAGAGCTTCTATAATAGTATGATGAATAATGGCTGGTGGATGAGGTTAATTTTGGGGTTGAGTTCAACGAACATGACTGAGATTTCCCTCTTCGTTTCAAGACAGACTGTGGATGGCCTAGTTTGCATGGTGGCCTGTGATTGATGGGATCTTCAACAACCCAAAGCCTACAATGAAACTCTACTTTTTGGATAGTATGATACGGTTGTATAATGTGAGAATTGCAGATTCTTAGTAGCCTGAGAACGGATATAAAGAAGGGGTAATGATACACTTACCACCATTTCACTATTCCTTTACTACTTATATCATATTTGAAATTTTTTATTTTTTTATCCTTTTTTTTAACTATTTTTTTAACATCCTTAATCATTAATAAAAAATTAAAAAAAAATATAATTTTATTAATAATCACTTCCTTAATCATTAAGTAAAATAAAATATTAATAAAAAAATCAAATAAAAAAATAATAGTAAATGAGTAGTAGGAGGGTGGTAATTCTATCATTTTCCATAAAGAAGGGTGGTGCTACTCCCACAAACGGAGGCCACCGAATAGGCAAAAAGTTTTATGTTTTTCTTATTTTTATTTTCAAATATTTTTTTAAACTCATTAATTTTTTTTTTAAAAAATAAAAGTTATAAATTCATTTAAATATATTTACTTAACTGCTAATTAATATAAATAAATAAATTCAATTGGTGGCCACCATCAGTGACCGCCATCAGTGGAAGAAGCATTTCCCTATAAAGAATGATGGAAGTTGAAAATTTGTTTTAATGTTGGCAAGTTTCTTCTTGTATTTCCCAGCCCCTCCTGGTATCAAATATTTTTGTGTTGGAGAGTAATGCTATTCATCTTATTAACAATTATAGCGTGAAATGATTGAAAATTTATTTATTCTTTTTTATTTATCTGCTGATTATATGATGTGATACTAGAATATGATAAAAAACAATTATAATTTAAAAGGAAATACTTTAGTCATAAATAGATTACATAAAAGTATTTTCACAAACTGACGTAATTTGATGTGATTCGTTAGATTATAAAATTATTTCTATTGTAAATTAAATCTAACGGGTCAGGTAAAATAATGTCAATTTGTGTGATTATTTTTATATAATTTCTTTGTGGATATAATAGTACTCGTACAACTGTTTTTGGTGCATATTTGATATCTCAAGTTTCTCTTGCTCTTTGGACTCAGATTTGAGTGAGAAAGGGGGAGAGAGAGAGAGGCAATGTATGTTCAATTTCATTTGATATATAATATAATTGATAAATACAGTAAAGATCATGTTATTTCTATTAATGTAGAAGCAAGAACGTGCCTACATCACTCTCTTAATAAATCTTATTGGAGATCATTATATTTTAGTCATTAAAGTATTCTAGTCATTATATTTTAAAAGTGAATAGAAGATCATTATTTTAAGACAAGTTGTCTGAATGGGATCTCTGCAAAATATAGTTAGCATCCTCTGCCTCATAAAGTGACCAACTAAAAGATGTCAAAGTGTGCATTACTGGCTCAAATTCCAGCATCTAATTAACCTAACCCACTTCCCACGATTACGATAACCAAATTTATCAAGAGAAAAATGAGAGATGATTATTTGGAGTCTTAGGTAAGTTTCGTACATTCTCTTTGAGAAATTGGATAAATCTGAAATTAATATAAAAACAATATTTTAATAATAAACTTCATTTTTTTTTTTTCAAAAGATGTGCTGAATTTGTATATCTTATAACTATATCTAACTTTACACGAGAAAAATACTGCACCTTGACGTGTTTGATGCTATTGCTTGGCATCCGAGCAAGGTCGAGGTCTTCTAGAAGGAGTTTTTCTGTCATGATAAATGTATAATTATTTTATAACTTTAAAGAAAATTATATAAAATGAAAAATATCAAATCAAGAAAAGTTTAACATTTTAGTAGAGTTTATTAAAAGAAAGGTTATCAGATAGTTATAATATAATTATAGGTATATTCTTTCAATAGAAGGAGATCAGCAGTGATTTATATTATTAGTAGAGTTTATTAAAAGAAATAGAAGACAACTTATTAAAAGGGTAAAATAAGTAATTTTTAAATAAAAAATAATTTTTTTATCATTAATTTTAAAATAATGTGAAACACAAGTCTAAAATTGCACGGTCTACATTTGCGCAATTTATTTTTTTGAAATTTATTCTATTCAATTAATATAAGAAAGGAAATTGATCCAATTGACATCGGACCATCTACGGCTCATAGGGACTAGACGCGAAGGCAGGGAACTATGCCGCATTAATGGCACTCCTGTTAAGTTACACACCACATTTCTCAAACAGACGTAGAGCCACACTACATTAAAGAAGATCTGACAGAAGAAACGGAAAGGAAGGCACGAACTTTGTGAAGATAAAGACGATTTACAGCCCCTCTTCCACGGTATAAATAGCTAGCTCCAAATACAAAGATGTCTCTATGATCCCTAGACTCCTTTAATTATTTGAAAACTTTCAAGAATATTTACCGACTTTGGCATCAGAAGTTACCCGGCCCTAAGGCCGTCCTCTCCAAGTGGCATTTATCTTCATCTTTTGCATGCCTGTTTCCGAAGACCTAAATTGTTGGAGCTTGACATAAAAGTATGTAAAACACAACGTAACACGAGTCATTTACTTCAAAACATAGCAACAAATTGATCAAAATAGTTCTATATTTACCTTTGAAAAAAAACTTAACTCTAGTCTTATAATAATTTTTTGAGTAATACTAAATATAATTTTAAGACGTACAAGTTTCGAACACTATTTATGAGAAAAACTGGAATGCGTCATTAAAAAAATATATTTTTTATGTATGTCCCACTTTTTCAAATGAATTGTGTAAGATTTATACACCTTAAAATTATACAAATAATTTTCCATCATTTAGTTTATCTTGATCAAAACCAATTGGACCAGTGTAAGCTTGTATCATTAATATTTCAGCAATATACTTAAGTATAAAACATTAAAAAAAAAAACCATTAGAAACAGTGAAATTAGTGTGGTACACCAACAAGCTACAATGGTTGCATGAATGGTTGGTAGGATATAATTGCCCATGATATACTATTGAGGTAGTGTACTATCTTATTTTGTATGGAGATTTGAAAAAGTTGTAATAATGAGATTGAAGGTTTTTAAAGTTTTTAAAGTTTTGAATTTTGATCTTGAAAACAAACAAGGCCCTTTTGCCCACCTCGGTGTCTCCCGTGTAAATTATATATATATATTTCTTTTTATTTTAAATATTTTTTAAATATGTTTAAACATTTAAAAAAAATCAAGACATTAATAGTTATTTCTTTGACTATTAAGTAAAAAACAATATTAAAAATTAAAATAAAACACAGTATCAATTTCCATATTATTAAGGACCAATTTCTTAGACTTTTAGCCTGCAAATGCATCCATCCATTTGTAACACATAATTATCCGTTACAGATCACATGTAATCTATTTTTGGAGCATCTTACGTTTATGAATTAATACCTCTACATCATCAAGCGCCAAGGGCCATACGCATACATACGGGTACACTTACAAGACACCAGTCATGATAAAGGCTTACGTTCAGACTGAATTATTGGTTGGAGCACGCATATTTAATATCACATATTTTGAAGATTGATTTTACATATTAAAAAAAATTTTCAAATTGAATTATGTATTTTTTAATCAAACAATAAAAAAATATTTTATTTTTTATTTTTTTCTTAAAATTATTATTATTTTTATATATTCTACAATTAGCACTATGTGCTCAAAAATATCAATTTTATATATCTAAATATTACTAATTTCATATATCAAAATGACTAATTTGATCAATAAATATTAATATGTATTAAAAACATTTTGTATCATCAACTTAATATAAATTTCATATATCAAAATCATCTTAATACAAATTCCATAAAGTTGATTTTAATGGATAGAAGAGAAAAAAAAATTAAAAATAATATTTGAAGAGTGAATAATGCTTCTTCTTTACTTGAAGAAGCAATATTCATAACTATATAAAAATTTAAATATGCATAAGCCAATAAAAATGAATTTAAAGAACATATTATACAAATATAAAGATGAAGGTAAAGACGAATAAGTCATTACTTGTGCTTAAAGCGATCAGATGAGCCCACCGGCCATCACGTGTTCAAGTCCTATATATTTCATGTGCTTTCTTTTGTTTTTTATGATTTAATCTGTGTTTATGTTGGGCAGATCTAATTTAGAGTTAATTTTGTATATAATCTGTGCAATGAACCCAACTCATTACTGACATTGTGGCCCTCAAACTAGAGGACGTACGTACAGCTTAATTTACTCTAAAAAAAAAAAAAATGGCCAACTATTCTAATGTGCCAACCCTTTTCCAAGCTGCTAATTATAATGTTAATAAATAGAGGGTTAGCTAGATCGAGTATTTATTTATTTTTTTCCTTTAATTTTTGAAAAAAGGAAGCATGCATTGTGATGGTTAGTACTTCGTCGCATTCATGCAGGCTTTTGGATGGGGAATGCATGCAGTTACAAAGTCAAGTACTCCCAGAGCTAGTAATTGATCTGAGAGGACAGGAAGCTCACGGAGTCGTGTCGGCAAGGGGGTTTCTTGATCGTATGGCAAAAGAATACGTACGTACGTACATGATGAGGTTCTGTCGGCAAGGGCCGTTTCTTGTGTCAGCTCTTCTATATGCAACAGGGGTGGGGGACCGATGGGGAATCGGCTGACGCCACGTGAGTTAATATATTATAAAATTAAATTAAAAAAACAAAAACAAAAACAAAACCCTACCAAGCTAAAAATAAGAAGACGAAGAAATTCTTAAACGAGAGTTTGAGAGAGAAATGCTCAAAGTTCTTTTGTTTCAAGAAATAGTCAAATTCATGAGATCATATCCATCAATCTTTAAAGAAGAAGAAAAATAAAATAAAATAATTATTTATTGGATGTCTCTCATTTTGTAAGCTTCCCTGCAATCAACTTAAATAGGATATCTAATCAAAAAGTCAAAATTTTCATAAGCAAAAAAGGCATCCAATAGGTTCTAGATCGGAGGCCAAGTTGAATTCTTTTTTCCTCTTTGGAGGTATTTAGAATCAGAAGAAATTATTTTTTTGAAAAAAAAAATCATATATGATCCTTATATTCAATGGATTCCGACTTCTGGACCTCTCGCCTCATCGCCGCCAAGCGCCAATACACGCTCCAGCACCACCATCATAGTTCCCAAATGTGAGACTGTGAAATGAAAACGAAGGAACAAATATGAGAATCAAGATTTGGCTTCTTTGTGCTGGGGAAGACGAAGGAACAAATGTGAGACGAAGTAATGATGGTTTTGAGATACGAAGAAAGGAAAGTGTGATTTCCATTTAATGCCACGTGGGACTTGGTTATGCCCCGGTTCCTCTCCTGGTTGCCTCCAGCATTTTGGTTCTTGAATTTGGGAAACTTCATTGACAACCCAATACATGATCTGAGCTGGTACATGTTCTTCTACATTTGTGAAGCTAAGATAGGCTTGGGCGTAAAGATAAGATAAGATTAGATTTTTCATTTTCATCTCATCTCATCATTACACTTTTTCAAATCCCCATACAAAATATAATAAACAATTCAATTTTTTCAAATCCCAATATAATTTTTTCAAATTACAATTCAACTTTTTCAAATCTCAAAACTAAAAAATAATATTTTAAACTTTAAAACAAAATACAAAATTCTCATCTCACCACCCAAACATATCTTAAAAACTTGTTACAGAGTTCTTGTCTCGGTTGATGAGTCCAAGTGTCCAGCTATTGTTCATACGGGACATGTTGTTCAAAGTCACCAATGAAGGCCGAA
>QEOT01007186.1:57175-84388 GCA_003123785.1 Pterocarya stenoptera | reverse complement strand
TACCACAAATATGCTATTGATATTCTTTCCGATAGTGGACAACTCTGTGCCCGTACTGCTCTTTTTCCTATGGAACAACACTTGAAACTCAGCACTGAAGACAGTGATCTCCTCCCTGATCCCTGCCCTTACAAATGCTTAGTCGGCCGACTCATCTATTTGATTATCACCCAACCTGACATCGTCTATGCAGCCAATATTCTCAGTCAGTTCATGCATGCTCCTCGGGTTCCTCACATGATCGCTGCTACTCGTGTTCTCTGCTACATTAAAAACAGCCCAGGCCAAGACATCTTCTTCTCTTTCTCTAGCAGTATGCATATCACGGCATACACTGATTCTGATTGGGCTAGTTGTCCCATCACTCGTCGTTTCACCACTGGATACTTCATTTAGTTAGGGATAAGTCCAATCTCATGACGTACGAAGAAACAAACTACAATAGTAAGGTCTTCCGCCGAAGTAGAATATCGAGCCATGGTTGTCTACCTATGGACTCACTTGTTTAAAGCAATTTCTCACTGATATTGGTATTTCTCATTCCGAGCCTTTCACCTTACATTGTGGCAACCAATCTGCTCTCTACATTGTATACAATCTCGTGTTCCATGAACACACCAAACACATCGAGATTGACTATAACATCGTTTGTGATAAAATTCGCTCGGGCCTTCTTATAGCCAGTCATACTTCTTCCAGTGAACAAGTTGCAGATATCATCACAAAAACCTTAGGACATGATTTTTTTCATCAATTTGCACGTAAGTTGGACATTACGGATCTCCATGCGTCAACTTGAGGATGAGTATTGACAGTTGACATTTTTCTAGCAAACTAGCCTCCATCAAACAAGCAACCTTAATTCTTTCCAGCAAACTAGCCACCAAAAAATCAGCCATTCCACCTCCAACAAACCAGCAACCTTAAATCTAGGAATTTGTTTAAATTAGTCTACTTTACTTTTACACATATGTCCACACTTAGTGAGCTATACATCTATATATATATATAGAAGAGAAGGAAAAGAAAATGCAAGACCAGATAACTGGAGGACCAGATAACTGGAGTTGGATGTGCACAGTTATTTAGCACAGTTTATAAACTCCTCAAAAGGGATCGGATNAAAAATCAGCCATTCCACCTCCAACAAACCAGCAACCTTAAATCTAGGAATTTGTTTAAATTAGTCTACTTTACTTTTACACATATGTCCACACTTAGTGAGCTATACATCTATATATATATATAGAAGAGAAGGAAAAGAAAATGCAAGACCAGATAATTGGAGGACCAGATAACTGGAGTTGGATGTGCACAGTTATTTAGCACAGTTTATAAACTCCTCAAAAGGGATCGGAGGCAGATAAAGTAAACAGAAGGAACTGAAGAAGAAGAGAAGGAAAAGAAAATGCAAGACCAGATAACTGGAGGACCAGATAACTGGAGTTGGATGTGCACAGTTATTTAGCACAGTTTATAAACTCCTCAAAAGGGATCGGAGGCAGATAAAGTAAACAGAAGGAACTGAAGAAGAAGAGAAGGAAAAGAAAATGCAAGACCAGATAACTGGAGGACCAGATAACTGGAGTTGGATGTGCACAGTTATTTAGCACAGTTTATAAACTCCTGCGGCAGAGCCGACCTGGAGTATGTAGATGCATGAGCAAATATGAGGCGGCTTGGCCGACCGATGCATGATATGTTTATGCAAAAATAAGATAATAAATATAAGCAAACTTGTATTGAAAATAAAGTTACAAGGTTGGGAACTAGTCACAAGGTTTAGGACTTGTGGATCACAAGGTTGGAGAAGAGAGGGTAAGTACCTTNGGAATGGCTCATATCGGGAGTCTGGTGAAGCATGAAGCGGAACCAGGCTTTGACATAATCATGGTAATTGAAATAAATGTCAGTGTCAAGTTTTTTGGAGGAGAATGGATTACCCTCCCATTGTTCTTCAGTGATGAAGGAAACAATTTTGGCACTGTGATAAATTAATTTTTTGGGGTCATTTTTATCGAAGATGGGTTTGATAAAAATAGACTTGGTTTGAAGTAGGATGGAAGTATAGAACTGGAGATTTTTGTTTGAATTTTCAGGAATCCAATGGAATCCTGGGGGAAAATAAGAGGTGGCCAATTTGAATATGTCATTCTGTTTGGCACGGTTTGGTTCTATATGCAATAAGTTATTCCCAAAGGATTTGGGGATATAGGGAGAATTATTTTTCTTCTGGAATCGGAAGGAGATTTCAGAAGGTCCAGATGCAATGACTTTGGCGTAAGGATCATGATCCGAAGCCAAGGTTAAAGCATATGAAGCAGATGTACCAAGAGGTGTGAACCTATTGGCAATGTCAAGGGAAGTAGCTGGCTCAGTTTTGGTGAGCTTTTTAGTAGGGGCAGGAGGAGGTAGTGCAGGCAGGGATGAAGAAGCAAGGGTAGAGTGTTTAGGTCTTCCTTTTTTCTTTTCCATGGTTGGGTGTCTGCAAAAATTCACGGGTAAGAAAATCAGGTATTGAATTTTTTGAACCGGAGATATACTCTATATCAAAATCGAAAACACTTAAAATAGCTTGCCATCGTGCAAAAATTTGTTTTGATGCAATGTTTTGAACATCATTTTCCAAAACATATTTGGCTGACTGGCAGTCAATCCTTAATAGGAATTTTTTATTAAGTAAATCAGATTGAAATTTTGATATGCATAGTACTATAGAAAGGATTTCTTTTTTAATAGTGCTATAATTAAATTGTGCAGGGGTCCAGGTTCCAGAATGGAAGCGAACAATTTGTTCAGATGAACCTAGTAAAACACTTTGTTTCAGAATGCCACCGTAACCAATATCGGAGGCATCAGTTTCAACAATTTTAAATAGTTCAGAATCAGAAATACCAAGACATGGAAGAGTTCTAACATGTGTCTTGATTTTCTGTATTAAAGCGGTATGATTATCTGACCATGGTGGAGGATTTTTTTGCAACCGTTTATATAAAGGACGGCACTGTTTCCTCAAATCTTGGTAGAATTCAGCAACATAGTTAAGAGATCCAAGAAATCTCTGTAACTGTTTTTTATCAAGAATTTGATCAGGAAATTTTTCAGCAAAATTAATGGCTCGATTGATAGGTCTGATTTTCCCTTCAGAAATATCATAACCGAGGAATCTGATTTTGGTTTGAAATAATTTGATCTTGGGGGCAGAGACAACAAGACCATTGCGTTTGATGATATTGAGAAACGTCTCAAGATGTTTCCAATGTTCATCAATGGATTTTGAAAAGATAAGGATATCGTCGATATAGACGATTGAGAAAGTACTGAATGAATTAAAGATATCGTTCATGATATTCTGAAATTCACTCGGAGCATTTTTGAGACCAAAGGGCATAACATTCCATTCGAAATGTCCAAAGGGGGTAGCAAAGGCTGTTTTGTATCGGTCTGACTCGCTAATCTGGATCTGCCAAAATCCTGACTTAAGGTCAAACTTTGAATAAATAACTGACTCACAAAGTCTCTGGATGAGGTCATTTTTATTTGGGATAGGATATCTTATCCACTCTAAGACCTTATTCAGGGGCTTGTAATTAATGACTAAACGGGGGGTTCCTCGCTCAATCTCAGCATTTTTTTGAACATAAAAGGCAGCACATGACCAGGGGGACTTGCTATGTCTAATAATATTCTTATCGAGGAGATCAAAAATTTCTTTTTTGCAAATCTCTAAGGTCACGCTATTCATCTGAATGGCATTGGCCTTAGTGGGGATATTTTTCTCGTTAAATCCTTTAACATAAGGAAGAGAAACGATATATTTCTTCCTATGCCAGAAAGCATTGGGAATATCAGAACAGACTTCAAAAATTAATTTTTTGTTAAAATTATCAATTTTTGATTGAAGTAATTTGCTGGATAGTTGATCTGAAATCTTTTTATATTTGATTTCTTGCTGTAAAAAACACAGCCATTTTGTTTTTGCAGAAAGCAAAGATTTCAGGCCTTTATCAGCTTTGATCTCATCACGAGATGCAAAATGAAATTTGACTTTTTGACCCAAGAGATTGGTAGTGATACCATCCTCTTCAGTTATAAAAGGATACAGGGATGAAATAAAAGGAATGCCTAATATGACTTTATCAGACATATTTCGGACTAAAACAGAAGGAATTCTAAAACAAACACTATCCTGGCAAATGTGAGCATTGTTGAGCTCATAATTGATCTTCATTTGGGATCCGTTTGCAGAAGATAATTTTTCAGTAGATTTTTCAAAATATTTGGAAGGTATTAGGCCTTCTTGTATGCAATTTAAATCAGAACCAGAATCAATCATAGCAACAACAGAAAAATGAAAATCATGTGAAACAACAATAGTAACACGTGAAAACCACTTTGGAGGAATTGTATAATGAACTAAACAGATCTGGTTTCGTGCTGATGACTTAGCTTTTTCACCATTATCTGATTCATTTGCTTGTTCATTATCAGATGGTATTTCATGATCAAATTGTTTGTCAATTTGGAAACGCAGAAATTCTTGTTTTAGTTCAGTATTTTCAAGTTGAAGATTACTGATTTCAGTTTTGAGTTCATTAATCTCTTTTTTGATAGTATTGATTTCATTTTGTAAATCATTTGTAGAAATGACCTTGGGTTTTTGTTTGTTAAAACGTTCCAAGATATCTTGAAAGCTAATCCTGGGTTTTGAAGTGGAAGCCTCTGGTTCTTTACGAAGCAGATTCTTCTTAAACTTAAGAAGATATTCTTCTTTTAGTTCAGGATTAGTGATTTGAGAAATTAAACTTAATAAAAGATTTTCTTGCTCTTCTTCTTTGGATATAGCATTAATTGTTTTATCCAATGAATTACAGCAAGATTTTTTGCAATTGCATCCGAGCTTGATATTAGCAGAATCATTTGATTTGGCTTCTGAGTGATATTCAGAATCACTAGAGCTTATATCAGGGATATCAGAAGATGAAGTAGAATGTGTTTCTAGGAGACGAAACAATTCTTCTTGATTAATGACATCAATATTCAGCTCGTTAAGCTTTTTCTTGAATTTGCTGGGTTTCTGGGGACATTTATTAGCAAAATGTCCAGATTTCCCGCAATTATAGCAATTGTCTTTTGAAAAACTAGGTTTCTTTTTTGAGGAAAACTTTGGTTTTGAAAAGGGTTTTTTGTGAGGTTTTTTATAAAATTCATCACGGGGTTTTCTTCTTGGTTCCCTGTGAGGTTTGGAATGTTTTATAAAATTATGCTTACGTCGAGATGGAGCAATAGGAGGAAAGCCATATTGTTGACAAAAGTTTCCCATTTCATATTTGGCTTTCGAACTATTCTTCAGCTGTTCTCGCAGCATTCTTTGATCATTACACATACGGATACCAAGTTTCTTAATTACACTGCATATATCACCATAGGTGTAGCTGTCATAATTAAGGAACCCAGAGATATCTGTAAGTTCATCTTTAACCTTATGAGCAAACAGACGAGGTAATCCATCAATAAATTTCTCTTTCCAGTAAGGCTTTTGACTGTCGTCACGAAGCATTACTCTGGAAATAAAAACATCTTGATACCAACTATAATCAGACATAGTATGGCATCTTAAATTATTCAAATAATCAGAAATACGATTGGTAATGTTGGAAGGAGTTCCAACGAAATGTTTAATTATTGTATAGATCAAAGTATTAACACCATCAGGATGAGCCATGTTAATAGCTTCATCAAAAATAGGTAACCCTTCTTCATTACACTGTACAGCGTTCTGAATGGTTGTCTTAGCATCGTCAGTGAGATGTTTATCCCACCAACTTCTTAAAACACCAGAAAAACCATTAGTTAAAATGGATACTATATCCGGCTGACGAATATTGTTGTTAATGTATGCATTAGCAACAAGAGACATTTTACTCATGGTATTGAGGATTTCTTGTTCAGAAAGTCCGTCAATATTCCATTCGTAAATTTTATCGGCAGAATATGAAGATTGAGTTTGAAAAACTTTATCTTCAAAGCTTAAATCAGGAGGAGTAGGTCTGGAATACCAACTCTTAGTTAGACTCATAGGATTGGGTCCTTTAGAGTGAATTCTAGAGATTTCAAAATCAGGAGTTAACTGAAAATCGGTGAAATTCTTTTCAAGTAAATCGATTTCTTTGGCTACTGAATCATCTTCGGATGATGGTTCAGTGGTTTCTGGAAAGACGAACTCTTCACCATTGCGTTCGATAGCACTGGTAGAGGGTTGTTCTTTTTTAAGATCTTTAAGCATTTGATTGATTTTTTCCAATCTCTGGGCATCGGTTTCAAAAACAATTTTTGACCGAGATTGGGGTAAAGCAATCAAAGGTTTTTCAATTTTTGGGGTTTTTAATTGATCTTTTGGAAATATCAAAGGATTTTCGGTTTTTGTAAAAACAGTATTGAAAGATTGAGAAACAGATTTCTCTGCTTTATCCTCAATCCTATCCAACTGTTGTCCAATCTTATGAAGAGCAAGATTTGCAAAATTGTTTTGTTGAATAATTTTATTTGTTTCTTTCAAAATCATGTCTTCATCTGGTTTTCTGGACACAGCAGAAGGAATTTTGAAAGGAGTAGCAGGAATTTCAGATCCTTTTAAAGGGATTAAAACAGTGTCAAGAGGCGGATGACTGGAATGTACAATCGTTTTGTCCTCTCGAATAAAATCAGTTTTAATTACGTTTAAAACATTTTTTGGGACATAGTAGTTTTCAAGAAAATCAAAGAAAAGAATCTCTTGTTGGAGGTAGTTCATCTTTTCTTTCCATTTTCTTTTAACTCTAAGTTTTTCAGAATCAGAGAAAGTCGTATGATAAGTTTTTCGCTTATCACGGTTTTCTTTTGAATTGTATTCGTTAAAAAGCTTGATTAAATCATAGTTAAAAACGTGATTTAAAACATTCAAACTATGATGAACAGGAGGTAGGGATGCAGCCATATCCGAAGCTGTTGGAGACAAAGATGATGTATCTTCGTCTTCTTTGGCTTCATCCTTTACGGATTTATCCTTAGCAGAATAAAAAGCTGAAGTAATCTGAGAGGAGGTGCTAAGTCCTTTCAGTTTTAAATCTGGTTTTAAATTAATATTTGGTTGGGCTGTTTGGGCTGAATCTTCCAGAAATTGTTGGAGATTTTGGTCTCGCCTTACTGGTAACTCAGAAACAGAATCAATAAAAGAAGATCTAGATCCAGCAAAAGAATTTCTTCGTAAGGCTGGGGTTTGATCAAAACTAATTTTAACAGTACCATCAAGGTATTGTTTAATATAATCAATATTGGGATTGGAGATATTCCTTGGAGGGGGCGGACATTCATTTTCCAAGATCCATTCTTTTGGGAGATTAATGTCACTCCAGTGAATGATTTTTGGAATTTGGATGTTCGCATTCTTGGTTGAACTCTGTATGAGGAGAGTCTCACCGGGGGTAGATTTTAAAATCATCTTTGGAGTTAAACTCGTTTTTAAAAGACGATAATAAATTCTATAAACAAGGGCAAGAGGTTTACTGCCCTCAAGCATATCGTAACCCACTGTTTGAATATTCAAAGTTAACACTTTGATGATATGGGGGTCATCAAGAGCAATTAAAATATTTGGAAAACAATCAAAATGGACTGGGCCATTGATTAAAGAGGATTGGATAATACCAAGAGCACTGGCCTCAAAGTTTCGAAAACGAGTGTCTCTTAAACACAGTAAAATAGAAGCTGGGATGCCAATCCTAGTTAAAGGTTTGGCTGCAATTTGGACAGAACCTATATGAAGAAATCTGTATCCTTTGGCCAAGGAATCTCGAATGAGTTTCTTGGTAAAAAGATAGCATTTCTCATCAGGTTTTGAAATAGAATAGGTTTGTTCAACCGTTTTAACATGGAAATCAGAAGTAAAACTTCGTTGAAGCCAAGAGGTTTGGTAAATAGAGTTAAAACTAATCTTAGGAATTTCCCAAGATTGAGAAGTATTTGAGGATTGCTCCTCAATGATATGATCTTCCTCATTAATACACAAATCAAATCAGAATAGCATAACAACTTTTCTCCCTCTCAATTCTTAAGACATAATATCAACATCCCTAATTTGGTAAACACACATTAATGTTTATATAGTATGATTTTCAATTTTCAAATTGTTTTGTGTTCAATACATGTCACATCAATAACGTGGTTGTTATCTATGGAGTTACGAGTAGCACCCATGCAAAACCATCAATAACTAATATAACTCTTATTTAATTTATACAAATTTTAAATATATAAATTTTGCACGGTTTTTTTATTATAAAAAATAAATTCTATAATAAAAAAATATAAAAAAATATGAACTATTTATTAATGATATTTACTTTTTTAAAAACTTTATACAAGATTTATATATTGAAAATTTACATCTAACGTTACTCTTTGCAGTCGGAACTTCTTGTTATAAGTAGCATGATAGCACGAGTACGATGATTAAAAATAATAATAAAAGAAAAGATTTGTTCATGTTTGGAAGCACGAGTATGATAACCAAGATCAGGTCATGCCGGGCGGCCCATTTGGATCATTTGTCCGGCAAAACAAATAGCCCGTGTTTGGGGAACGGGATTGCCCACCCTGGGTTTCCTCAAGCCCGCCTAGGCGCCTAGCTTTGAAACCTACCGCCGCCCTCCCCACTCCTCCAACTCGGGCGGGAATAGCTCGTAAGTGAGAGCCTAAAACCCTAGAATAAGATTCTCTTGCAGAGTAATCACCGAGACTCGGCGTCGAAGATGCCAGCGGCCAACCTGGAAATGGAGCCAGTGGAGCCACAGTCACTGAAGAAGCTCAGCTTTAAGTCCCTCAAGCGAGCCCTTGATCTCTTCTCCCCTCTGCATGGCCACCTCGCTCCTCCCGATCCCAAGAGGTCACCCTCTATATCACCCCCGAATTTATATGTTTATTCCTTACTGAATCTCGATTGTGACCCTATTTTCATTTAACTAATTGATTTTCTAATAAATATTTTAATTTGTGCAGTAAAAATATTCGCATGAGCCACAAGGTCGGTGAATTTTCCGTTCATTTACAAGTTCGGGTTCTTTTATTGTGTACAGAAAGTGAACAAATCTCGGAATGCATCTTGAATGATTTAAAGTTTGTTAATTAACCATTGAGATTGTAGTTTGAATGGGTTTTGAACGAGATTTTTATCTGGTTTGTAGGTAAGCCTGGAGTATGGAGGAAACAAAGCCATGACGAGTCAACCTTCCCTTGGGGTTAATGTCATTGCATCGGGTCATGGTGCTCAACCTCCAGTTCCTCCTAATACCCTCGCTCTTACAGGTATTTTACTACTTTAATGATAAAACATAATGATTGGAATTGAATTTTTTTTTGCACCGAAAATAATATGCAATTAGTTATCAAACCTTAACTAAATCGCTGAAATGTAGAAGTTGCATTAGCCAACATTAGAATGTCAATTATTGTGACACTTAAGGATTTTTCGGTATTTCCATGCTTGTCTCCCATCCTCAATGATTTATATACGAGTAGGATTGCAATATAAGTGCTCTATTATTCAGTCTTTTGATCAAATAGTGGTCCAGTTGAACGCTCAACAATCAAGAAATGTTGAATATAGTGTTTTTTTGTTATGTTTCTTTTATAGCAAATAATTTGCTTGGTGATGAGAAAAAGTTCCATTTGATTAAATGGGATAAGATTTGTTCCCCCCTTTCTTGTGGTGGTTTGGGAATAAGAAAGCTGAGCACTTTCAATAAGGCCTTACTCGGGAAATGGCTTTGGAGGTACCATCAAGAAAGTGATACTTTATGGAGGACCGTGGTTGATGCTAAATTGGGAGCACTTGGGGTAGCTGGATTTCTAATGAAGTGCGTGGTTCATATGGTGTGGGTGTCTGGAAATTTATTAGGAAGGGCTGTGAGGATTTTTTTTGCAATTTCAGATTTAAAATGGGTCGAGGCACAAGGGTCAGATTTTGGTTTGATGTTTGCTGCAGTGAGACTGCAGCAGTTGCCGATCATATGGACATTTCAAATGGCCCGCTGCAGTGGAATGTGCCATTTATAAGAGCAGCACAAGACTAGGAACTGGGAGATATTTCTGACTTATACAGCTCCCTATATGCATTGACTTTGGAGCATGGTGTAGAGGACAAAATGTTGTGGATTCATCCCGGAAACAAGAACTTCTCAGTAAGGTCATTTTATAAGGCTTTGACTTCCCAATCTTCTACTATTTTCCCTTGGAAGCGTATTTGGAAAAGCAAAGTGCCTCTAAAAGTTGCTTTTTTTGGTTGGTTGGCCTCTCATGGAAAAATCCTGACCATAGACAAGCTGAGGAAGTGTGGTATTTTCATAATGGATTTGTGTTTTATGTGTAAAAGGAATGGAGAACCAACATACAACCTTCTTCTCCATTGTGACATGGCGAATTCTCTTTGGGATGATATATTTGCAAGGCTGGATATTGCATGGGTGATGCCTAAAAGAGTGGTGGATCTCTTGGCTTGTTGGAATGGAGTAAGGGGAAATCGCCAAGTAGCGGAGGTTTGGAAGATGGTGCCTTTATGTCTTATGTGGTGTATATGAAACAAGAGGAATGGACATTGCGTTGAAAATAGAGAATGTTCTTTTTTTGGGGGGGGGGGGTATTAGAGTTCTTTGTTACTTTGGGCTAAGGCCATTGTATTAGAGGGGGCTAATTTTAATGACTTGTATGTTTTTTTTTTTGTTAGTACGATGTAATTAGGTATATTTCTCTTGTATACAACCTGTGTACTTGGGTTTTGCCTAATTATGAGGATTAATAATTTTTTTTTTAAAAAAAAGCAAATAATTTCCTTTTGGTTAGTGAAACAAAATTCATGAAGAAAATATGTTGGTATGCTTTATTTCTTTCTTAAATGACATTAGTTTTAGGCATTATATTGCTGCCATTGTAAACATGACTAAAATCTTTGGGATATGTTGTTATTGTTTTGTAGGTCCAGAGGATTCTAGTGATCACCAGAAGGGAGGAGCTCAAAATGATCTGATCGTTGGTCCATCCATTCAACCAAAGGCATCGTAAGTACTTTTGTGATACCCCATATGATAAGTAAGGGTAGGTGGTGTATGAGATCCCACATTGTTTGGGAAGGAAAGGTTCTTGCTCTTTATAATGTTCCAATGGGGCTTCAATTGTATCATTGATTAGTCATTTTGGAGTATAAGTCATGTGGTTTGGGCCTTCCATTGGGGGGTTACAAATGGTATCAAAGCCTATTCCAACCAGAATTTGAGACTTGAGCTGTCTCACCTACGATAGACGGGCTTGACGAGAATGTTGAGAATTTAAGGGGGGCAGATTGTGATACCCTATATGATAAGTAATGGTAGATGGTGTATGAGAGCCCATATTGCTTGAGAATGATAAGTTCTTGCTCTTTATAATGTTTTAATGGGGCTTCAATTATATTATTGACTAGTCCTTTTGGAATATACGCNCCCCCCCCCCCCCCTTTTCTCTCTTTGACTTGTGCACATACAGACACATTTTGATATTCCCGTTTTTAGTTACCTACCCTGCTGCCCATGTTTTCTGTGGCCCTTTTATAAGGAACAATAGTTTCTGTATTTCCCTCGTAGCAGGATGGTTAATCTTTAGGTATAATATTTCTAAATTACCACTGTACCATAATGGGTTGTCACTAATAGGGGTGTGCATGGTCAGTCGGTTTTGGTAGGAACTTCAACTGGGTTCTCTTCGAAATTGAGACAATGCAGGTATCATATTCCAGTTGGGTTGGTTATATTGGTTTGGGGATTGTCAGTACTGGGCAGAGGAAGAGAGTGAGTGGTGCTTGTAATGGCATTTGAGACAATAACTTGAGAGAGGAATATTGATGTTTGATCCTGAGCAATATTCCATTTAGATCTTTAATTGATCGAACTTATTTCGGATCATACGCAGGGAATAAGATAATAAGGGGTATAAATAAACTTAAGATTTGGTGATGGAGAAAGAGATTCTGACCTCAATAGAGACTGAGAGAGATGAGGAGGAGAGGTTCTACTAGAGATGAGGGATATGGAGGCTTATTGAGAGAGAATAGAGACTGAGGATGAGGATCCAGAATATTGGAAAGAAATAGATTGGGATTTACTTCTTTTGGGTTACAATCAAGTGTATACAACTTGAAAGATAAAGTAAAGACACCTATAAAATTTTGCCACATAAACTTTTGTTTTATAGATACATATGATTTTCACATATGTATATTTATCTTTATTACTATAATCTCGTTTAAGTTGACAAGTTCTAGAATCAGTTCAGTCGGTCTTTCCACTGCATAGGTATTAGTCTTTCAGTCTCTAAGTGACTTTTTCCCCTGAATGGTAAGCAAATATTCTCATATTCGGGCATGGTAATATTGAGTACTCTCACAACTTTGAGGCATACAAAACCAACTTTTCTTTTTTTATTACTTAAAATATTTTCTGTTGCATTTAAACTTATATAATTATATGGAGGAAAATTTGCCACTGTATTGAACTAGCACTGATGATGCATGCTTGTGCCAGGAATGATGTTGGTCTACCCAGCAAAAGCTCTGCAGTTGTTTCTGCTTCAGGATCATCTGAAAGGTTTTATCTTTTTTCTCTACTTTATTTCTTAGATGCAGACAAGTGCTTAGCATCTTTTTGTGGGGATAAGAAAAGAACCCCTAATTATAATACAAGTTCTTTGAAGGACTAAGTTTTTATAATGATTGAAGTAGAAAACAGACAAGTTTTTGGCATATTTTGCTAAAATAAACGTATAAAAAAAATATTTTGCTAAAATAAAAGAATTTGACACTTTTTGGTGAGCTAGTATTCATTATGTCATGCATGCTGTCTTTTGTTGAAATTTACTTGCAGTATGTGCAGATGCACTATATTTCTTGTTATTGTATATTGTTCTTCAGAAATGCTGTTATAAAGCATTGAAAATATAATTTATTTTTCTTAAATCTCTACAAGACAGCACTAGAAAATTGAAGGTCGGTTGGGGATTGTAGATTCTTTGATACATTAACTTGCACATCAATGTTATTGTTTGATGCTAACTCAATTTGACTTGAATTGCTTTGGTTTCTTTCTTTAGGAATTTATCTACATCTGCTATAATGGAAAGAATTTCAAGCAAATGGCCACGTCCTGTATGGCATCCTCCATGGAAGACCTACAGGGTAAGCCTTTCTTTTAATTATAAATGGATATACTGTAAGTGGTGGAGCAATGGCGTTAGTAATGCGTTAGGTGTTTTTTTTTTCCAATTCAGATTACGTGCTTGTATTAAAATTTTAGGATATAAATTCTGTTTGCTTTTCTTTAAAATATGGAACAAATTGTGTTCCTTTCCCTGAAGAAACTCTTGTGAAATTTTAAGCAATTTGTGCATTTCTGGGGAACCAGAATCCTTCATCCTTTTTTATATGTAAAGCATAAATTGTCAAGTTCCTATTTGGACTTGCCTTTGATATGTATGCAGTATTTTTCAATTTTGACTCCAATCACCGTTATTTATGAATTTTTTACTGTTAGTTAGAGTAAATTAGGTTTCCCTCTATGTTTGGATGGCTGCTCACTACAGCTCCTGTTTCTCTATTCTCCTAGAATTTTTGGGCCTTTGTTCCTTTTCTGCTGTCCCTAGTTGGGTGTTCCCCTCTTTTATATTTTCCTGTGTACTTGGGTTGTGCCCGCTGCTTTTAAAAAGATTACTTCGCTTGATTTATAAAAAAATTATAGCTAGATTGGGCTATTTTGGCAAACACACAAACAAGCGATTAGTCACTTTTCAATTTTTTAAATCCGTTTTTTTATTTTTGAATGGCGGAAGGTGGAGCCAATTTGCTAGTCTAGCCAGATGAGGTTGCAATGAAAAATAAAATCGAAACGAGGAAAATAAGGGAAATGTATAGTATTTTGTGTCCATGCAGCTACTTAACAGAAGAAAGTGTCCATGCAGCTAAAAAAAAAGGAAAAAAAAGTCTTCATCTGTAAATTTTGGGAGTTCCTATTTTTGTACCGTAGAATAAATACGGATTCCCAGTCTCTGTGTCATTGGTAATGGATTGGCTAACACCTCGTTTCTGGCTGACCTCTTGGATTATATTTTTATTTGATAAGTATGTTGTTAATGGTGCTGTATCTTTGCTTAGCCACTTTTACATTCTCTAATTTCATTTCTTTAGGTCATCAGTGGCCACTTGGGATGGGTGAGATCTATTGCATTTGATCCAAGTAATACATGGTTTTGTACCGGCTCTGCCGATCGCACAATCAAGGTATCCATCTTCAGTTTAATTCATCTAAATTAGTTCTAAACACTTGTTCCGACAATGCATTATAACCATTTGGGTTTGCTTTGGTGTCTTTCATAATTTTTCCTTTTTTTAATTTTACTTATCCAAAAAGCAGCTCTCTGATTTTTTTTTTTTTTTGGGTGTTACTTTACAGCCCCTGCTCTCTCTAGCTTCACATTTTCTAAGAATTCCTTGTCTAGTCATAAATTTTTTTTATTTCTCGCATGTGATTCCCATTGGATGATCTGAAATTGCTTGTTGTAAACTTGGAAATGTCTTGGGGAACATTACTGTTGTTAGAAAATGTTTTGGCAAAACATGGCCAGAAAGTTTGGTAAAAACTTACAAAACTGAACTGATTAAACTAAACAAGTGTGGCGTGCCAAAGCTCAGTTATTGCGAGAATGGGTCAATAAGGAGATTGTCTCTGTTATTTACTAACCGATGACTCTATTTTTAGGATTCAAAGAATAACAATTATGATTATGCTACTACCCTAATGTTTTTCAACATTTTATGCCCCATGATCTCCATCTCTCTAGATGTTTCTTGGTAAGGAACAACAACTGAGTATTTTTTCCCCTTTGATTTTTTTCTTTACCAGATTTGGGATGTTGGAAGTGGAAGGCTAAAACTCACCTTAACCGGACACATAGAACAAGTACGAGGTCAGTTCCTAACACGTTATTGATGGTACATCAGGTTCCATTGGCTAAATGGTAAATGAATCAGGTATAAGATGGTAAAAAATGTGTGATGACTATGAGGAATCCCTTGACACCTTGCTTACAGCCATTGAAGCAAGTCCCCTCTCTTGAGGATGGAGAGTCTTCTGCCTGTGGTTCCAATCTGAATAAAGGCAATAGAGATTTAAGAAGGTTACAATCCTCTATTAACTATGACTGGAAGTACAAGCTGAAGTAGAGCTAAAGGGAGATCTGATTGTAGGCATATTGTGGCCGGTACATAGCTTTTAGGGTTTTCTGTACGGGGTGCGGGGATTTTGTACTGTTTCTGTAGGCTTAGTGGGAAGCTCAATACTAAGTTAAAGGGATTTTTTGGAGGGGTAACTTTGTTTTGTGAGATAGGACTTGGTGGGTCAGAGCTTAGTTTGGTGGATTTTTTCTTTCCCTTCACTTTAGGTGTTTCTGTTGTATATTTCTTGTGTACTTAAGTACATCATCTGATTTTAATGAATTTTGATTACTTAAAATAAAATAAAAAAGATGGTAAAAATGTGCTTCTGCAGGCCTTGCTGTCAGCAGCAAACATACGTACATGTTTTCTGCTGGTGATGACAAACTAGTCAAATGTTGGGACCTGGAACAGAATAAGGTTAGAACCTCTATGTAAACCAAATGTTCAATGCTCTGTTGCATCAATAACTCTACTTGTTAAGAACATATTACTTTTGTTTAGGCCATCCGGTCTTATCATGGTCATCTAAGTGGCGTCTATTGCTTGGCTCTTCATCCCACTATTGATGTTTTGCTGACTGGGGGACGTGATTCTGTCTGCCGGGTATGCAGTTAATAAATATGATTGAAGTTACATACTGAAGCAGTTATAAGCTTCTTACTCAATTGAGGGTTTTTTTGGTGATAAATTGGGATGAGAAAAATGATTTTGTGTGTTTCAATGCAACTATGTTTAGGTTTGGGATATTCGTAGCAAGGCACAGATTTTTGCTCTATCTGGGCACGATAACACTGTTTGCTCAGTGTTTACTCGACCTGTGGTACGTGGAATCTTTTTCTGGTTGACACCTTTTCCCCCCCCCCTAATATATGCTGATTTCAGTTTGTAGTGTTTGCTTCCTAAAAGAGTTTATATATACATATATATGCACACTAAAAGCTTTCATATATACATGTATATGTCTAATACTATAATCAGGCANGGGGGGGGGGGGGGGGGTTGCCTGTATTGCCGTATTGAGAAGTTACAAAGGGACTTCTTGTGGAGTGGATTGGGGGAAGAGTTCAAATTTTCCTTTGGTTAATTGGCCAACAGTCTGTACTCCATTTTCTAGGGGTGGATTGGGGATTTGCCACTTGACAAAATTTAATCAAGCCCTGTTGGGTAAATGGTTGTGGACGTATCAACGCGAAAGAGGGGCCCTATGGAATTCAGTTGTAGATTCACAGTTTGGGGAGGCTTGGGGAGGATGGTGCTCGATGAGGTACGCGGCCCATATGGGGTGGGTTTGTGGAAATACATTAGGAGACATTGGGAGATCTTCCAAGGACATGAACATATTGTGGTGGATGACGGTTCTCATGTTAGATTTTGGAACGACAAATGATGTGGTGTAAGAAGTTTCCAAGACATCTTCCCAACCATTTTTGAGCTTGCACGAGGAAAAGATGCAGCGATAGCCGACCTATTGGTCATTTTCAGCGGCTCCCCTTAGTGGAATATTGAGTTCACTAGGGCAGCCCAAGACTGGGAATTGGAGACTATTACAGAATTTTATGCGACATTATATTCTGTAAACATTACCAAGGGTATAACCAATAAGATGAATTAGAGCCCATCCGGGAAAGGTAAATTCACTGTTAGAACATTTTACCAAATTCTAACAAGTCCTGGAATGACTATGCTCCCATGGAAGAGTATATGGCAGACGAAAGCTCCTTCAAAAGCAGTTTTCTTCGTATGGACAGTGTCATTGGACAAGATTCTTACCACAGATAATTTAAGGAAACGCTGGGTTATGGTGTTAGACTAGTGCTGTATGTGTAAGAAGAACGGTGAATCAGTAGATCATTTGGTTTTACATTGTGAGGTGGCCAGGACCATGTGGGATGATTTCTTCATGAGAATGGGATTGTCATGGGTCATGCCTCATAGATTGGTGGATTTCCTTGCAAGCTGGAGAGGCATCCACAGTAACTCACTAGTGGCAGCCATCTGGAGAATGGTTCCTATATGTATGTGTTGATGCATCCAGCAGGAGTGAAATGCTAGGAGTTTTGAAGATCGTAAGAGAACAACGGATGAGCTCAAAGTTTTCGTTTTTAAATCATCGATCTTATGGGCAGGGGCCATTGTTTGTAATGGACTAAATTTCCATGACTTTCTCCTTTCGATTGTAAACTGTACCCAAGGGCTTCTCATGTATACTCCCCGTGTACTTGGACTATGCTTATTTCAATGAATAAAACTTATTGATTACCTATATAGAAAAAAGCAAATCTCTCATTTGCTTTATGTGGCGTAGGAGACAAGTTACATCCTTTGAGAGGTTATTCAAATGTTAACTTAAATATCTTGGTTTTGTGTATTAGTTTGTGTGGATGTTACCAAATGCTGGTTCAGGGCTTTTTGTTGTTAATTTATATGCATTTGCACATCAATGGGTGTGGGGACTTTGGTGAAATCTTATATTATGTTTCTCATTTTTTTCAGGATCCACAAGTTGTTACTGGCTCTCATGACTCAACCATCAAGTTTTGGGATCTCAGATTTGGTAATTGTGTTTTAGTGATTGATTTCATTTCTTAAAAAAAAAATAAAATAGAATTAGTGATTTTTCTTTATTTCATTTTCTATTTCCCAGCCTTTTACATATATAAACCACATATAAACTGTTGCCTGGCAGGAAAAACAATGCTTACTCTCACTCACCATAAAAAGTCGGTGCGAGCAATGGCACCGCATCCTAAAGAGTATGTGCCTATACCTATTATTTGTTACTTGTGAAATAAGTCAAATAACAGAGCTGTGGTTTTTAATGTCATGCTTTTGCTAAAAAACATATCAACTATTGTGCCCTCTTCTTCTCAGGAATTGTTTTGCATCTGCTTCAGCTGACAACATTAAGAAATTTAACCTCCCGAAAGGGGAATTCTTACACAACATGCTGTGAGTTCTCAGCTAGCCTTTCTTTCATGTAAAGTTGCAGACAATTTTATTTTCTTCCCTGTTAATATTAATATTCTGTCTGTCTTGGGATAACCAAGTGAGATTGCGATTCTGATTTGTGATGATAGTCTGAGGCAACTAAGTGAAAGCTGCAAATAATTAATAATAACTATATGAATTTTTTCCTCTTGTCAGGAAGAGGCAAAATTAATGATGCACCCATTGTTTTGCACATATACTTCTATGTTTATTTATTTTTATTCCTTTCGTATTGACTTGAGCTGGAATCAGTCAAAGAGTCACTTTTAAAGTACACTCTGAGCATCCACCGAGTGTATTTACCAAGTCTAGTGATAAACTGATATTCTGATGTTGTTAGTGGTGGTTTTTGAGCAGCTCCCAGCAAAAAACTATAATCAATGCAATGGCTGTCAATGAGGAGGGTGTGTTGGCCACAGGAGGTATGGGATTTGATAAATTTGGTCGTGAATTATCTTCTATTGAAGGAACATGTGGAGAAAGACTTTTGGGTGCCTGATGTCTAGGCACCCTTTCTACAATTTACTCTCATAATTATTTTCTTCTATTTTCTTTTCTCCTTTTGTTTATATAAGGTGACAATGGCAGTCTTTGGTTCTGGGATTGGAAGAGTGGTCACAATTTTCAGCAAGCCCAAACAATTGTACAGCCTGGTATGTATTGTTTTTTTTTTTGGTGGGGGTGTGACTCAGGAGTCCAGTTTAATGACGGTTAAGTTCCTCCTTGCAGGCTCATTGGATAGTGAAGCTGGAATCTATGCTACATCCTACGACTTAACTGGTTCAAGGCTTGTTACTTGTGAGGCTGATAAGACAATTAAAATGTGGAAAGAAGATGAGAATGCCACACCAGAAACTCATCCCGTTAATTTTAAGCCACCTAAAGATATTCGGCGGTTCTAGTGGTCATCCTACTCTTTTTCTCAGGTTGGTTATATTCATGCTAGTTCACGTTGATATGGAAAATGTGAAGCAGAATTAGAACTGTAATGTGTGTACACGATTTGCTTTATTAAATACACGGGGCTTTCCGGTGAATATATTTTTGTAAGCTTTGATGTAACGTCAAGACCTGCAGGCAGAGATTTTCATATATTTGGTTTTTAAAGAAGTTTTCTTGGTACTGAAATCTTTAGCTGTTGTTGTAGAGTGACTGGTGTTGCTAAATTGTTTTTGTTTTGGGTTGATGTGGCTCAAAGTCATGTAAACTATTGAAACATTAGCGACTTGTAGTTGTAATTTAGGTGCCGTGCGGTTTGGACAGTGAGTTTAAATGAAAGTTGAATAAAATATTGTTAGAATATTATTTTTTAATATTATTATTCTTTTGAGATTTAAAAAAGTTAAAATGTTTATTATATTTTGTGTGGAAATTGAAAAAAATTGTAATGATGAGATGAGATGAGATGAAACACTTTCAATATTCAAACGGTGCCTAATCTATCAAATTAGTGCCAGTTTCCATCAAGGGCCTTCAGCATCAAACGGTTTAAATCAAGATTTTTAAAGCCGTCTCGTACGATTTGAATTTTTGGGTCCAATTTCACTGACGATTGTAGCTTTTATTGGACTTGGTTAGAATAATATTGGAAGTGCATAATTAGGTGCACCTTGAACATTTTTCTAACACTACATAATGAATTAAGTTTAGAACATAAAAACATGGGTTGCCAAAATTATGTTCCAGGTTCATTGGTTATAACTTATTACGTTCCCTAATAGTTTGCTCGATTGAAGCGAAGGTACGGTTTTTATTATTTAAACATCCATCAACAAAAGGTTACGTCTGTTCCATGTGTGCACCTGATTTGCCTTTTCTTCGGAGATAATACAGGAAAAGTTATGAGTCTTTGTTCCCAATAAAATGTACCATATCCGTAGTTGACAATCCTTGATGTTGATTCCTTGTTTCCAAAAGGCAGGCACTGTATTCATGGCACACCTGGCGGTCAATTAAGGAACAAAATCACATGTACTCGGTCACAAGTTCATGTAATCATGTCCAACAGATCTATCTCCTTTTTTTTCTTCCCCGATTGTCCGTTTCAGTAAAGGTATACGAATGACAATGCCTCAGCTTTAGATCAAAATCATGACCCTCCGGTAAGGTGGCCTCCGAAATAAGATTTTTCCAAGTAAAAGTACATAATCAAGTGGTTTAATAGTTAATTACGGGAGAGGGGGGAGTTTACTCTAAACATATGAATTTATAAATAGAAAAATTCTATTTATCATCTTCACATCACACACTAGACATAATTTATTAATTTTTAATTTTTAATTTTTTTTTTCTTATCAAATGTGTAATGTATGGAGGACGAATAGAAAACTTAATTATTTATGAAGAATAAAACTAAAAAAAATTAAAAAATAAAAATGGTATATAAGGATATGCGCATAAGAAAGAGGAAAAATTTTTTTGTACGGATTCTCTTTCTTTAGCCATATGATCAATCAATCCTTTTATACATCTGCGTTTCAAAAGAGGGAAAAAAATGTTCCATTTTTAAGACTTGTATATGCCGGCCCTAAATTGATCAGTGATCACTATTGTCTGTCCCCTGCCACGTACCATTGTTTCACAGTTTTCAAGACGTAAACCGAGTTGCTGCCAAATTTTTTTCATAATGTCTCTAAAGTGCTTTTATTTAAATTTTACTTCAATTTATCTTAATTTATTTCATATTATTATTATTATAATTTTTTTAAATTCTAATATAAAATATAATAAATAATTTAATTTTTTTTAATTTTAAAATAATAATATTATTAAAAAATAATATTTTAATAATATTTTATTCTACTATTTATAAATCATCTCAATTTCTCTAGACTAATCTTTCAATGCAAACCACCGAAGCACCCACCGACGAGCTTGATAGTGCTACCATGCTTAGCTCTGACAATTTGACACTTTGAAAATTTGATGTTCGTCTGTGATTGGTTGTATTGGCCATAGTTAACCCCATGGGAATAGTTCTCTTGGGATGGACGGCTTCCCTTTTTCCTGCCCTTTCCATCTTTTTATTATTATTTTGTTTCTAAAATAGCTTTTATTTCTTAAAAAAAGTTTGATTGAGTGTTAAAGTTATTCTCTTTGTGAAAGACTGAAGGCAGGAGTGACGCTTTTATGTAGGATCCGGCGGCAGATAAAGTGAGCAGGTGTCCACACACCACATGCCAAACCCGAAAAGAAAGAGAGAAAGAAGGAAAGAAAACGCAGGCAAGCCAGTGGCAAAGGCCAACCCTTTTAAGTTTGGAGCGATTATACGGCCAAATTTCATGCATGCAATGCAACTGTAGAGGTATAAAGTCCCCCACTACTCCACTCTACCTCCTCTCCCTCTTCAAAACCTAAACTTTACTCTCAGAGCTCTCTTCCCTCCTCAACTCTCCCCAAAAAACCTGTCTTTTCTCTTCGCATTTAGAAACAAACTCCGCCCTCTCATATCTCGTAGAAAACAATGAACTCCGAGCTCATTCATAGAAGCTACCATATCCAAAACCCTGAACGACCCAATGATCTTCATTCTCCGAAACCTGGAAAGCCTCTCCAGAATTCCACGAATACGTTCTTTCTCTACATTCTCCGCGAGCAGCGCCTCCTGTTCGTCCTCCTCGGCATCGCCATCGCCACGCTTTTCTTCACCTTCGTGCCACCGCGGGATCAAGATCACCGTCGATTCCATCTGGTCCCCGCAGACCGCCCGGTTTTCCAGTCGGAGGAGTCGAAGTCGACTGTCCTCCCGTCTACTGGGCGCCATGACTACGGACTGGCGCACGTGAATGTGGGTGGGAAACTGCCGCTGGGGCTGAAGAGGAAGACTCTGAGGGTGTTGGTGACTGGTGGGGCCGGCTTCGTGGGGAGCCACCTCGTGGACCGTCTGATGGAACGGGGAGATTGCGTGATCGTGGTGGATAATTTCTTCACGGGGAGGAAGGACAACCTGGTGCACCATTTCGGGAATCCAAGGTTCGAGCTGATCCGCCATGACGTCGTCGAGCCGATTCTACTAGAGGTTGATCAGATCTACCATCTCGCTTGCCCTGCCTCTCCGGTGCATTACAAGTACAATCCGGTCAAGACCATCATATCCTTTCTTTTTACTTTTTACACACAATAGCATTTATATACTCGCCGTATTTTCTGTTTGGTTACTGGCAAAATAGTAGTCATTGAATATGAGAACTTAGCAAGTGATTTGGAATCTTCTAACTTTTGAGTTCAAATTTGTATATACATTCACTTAGATTATTGGCATTCGAGATTCATTGAATTTATCAACGAGTTATTTTCAGCCATGACTCAAACTTGACTTGGGGAGTCCCTACAACTTTTTGCTGTCTTTACGCTCCAATCCCATTCTTAATAAGGTGCTACTATAATCACATGATCACGGAAAAAATCATGTAACATCATTTTCCAGTTGTGAATCACCATTTTTGTATCCCAAAAGGAAAATATTGTTAAATTCAATGCAGGTTTTAACCTAATTTTATGATCTTTTTGTAACGGCTTTTGTGTGCTTTTTATTGTTGTGGGTGCCGTTTTGGGGTCCTTGACTTAGTTTCTTTTATGGGCCCACAAGACCAATGTGGTGGGGACGCTGAACATGCTAGGACTGGCAAAAAGGGTGGGTGCAAGGTTTCTGCTAACCAGCACCAGTGAGGTGTACGGTGATCCTCTGCAGCATCCTCAGGCCGAGACCTACTGGGGCAATGTCAACCCCATTGGTAAGAACTAATCTCTCCCACTCTCTCTTATCCCACAAGTTTTGATATTTCAAAGTTTTAAAACAATAAAATCGATAAAATTTTATTGTCACTTAATGATCATTATTACTCTTATCTTCCCTATCTTTAACATTAGTACATGTTCACCGATTAGACACACCGAGACAATCTCCTCTATTCAGATAAATGATTTAAATGTGGTTCATTTTTAGCAATAAAACCATGCATATTGAGTTCTTGAAACATACTCCTTTGACTGATCTAATGAACTTCGAAAAGAAATGTAATTATTGATCATAATTATGGTCATTGATCGATCCCCCAAATATTACACCTATTAATATTATGCATTAATTTTAAATGTTTGTACGTTTAAATAGTGGCGAAACCGCGTGATTGGAAATGACAAGATTTTGAATAAAAAGTATTCTTTGCTCAATATAGAACATATGATAGCTTATAATTAACAATAATCGAAATGGCTAGTTTCATTCAATCAAGTTTTTTTACTCATTATGATTCTGGTATCATCCTGTACGTGTGCATCTTGGCATGGCAGGAGTAAGGAGCTGCTATGATGAGGGGAAGCGCACGGCAGAGACCTTAAGCATGGACTATCACCGAGGCCTGGGCATTGAGGTCATATTTACTTGTTATTCGTAAACTTTAGTATTCAAATACATGTGGTGAGGGAGGGAGTCATCACAGCCTTTTCTTTTGACCTTGGAAATGCACCAAGTTATGATCTTAATAATTTACAAATGTTTTATAGGTGAGGATTGCTCGAATTTTTAACACATATGGGCCACGTATGTGCATAGACGATGGTCGTGTTGTTAGCAATTTCGTAGCTCAGGTAATCTTTATATAATATATCCATACATACATATATTAATAATTTCCACTTGTTCATTCTTTTATATTTCTCTGTCTCTGTTTTCTCTATTCTAATTATTCACAATAATTGAAGAGTTTAAGAGAGTGCTAACAATTTATATCTGGGGATTCTTTCTGTTATTAATACTAATTGCAAAGGCATTAAGGAAGGAGCCATTGACTGTCTACGGTGATGGGAAGCAAACCAGGAGCTTCCAATATGTTTCGGATCTGGTAAGTAGTAATGCTTTTTTGTAAAAAAATAAAAATAAAAATCTATATATTGCAATATTCATATGGATATCCCCTTCAACATTTTTTTTTTAATGCCTTAACTTACCTTTATCGTATTAAACCAAACTTTTGAATCCATCTGCTTGTTTAGTGGCACTTTGTTGTCTCTATTGCTTTGTGCATATATATGTTTATATAGGTGTTACATGATGATGTATGCATTTTAAATTATCTTAATTTGAAAAGTCAATGAACTTCCCAAACCACATTCAGTTTTCATAAACTAGTGTCAACAATCCATCTGGAATTGTCAGAAAACTTAATTAGAGGGTCATATGTAGGTAGCAAAATATGAATATATAAATAATAGCAGATCAGATGTCGGTGTTCTGTGTATGCAAAACACGATCGGATAATGCTCAATATGATAAACTATATATGATGGCTTTCAATTATTTAGGATGTTTAAAGTTATCATGTTCTCTACCAGCCAGCTACTTGGATATCCCCTTTTTTTTCTCCTTTGGTACTTAAGATCAGTAGATAGATCTTAATGCAATCCTGATCCATTCTTTTTAATGGGGTTAAAAGAGAGAATAATTCGAATTAGTTGCAGGAGATTTGAATCAAAATACGTATGATGGTGTTTGATAATCGATGAAGTGACTGTTTGATGTTTTCTTTTCACTGTCTTAATTAGATAAGATATTTTCTTCCTTTACTTGCTTGTGTATGTCTGTGTTTGCGAATTGTATAAAAAAAAGAGCGTGGCTTTGGGGCTGGAAGGCAGGTGGTTGGGGTTTGCGGGGTAGGCTTTCTGACTGCAGTAATGGCCTGATGTCCTCCAACTTGTTCACTCAGTGCATTACGCATTATTTATGGTTGGTGAATATGAGAAGTGATGATTTGTGTTGTATTTGCACAAAACAATGTTAGGTGGAGGGTCTGATGCGGCTGATGGAAGGTGATCATGTGGGTCCTTTCAATCTTGGGAACCCTGGTGAATTCACCATGCTCGAACTTGCTCAGGTTGTGTTCATTATTAAATTCCCCCAATTTTACTACACATAAATCTCTCTTTGGTAGATAATCTCTGCACACAGGTGCAGTGGAAAGTTGAAAAGTATTAGGTCTATATAGAGATTTTACAAAAAGAAGTTCACAAATTGAAGTAGCTTAACGTAATGCACCAGATTTGTTTAACAATAGTAAGAGTTTTATAGACCAATCGTTTCTCATTTAAGCTAGAGCTAAGAAGAGTGAATTGGATATTGTTTGTGCAGGTGGTACAAGAGACTATAGATCCCAATGCGAAGATAGAGTTTAGGCCCAACACAGAGGATGACCCACATAAGAGGAAGCCAGACATTACCAAGGCCGAAGAGCTCCTTGGATGGCAGCCGACTGTATCCCTTCGCAAGGGACTTCCTCTCATGGTGGAAGACTTTCGACAGCGTATATTCGGTGACCTCAAAGACGTTGGAAATACAGATGCTATTATTACGTCCTTGGTATAAATATACACTTCTTGATCATGGCTACGCGCATCCAAGAAAGAGAGAGTTACAGTGAAAATAAAGATCCAATAAGAGGAATCCTTTTGATTAGCTATAACACCTTGGCTTTCTCTCGACAACATTGAAGAATAAAGTTAGCAGCATCTAAGACAAATCTCGCAACTCCCAGGAGAAAAGATCGTTTATGAGAGCGATTGAGCCACCCTTCTCTTTGTGTATATGTAGACTAATCCTATTATCTATATGTGCATTTGTTTTTTATTTTTGAAAAATATTGTTCTTTTTTCGTAAATTTTGTTATCTCTAGTCACGTTTGTTAGGTATCACAATATTTAAGTGGTTGATAAATGAAACCATCTAAAATGTATCATGACAATAAGTGTGATTTAGAATGATATAACTTAAGATAGACAAATTCTCGATATCGATAATATCATACAGGGTCCTTTGGTATCATGTCCATTGTGAGAAATTGTTAGGGTGCAACGCTTGGTTCTTGAATTTTTATGCATTTCTCAATGATAACGGAAGTGCTCATTCATCTAGTTTGGTGTCAAAACTTCCGCGACATTATACATGTATACATGTTTAAATACTTCACTTTATTGCAACTTTTTCTTTTAAAAAAAAAAAAATTATTTAGGGTTGAAGAAATTCATGGGCATAACTCATCTAATAAAATCGGTTCAACAAGATAAGATTGTTCATTCTTTATAAACATGTCCAAGACCTTATCCACATGTAATGTGAGATTATTCCTTAACACAATTCTTCACGTGTAGGTCAGTATTTTTCCTGGTCCTTGTCACAAGATAAGTAGTTTGGGTTCCATTCTTTTTGTGGTAGGCTCTGATACCATGAAAGTTTTCATAAACCTAACTCATCTCATAAAACCAGTTCTTTTTACAAGAGAGAATTGCTCATAATTTATAAATATGCCCAAGACCTTGTCCACAGGTAATGTGAGATTATTCCTCAACACTCTTCCTCACGTGCAGGCCCTTTTTTTCCTTGGTTCTTGCCACGGAGTAAGTAGTGTGGACTCCATTCGTCCTGTGATAGACTATGATACCATGAAAGTTTTCGTGGGCTTAACTCATCTTATAAAACTGATTTTTTCTGTAAGAGAGTATTGATAATTCCTTATAAATATGTCTAAGGATTTATCCACAGATAATATGAAATTATTCTTTAACAAGGATGCACAAGTTCCAGGGGCGGACCTACATACCCCCCCAAAAAATTTTAAAAACTTGTTTTAGTATATGGTTTTTTAAATATGTCCTAATATAAAGATTATTTCCCCTTCCCCCAAACATTTTCAAAAATCTTACTTAGTACTTAGTTGTCTAGGTTTTTTTTAGTTTTTAAACAATTTTTCATACTCATTAATAAAATCTCATATTCTCATTTTTTTTCACATCTCATAAGAGGAAAGAATATTGATCTCTTTTTATAAACTATTTGGTAAATCTACAACCTCATTTTTCGTATTTATTTACACTTTTATTTTCAAGTCTTCCACTTGCTAATTTATTAATTTGGATTAATTTTGTTAGTAAGTACATATGTCCTACCATCGAATTAACAATTA
>QEOT01007186.1:46072-57169 GCA_003123785.1 Pterocarya stenoptera | reverse complement strand
TTTTTTTTTTTTTTGTTCTCTGCTTAATCGTCTTAAGATATTTTCTGGTGTAGTTTTTTGAAGTGAGAGTACATTGGTACTGTCTCACTGAGAGCTTGCAAATAGCCAATTCTTTCATCAGTGGGGCCCTTATAAACAGTCAAAATGTCGCGGAAAGGTTTGATGGAGCAAGACCTGAGCAAACTGGATGTAATGAAACTACATCCACTCTCACCCGAGGTTATATCTCGCCAGGCTACAATCAATATTGGTAAGTTTTGTTCCCTATGAAAAGCTAAAGCCTCCTTTCACATGTTGGTTACCACAGCAGTTATGCTTGATTGAATTTTCATTCATCTAGTTGGTGATTGGTTGTAGATCCCAAAATTTATATCTGAAGCTGATCGTTTGGGACTAAATTCATTATATCAGGCACAATAGGTCACGTGGCACATGGGAAGTCCACAGTTGTAAAAGCGATATCTGGTGTTCAGGTGATTAATATTAATATAGATATTGCTTCTAATTTGCAATGCATTTCTTTCTGTAAGCATTAATTGTATGAATCCTTAGGTTATTCCAGTTATAGTATGCTTCAATATATTCATGTTATCATATATTAATCTTACTCGACTATGGAACTACTTGTCAAAATTTTAGTCAACTGTAGAACTGTATTCCATCCAGTGAAAGGAATAAATACTATTCAGTCACTTTTGGACAAGGAAAGTACTTCTCGATAATCTTAATTGAGCTTGTTCCAGAAGAATGTTGATTCTTTACTTTTCATGGGAATGGGAAATCTGAATATTTCAACAATTTTTGAGTCTCTTTAACAGTCCCACTAGAAATTTAGTGAACTTTCACTGGTTAAGCTAAGCTGTCTTGGTCTAGTGGTATTTATCCACTGTGAAGTGGATGCCACTGGTCTGATTTCTTTTGTTTGATTGAGGCAAACCTATGCTTGACCGTTATTTATTATTAAAGTTTGAGTTTAGATAAGAAAAAGACAAGCTTTGGAGTGCTATGTATCTAAATTTTCCTTGCTACAAACACTAATTGGTAAAATTTTGGAGTTATACCTCTGTTTGGTCAATCATCCCAGACTGTTCGTTTCAAAAATGAGTTGGAGCGCAACATTACCATCAAGCTTGGTTATGCTAATGCAAAGATCTACAAATGCGAAGATGAGCGGTGCCCTCGACCTATGTGCTACAAGTGGGTAACTATTCAACGAGTTCAATTATATCTTCATTCAGCTAGAAGAATTCTTTGATATGTTACATTGTTGATATAGGGCTTATGGAAGTGGGAAGGAAGATAGTCCTCTGTGCGACGTGCCAGGGTTTGAAAACAGCAGAATGAAATTGCTGAGACACGTCTCCTTTGTAGATTGCCCAGTAAGATTCTAAAATGCTTATTATTAACAGTTATTGTTTGTATGTACAGTTGTATGATTGGGTATATAATGTCTCAAGTTTAAAACCTGTTTTTTACTGATAAAAAAAATGTCTCAAGTAATTTAGGTTCCATGATGTGCTCTATACATGGTATTCCTAAATTTTGCAACTGAAGGTCCTACTTTCAGAAGTCTTGAACATGCTTAGCCTTAGCCCATGTATAAGTGCTTTCTTGTTTGGAAGTATTTTCATGTGTTGTTCATCTTATTAAGAAAGAATTTGTTGGAGGCCGTGTTTCTTTCTATTCTGAGATAATTTTCTTAGTGGAAGTCTGTGCTTGCATATCATATTATGATGCTAAATCATGATATATTTGGTCTTGAGCTCATGGCGATATGATGGTTTCTTAACCAATTCAACAGGGTCACGATATCCTCATGGCTACGATGCTCAATGGAGCTGCAATTATGGATGGAGCTCTACTTCTAATAGCAGCCAACGAAAGCTGCCCTCAACCCCAAACTTCTGAACACCTGGCGGCTGTCGAAATTATGCGCCTCCAACATATAATAATCCTTCAAAATAAAGTAGACTTAATTCAGGAGAATGTAGCCATCAACCAGCATGAGGCGATCCAGAAGTTTATTCAGGTAAGTTCTTGTAGGCTATCTTTGATGCAAAAACAACAATTCATTATTCAGTGTGCTGAAGAGTGTTGGTTGACTTTTTGTTTATAGGGGACTGTTGCTGATGGAGCACCTGTGGTGCCAATTTCTGCACAGCTGAAGTATAATATTGATGTTGCATGCGAGTATATTGTGAAAAAGATCCCCATTCCAGAAAGGAACTTTGTGTCGCCTCCAAATATGATTGTAATCCGGTCTTTTGATGTCAATAAGCCTGGTTTTGAGGTTGATGAGATAAGAGGTGGCGTAGCTGGTGGAAGTATTCTCAGGGTATGTTTCTGCTCTATTATATTGTACCAAAATTTAAAACCATGTTAAATTGTGCTCATGCCTTCTATCGGCACATTGATTTATTTTGATAAGTATGCCTTCTATCGGCACATGAATCGTTAATTGTTTTTACTTGGATTTTCTCAAGTATTTTGATCCATGTTATTCCATATATTTGGCTGTATCATGAGCACCAAAAATGTACATATGGACTTTCTTGGCACTGTTTTAAAATGTTTAAATTTCACCAGGATGGAAAAAGGTCATAAAGCAATAATATGCATTTCTGTTTTGATTAGTCCTTTGGGCTTTATTTCTACTGTTGATTATTCTCGCTTTTGATTCTACAACCTATTCTTCAATTTTGTATTAGTTTATGACTTCTTGAAGCATGCCAGAAATCTAGTTTTCCTGTCTGCCTTTATTGTGTTGGTTTGGACCACTGACTATTTGAACTCTGTAATTGAAACTTTCTGCCACCTTCTGCAAATATGGTTTTAGGAGTTGGATATGTGAAACCAATTGTATGTTGATATCCCATTTGAAACTGTTCTTTTGTAGGGTGTTTTGAAGGTAAATCAATTTATTGAGGTTCGCCCTGGGATTGTTGTTAAAGATGAGAGTGGGAACATCAGGTGCACACCAATATATTCCAGAATAGTTTCATTGTATGCTGAGCAAAATGAGCTGCAATTTGCTGTACCTGGAGGTCTCATTGGGGTCGGCACAACAATGGATCCCACATTAACACGTGCTGATAGGTTGGTGGGTCAAGTTCTTGGTGAAGTTGGATCACTCCCGGAAGTATTTGTTGAGCTTGAGGTAAGAAGATAGTTTGAAAACTTCTTTTGATGGTCTCCTGACCGGTGAACTTGGTATCTGTATCAATTTGCAAATATCATTTTTTTTTTGTTATATTTTTTTTCACTTCAAATTTATTAAGCGAGTGATATGCAATCTCCCCAATGCATCTCATACTTGCTGCTGTCGAATGGATTTGGTTAAACTTTGAACGGGCAAGTTATAGAATATTAGCGGTGGTTAATGCAAGTGTGTCAGGGTGGAAAAAACCCATTGATGTGCATTGATGATGACGCCTGATTTATTAAAACATTTGAATGAACTTCTTGAGGGCTCTAGATTCTTTTCCAGATTTTAAGTGGTGATACTCTAATGTTTCTTCTGGCATTTCTTCAGTTCAAGTAAAAACCTAGATATTGTTAAGACTGTTTTGCTGCTCCATATGCTGTAGGGGACTGTTTCAGAAAAGAAAAATCTGGTTAAAGATGATAAGTAGTGCTTTATTGATTACGTTTCGTTATGTGATTTTGCAGGTGAACTTTTTCTTGCTGCGGCGGCTTCTAGGTGTCAGAACTAAGGGCACAGAGAGACAGGGAAAGGTCTCTAAGTTAATCAAGCAAGAGATTTTAATGTTGAACATAGGATCTATGTCTACAGGGGCTAAAGTCCTTGCTGTAAAAAATGATCTGGCAAAGTTGCAACTCACATCCCCAGTGTGCACCAGCAGGGGGGAGAAGATTGCCCTTAGTCGACGAGTTGAGAAGCATTGGCGTCTTATTGGTTGGGGTCAGATTCAAGCTGGAGTTACCCTTGAGGTCCCGCCCTGCCCGATTTGAGTTAAATCCCTAAACAGGTAGACAGAAGAAGAACCAGTTAAACCGTTAAAAGGGAATTAAGGAACAATGTGGGAAGATAGACAATTGTTGGGAACCATTTTTGTCAGGTGGAGAAGAAAACATTGTTTGCATTGTCATTATTTGCTCTGTTGGATTGTGTTTCATTGTGCTGACAACTGTTTTTTCTTTTTTTTAGCTTGGAGTAGAGTCATTTTAATTTTTGAGGCTGTTTCTTATAGGTTTCCCTTGTTCTGTTCAATGTTTTGCTTCTCCTTGCTGTCTGCAAATTTGAGCCTCATTGGGGAGCAAATGGTTGGCCTCAATTTCCCCCTGTGGTCCCTTTGTTTGATGTTTAATTTGTCTTATGTTTGAGTATTTTCTGGGTCGGGCTTCATTTGATGGTCTTGCTTTACCATATACTTTCATATGCATAATAACGTTGGGGGTCAAAATTGAAGAATTTGCTGTTTGCACATGTGAGCTAAATGCCAGAATATACATAAAAATGTAAGATAATTCACTTTCCTGTCTAGCACGAGAAATGGAAACAGTTCAAACTTACATTGAAGAGAAGAGGCTGGGATGATAATATCCTGACAGCTACATTCAATTGATTTTTACAACATCAGGTACTTCTACTGGATATCTGTTGATATCGTTCCATGCATCTGCTATCTCAAACTCTGAGTCTCTAACGCACTTCCACACTACACTGTTACACTTGAACCCACTCCCAAAGGCAATTTGCCAGACCCTATCGCCCCTTTTCATCCTCCCCTTTGCTTCTATGTAACAGAGCTCATACCAAATGGAAGAAGACGAAGTATTCCCATATTTATAGAGAGTCATCTTTGAGGGCTCAACATCCTGTTTCCTTAACCGTAGGCTTTTTTCAATTCCTTGAATCACAGCTCTCCCCCCTGCATGGATGCAGAAATGCTCAAAAGCTTTCTTAAAGTCAGGTACGTAGTTACTCTTTTGCTTTGTCTTCCACATTATCTTCCTGCAAATCATGGAGAACCCAAACTTCAATTGCTCTGAAAATGGCAAGACAAGAGGTCCCAGGGCAGCAATATTTTCCTTGAGTGCATCTCCAGCCACATTTAGGATCCCCCTTGATATTGATACCCCAACCTTGTTCTCCAAGTCCACATCTTGAAAGACGCAGGCATGAGATATGTCATCTTGTGCTTTATTTGTTCGAACAAGGTGTTTTAGCTCATACTTTGCCCTGCTCTTGTCCTGTTCCCTGCTTGACAGCAATACCGCTGCACCCCCCATTCGAAAGAGACAGTTAGTAAGCAACATGGATGGGTTTTTGCCAGTATACCAGTCTTGGTTTAGGGTCTCAGTGCTGACAATCAGAGCCAAAGAGTTCCGGTGAACCCTCAACAGGTCTTTTGCAAGGCTCACTGATATGATTCCAGCGCTGCACCCCATGCCAGAGAGGTGGAAACTCATAATGTTGCTTCTCATCCTGAACTTGTTAACTATCATAGCAGTGAAAGATGGCGTAGCACAAAATAGGCTACAGTTTGAAACCAGAATATCAATGGCCTTAGGGTTGGTGTTGGTTTTCTTAAACAAGTCAGTAACCACCGAAAATATTACCGTCACAGCCTCCTCCATGGCAGAAGAGAGCGATTTTCTTAGTGGTAGTTGACTGACAGAGGGAGGGATGCAAGTTTCCTCGCTGAATCCAGATTTCTCTAGGATCTTGGTCTGGAAAGCAATACTCTCAGGATCCATGTTATCAAGAACGAAATGCTCTACAAACATGGACATTGGTAACCGATAAGAGCTGGGTGGTCGATAGCAAGCAAAGTCCAGTAAATAAACAGCGACTTTTCTCTTATATATAAGGTACAGGACAAGCATTCCTGCAACTAGAACCATCATAAAAGGGTGGATGCAGAAGACAGTGAGCTCAGGGAGGCTGGGTACATGTCGTAGGGCCATTGCCATGGAGGAAGTTTAGACTTGTTTTTGGTTTGTACTAGAATCGGATTATGCCCTGTTTGACAGACATGACATGACATTCAGTTGCATATGTCAAATGCGTTTGGGCTCTAGAGTTAGGGAGGTACAAGGAATGCATACAACATACAGATAGTGCATGATAAAGGAGGAGAAAGAGAGACCTACAGGTAAGGTAATTTGGACATAAGAGCATTCCAACATCCTTAAAAATGCTTTTTTCAAGGAATGAAGTCGTGCACGCAGGGCCAACTTCGTTGATTGTGTTTATTTGCTAATTCAAACTAATCTTAACCACAAACTCTGGTCCTAATCCTCTATATTCCAGCAACAGCTTGACTGTTATTGGTCGGTCACGCGGAATCCATGTATGGAGTTTTGCACATGACCTGAATTTTGAATCATATATAATATATACGGTATCGTCTCCCGACCAGTTGTAGATAAAAAAAATGGATAACTCATAGAAACTCCATTTTGAGCTGAACGCGTTTTGTCTTGCTGTAAAGGTTATAGAAAGTATATTTTACTCCAAAACTTATGTTATATACTCTGCACTCACATCCAACTCTTGTTGCATTATATTTGTTGATGAGATGTTAATTTGTACATCAACCATTAAATTAGTCTTTATTTTTCAAAATAATAAATTCAGAAATGATGGATATTGCTACATTAATGCAATGCAGTGGAATAAAAATGGAATGGAAGTGTAATATATATAAAATATATATCTAAATACAAGTACTTTTATTTTTGAGAAATTGATGTCATAGGCTTCGTATTTTGACGTGCCAATAAATATACTTGTACATAGATTTATGAATAATACTAATCTCATCACTCTCCTCTACCGCTCCATTTTATCGCTTTGAATTTTTAATTTTTTTTTAATTTTTTTTCTACTTAATGATTAAAGGATGTGTTTTTTAATAATATTATGATTTTTTTTAAAAAAATTTAAAATTGCTTTGATGTGTTAACCCACGTAATATAATTAGTTCTTGAACTTTATAATTCAACCTATCACATTAATTTATATCAATTTATAAATTTAATTTTTTAAAAACTTTTTAAAGAGGTAACTCTTTTGAGCATGTGCAAGGTCGGCTAAGGACGTACGTTGCCTAAAAACGACAAATTTGGTGAGGAAATGCATTGCCAATTTCCCATGCTGCTTTGCATTTTTTTTCAAACATACCATCAATGCACGAAGAATAAGGAATTGGGTATGTAAAAGGTTTTGATGGGATGATGATATGGAATTCTATTATTTACACACTAACTTTCTATAATCACTTTCAAAGTTAAATGCATGCGATCTGGTAATTGTATTGAAAATACGTAAACGGAGATATCGTACCCTATCTAGCACGCACACGCATAGTCGAAAGTATTCAAGAAAAAACCTTAGGTATCCAGGTCAAAGAATTATAAAATTAAAAATTTCAAAATTGATTACATGCTTGTTTGTTTTCATGACTAAAATTTAAAATTTTGAAAACTTTGAAAACCTCTCATCTCATTATTACAACTTTTTCAAATATCAAAATAAATATAATATTAAAAAATATATTCTAACAATACTTTATTCAATTTTTTAATTTTAATCTCAACTCATCTCATCTCATCTCTGAAAACAAACCAAGGTAAACACATTTAAGAGAAAACTTGATATGATATAAATAAAAACATGCAAAACAGTTGGGCTGGATAATGACAATCAGATGATTGGGCCTCAACAGGAAGAGGGGGCCATTCAAGACTGATTCATCTAAGAAGAACAATTTATCAGTTGAATCAGCCGAAGATTCAGAAGAAGAGGATATATACGAAGTGAAGTGGGACATGAGCTCCAGTTTACCAGGAAAGCACTCACGACTTCTCAACAAACTTGGTGGCCTCGCCTCGCGCCCCTTACCTTTTGAATTATATATATATATATAAGCACCCACAAACCCTAGTTTCTTTACTCCACTACACAGAGAAAGCGAGAGGGAGAGAGAGAGCAATCGAGCAGGCGAGAAAATAAGGCATATATAAATATATATATATATATATAGCTTCTGCGGAAGTCCTGTTTTTGCTCTCTCTTGGATACTCATTCCAAGAAGAACAGCTTCTGCAGCAGCTGCAGGACCCAACAATACACACACATAAAATGGCTCTCTCTCTCTCTTTCTCTCAGGCTATAAGCTTCTTGCTGCTTCACTTGCAGATGGTCGATCCCTCTCCATCAATCGGTGAGTTACCCAGAAACATTTATTTGGTTTTTCTACATTTTATGTTTTTTCCCTTCCGACATGCAATGGCATATATATTAAACGAAGAAAAAAGAAAGACTCGTACATATGCTAGTTTTTTGTGCTCGACCATGCACTGTGGGTAATACATTTCTCTCGGCAACAATAATTAATGCATCCTATCCTATATTGAGTTTGAGCGATCATTTAATTAGTCTCTAAACTCAAAACCAAACTTGTCTATTGCTTGATTTCATTTAGCTTTATGTACTGATCTGATCGTACTTATATTCTTGGTTCAAAATATTTTGTATATAAATTGTTCAACTTGTTTCAAGATTACGGTTTTGCTACTTGATCTACACATTCGAATCATATTCTGGACGTGTAAAATATTAATTATCATGTGCATTAATGTCACAACGCTTATTTGAGTCCCCCAAAAAGAAATGTATCCTTAAACCTGATCTCTTCTCCTTCTCACTAATGGATAAGTATGAAGTGATAGCCCAATTTCGTAGAAAATTGAAGCTGGCCCAGCCAGCTACCTCTAATCCATTAGGAGATTTCAATGACCAATAATCAAAGCTACAAGATTCGAGATAATCTTATGACCCGACAGTTTTTTTGTCACTCCGAAAAATCGAGTTGCATTGTTTCTGTGACTTGAAATATGCGTGTATTAACGCTCTTATTGTTCGTCTAATCAATGACTTATCATGCACGTTGTTTCTTTTCAGAGGAGTTATTATCACCGCGAAATAATTTTTTTTTTTAAGTTGTTGGGATTATGGGTTAACGTAAGCAGATATTTTTATATTGTTGTTAAGAACAAAAATGTCATTTTAGGTGATATGACAGCCGAGGTTATACAGTCGCATCACATGACTTGGTGTCGGCAAGCTTTGCAGGAGGAGGGTGCAGGAGAGCAACTGGTAGGGAAAGCAGAAGATCGGAGGGCTGCGATTAAAGAAGAAGAATCCGGGGCCTCTTCTGCATGGTGTCCCGACGACTCTGTGACTGGCAATTACAGGCCCGTCAATCAAGCAGATGAGAATAAATATTGATGCCGTGGAGCTTCGGGAAATGCCGTTGAACTGTTACAACAGGGCGAAGGAAGCGAGACCACACTATATATGCAGAACCCATGTGGTTTGGTTATCATATTCAGAAGGATTCTGTGGACGTACTCTGGAACCTGTTCTGGCTATAACTTATCAGGCTATTGAATTTATTTATTTATTTTTCTATTCGTCATCAAAGGCAATGAGTGACTTCGCATTCATTGTGTGCATATAGGCACAGCTGATCATGATGACTGGTTACTCCTTATTTTGGATAAGAATAATAATGCAGTCTGTCTTTTGTTACATTTCATTCTTTGTTTGCATATAGCCAGAGGTCTCGACCCTTTCGACTTGTCTAATCCGACATTTGATTTTAATTTGAAAGCTTATAAATTCATAAAAAACCTGGCTACGTAAACTTGGATTAATATATTGTTACTCTTTTCATAAAAATAAATAAAATATAGAAGAAAGCACATACCGTACTGATTCTGGAGCTCTTGATCTTCATCTCCTATTTGGTATTTGTATTAATTCAGGTATTGCGTATGATTAGTTGAATCTCAGCACTCGTACAAGCGTTTTGGGTTTGAGTAATTAACTTCACCGATGGATCGAACGAGATCAAAAGATTCAAAGCCTCTTTTTACTTCGATTAGGTCCAAAGGGAAAGTCGAAGCCCCGTGATTTGAAAGTACAGGTCTCGTGGTCCAGTACATATAACCACATTAATAGTCTTACTTACCCCATCACTGTTTCTTGCGAAGCAGCTTTCTTCTGTTCTTTTGCAATTGCTGTACTTCATCGACGAGTCATGTCACAATCATGAGCCCGCAGATTTTCTTTTTCTAATTACAACCAGGAAAAAGAAATAATATTTCCTTCCCTTTCCACCTTCAAGTCTAACTTTTCATTTGAATTTCTACATTCGCTTTTCATCAAAATAATTGAGATGAACTCTGAACTCTTTCTTGGGTATCCTTTGGATTGCATAAAGCGTTAAGACATGTTTTGCAAATACCGAATGGAACATTAACTAACCTTTCTGTTGATTTTTTTTTTATGATTAAGGACAGTAATTTTAATAATTTAATCTTGTATTCGCTTTGAGTTGTGCGTGGAAAACTTGTCCAACTGTTCAACCATATGGCTGCAAAGAACTCTGACATGTATGTATTGTCTACAGTGTTGAGCTCAATGATTAAATGACCACTGCACCAGCTTAGCTCCACACTTATAAGCTGTAAGTAAATTAGTATTTTCCATCAAAAGAATATCGCCAGATAGAATTTTTAATTCTAGAAGGTAGTCAAAATCAAAGAGCCTACAGGTCAATAACATGGCCAGCAACGATAGGATTGGATTAGAAATTCCAGTGTGTTTGATACCACCAAACATGTGTGTGCATGTGGGCAGTGAAACTTACAGTCAAACCATCATCATCTACATTTAATTATTTAATTGAAAAAACACATATCTTTGCAATAACATCACAACAACGCAGATTACAGAACAAACCCAACAAAGAACACAGATTATAACACACATGCCCAACAAATCACATGTAGTACTACTGATGAAATAAGTTTAAGTTTCATCTCCTTTTTCTAAGCAATAATCCACAGCGCCACACTCACAAGGTTTTGGTACTATTCCATTATCACTTAAGCCTCCCCAAAATGGAAGTTAAATGAAAATGGAACCCAGAAAAAGTGACATTAATAATGGAATTCACACAAACAGAGATAAACATGGAGTTGAAATCGACAAGTAACATGAAAATGTGTATTAAGCCAAAGGTAGAACTCTAGTATCGATCTCTAGCCTCTCACGGCCAG
>QEOT01007186.1:3158-40847 GCA_003123785.1 Pterocarya stenoptera | reverse complement strand
TAAATAAAAAAAATAAATAAATAAAAGAAGAAGGAAGCTACCTAAAAAATAAGAAAATACTAAATGTACTTAATAAAAATTTATAAAAAATTTGTTTTTCTACATGTCAGTTATTGATAGGCTGTAAATCATAAAATTTAAAATTTAAATTTCAAAAAAAAAAAACTAACAAAATAAATCTTATAAATAAAATTATATATAAAAATATAAGTACATGTAACACTACTATAAAAAAATATACAAATTGGATTAATTTGTATGAAGTCTTTAATTTGGCAGTTCCCAATATACATTAATGAATGATTTCGATCCTGTTTAAATATAAGAAATGTTTTATTTTATTATTATAAAATTTTTATATAAAATATATAAATAATTTAATTTTTTTAAATTTTTAAATAATAATAATTTAAAAAATAATATTTTATTTAACTTTTAACTTTTACTTCATCTCCTGCCTCTTATGGCAACACAGTATCCAAATTGCACCGAACAGTAGTGGCCAAAATCTTGAATTACCCTTTGCATGGATCTGTCTCATCAAAACCTAGCCCTTTTGGTAGTTTGCTTGGAATTAATTAAAGCTATTAATGCTTTAGGTAGCTAGTCCTATACTCTATTAATTGGCATATGAAGACAACGCTTTAAAGTATATTTGTTTTAGGGGAAGGGGACCATGCATTCTCTTGGGAGACAACATCACTAGCAAAGCTATAAATGCAGTTTGATTAGCTTGTTAATAATGCTTTATTTATTTGCACGCACAGGCGATGAGCAGAAGCATTACATAGCAACTCTCGACAACTAGATCTGCTTTATAAATAATGACTATTTGTTTGTGTCGATCGATAGCAACATCTAAGTTCTTTTATTAAATACAGTAGTTAGAGCTAAAAACTAAGGTATTCAATTCCTGATCATCATCAACTTCCTGGACAATAATCCCGATGATCTTCATATTTAGATGAAAATATAATACGGTAGTTTGGCCTTTTTACTAATTATTAATGCAAAACTTTCATAAAATAGAATGTCCTGGATTTTATATTAAAATTATGTTTAGATGTTGAGTTGAGTTGAGTTCTTTATAAATAATAGTGAGTTGAGTAGTGGAAGAAGTTATGTGAGACTCATCTAAATTGAATTTAAAATCTTTTTAGATGTTAAGATAAATTCAGTACTTTTTATAGAAAATTGAAAAAGATTGTAAATTCCATGTATAAAGATATTTTAAGTTGAAAAAAGTTGTGAGTTCCATGTGTAAGAAAGTTTTGAGTTAGAATGAATTTAGTAATTTGAGAATTAGATGTTTAGATGTTAGACTCAGTTTAAAGTTAGACTGAACTTAGCTGAACTCGACTTAATTTGAGAACCAAACACAACCTAAATTGATATTATATATACATATATATTAATTTCAAGTGAAATGATCAATTAGAGAAATTTATACTGTATAAAATCCAATATAAGATGGATAGGGCTGATGCCACCGATAAAATTCACATTAACATATTTCTATTGGGTTGAAAAAGCTTGTTAGTAAGCAATGATTCGTTTGGTATGGGAAAAATTTTGATTTTGATATGACTGTGATTTGTAAGATTAAAATTATTTTATTTTATCTCATCTCATAATTATAATTTTTTAAAAATTTCTACACAAAATGTAATAAACAATTCAACTTTCAAATTTTAAAATAGAAAAAAAAAATTATATTCTAAAAATATTTTATTCGACTTTCAACAAAATATTTTATCTCGACTTATATAAAATATAATAAATAATTCAAATTTTTTAAATTTAAAAATAAAAATTATATTATAACATATTTAATTTAACTTTCAACAAAAACATCTCATCTTCACCCGGAATCAAACCAGGCCAGTTTCTGTGTCGTTATCTCAACTTTTTCCCCTCAGGCAGAATCAACATGAGAGAGAGAGGGAGGGAGAGAGAGAGGGAGAGAGAGTGAGTGGTTTGGCTTCTTCCAAATGTAGTCCCAACGGTTTCCAATGTGTTTTTTGTCCAAGAGCATTCTACTTTTAATATGGTCAAGAGAGTCACGGAGTACCTGTCGTTCCCAAAGAAAGTAGGCTTATAAATCTTTATTGGAATTGGGTCATAACTGGTTACGTATTCTTGTTATCAACAGACATCGAATATGGTAAATACTGCAGAAGATCAGCAGGACTTCATGACGAGGGAGGCAGGGGAGCAAATATCCTACGTAAAAGTTTGTATTTACGAACAACTTCTTTCAATGGCTTCACACAAAATGACAAGAGAGCTTTGCTTAAATAGTTTATGGAGACTCGAAGGCAATGTTGTGTATATTGTCAAAGACAAAAGAAAGGGAGATACAAATTGTTATCGATCCCATGTATACAAACAATATCAGGTTCTTACTTTTGCCCAAAATATAAAACCTAAAGCCCAATTCAAGTCCAGCCTTCTTGCTAAAGAATTAGTTCCAAGACCCACCTTTTCAAAGAGCTTGAGCTTTGCTCGACCAACTCATGCAACCAGTCCAATTTATTGCCTTTGTTGATATCATGTTTCACAGTCCGAGCAATTATGCGCATTAAGTTGATCCCTTCTAGCATAAAGAGGAAATGAAGGCTTGGGGTAGTAGGTAATACCTCTGATGCTTAAGTCAGTTTGAGTTATGAGTTTGTGATCTGTCTGAGCTTCCAATCAATGTGTGTGTAGAACTTTTTGTTCCCAACGGAGAGAAATTTATACCCAGTAGGAGCGATCCCTTATTAGGCTGATTGTGGTGGTGCTCCTCCGTACCCAAGTCGTGTCATTTGCCAACTTGATGTGCCATGCAACAAGCCATCCATGCTTGATCGTGGCAACCGCTGACAATTCTGAGTCTTTGTCGTGGCGTGCCTGCCTCCGTCTTTCATTAAATATGGTGTGACTTCAATTAGGTGTGCTCACCTTCCAGGTCTGTCCAGCCGTTGGTGCTCAAGGACTTGGGTTATCCTTGACCTTGTGTGTGCAAATTGTCCATGCCCCACGCCCGCATGCTACCTTGTAGGCTTTCTGAGCCGGCCTCACCCTTCATAGCCCGGTCCGGGCTATCATATTCTCTCATACCAATTTCATCTTACTAGACTATCCTTAGGCCCACCCGTACCACTTGGACTAGGCTTGAGCGTCCAGGCCCATTACTGGGAACAGCTCCCCTTAGAGCCCTCTTGTTTTTTGAGTGTTTATTATAGTCAGTTTAAATATCCTACCCAGTTTACTGTTGTGATCTTATCTCAGAATCAATACAGAACCGTTTGCGTGGAAAACAAGCTGTGGATTTGCATACAGACAAGCTTTATAGGTCATAAGTTTTTCCTTAACCATTTAACGAGATGCTGATTTTTCCATTGTTTCCTACATTTTTTGTTTGTTGATAACTTGATATGCACAAATAAATAGAGTATGAAATTATTTATAAGAAAGGTAACACGCAAACCTTTAAGCATATTTCGGGCAATCAAATAACATCCAAACTTCGAACATGAAAGAGTAGCTAGCAGGGAAATCAAGCACAACCTGCGATATTCCAAGTACAAAACCCAGATCCATTTGGTACTTATACCAGAAAAATCAGTCTTGTCATTCGGTTGCACAAAATATAAGTGTAATTTCTATTTTCTTGCTTTAGTTTTAGGAAGATATTTCAAATTATATATGGTGTTACAAAATTCGGGAGAAAACTTACAAGAAAAAAAATATATTTTATTTATTAATTCTTCCACTGTCTGCTCGAGTATAAACAACTAATTAATGTCCCACTTACACCTTGATTAATTGTTGATAGTATGCTACACCATCGCCCGAATATGACTATTTGGAATTTTATGGAAATTCAAATCAATGGCGCCCACAGTGGCCAGCCAACCTCGCATCATGATATATATAATTTATACTGTCCGTCAAATATATAAATATATATATATATAAGTTATAGCCGGCTGACGAGACTGCGATTGATTTGAATTGAGTCTCTGTATAAATGAAGAAGAACAAGGTCTGTATAAACTTTAAGTGGTTGGTCGAAATAATTATTTATTTTATATTAAAAAAATGATACAGTCAATAATAATTATAAAATTGATAAAAAAAAATGTCTTATAATTACGTAATTACGTAACAGAATGTTTTATCAATTGAGGCTCAGGTACTTTTCAACTCTCATAAATTTGATACTCGAACTTTGAAAATTTTACGGTTAAGTAAATTTTGTCATGCCTGAGATTGTCACGTCATATTATTATGTTGTGTGTCTATCTTTGGGTGACGTGGTATATTAATATCATGTGTGAAGACTGGCACAGGATATTAATACGAATAAATATAGATAAAAGTTACTATTGAGAGTAACCATTTTGTACATATGATGTGGCATTATATATACTACACATCTCTCTAATTTTAATTTACCATCCGACTGAGAGAGAGACAATGAGAGAGAGAGACCGAGAATGAGAGAGAGCGGAGTGAGAGATGGAGAAGAAGAGAGAGACGAGCGATGAGAGTGGAAAGAAAAAAAAAAAGAGAAGAGAACTAGAAGCAGCTACGTAGTAAGTGCAGAGTATACACTGCTACAGTAGCTACTCTCTAGCATTCCTCTATTAATATTAGGAAAAAGTTATTTTACCTCTTAAGTTGTACCGTTCTACTTGACGATTAGAATTTTTTTTATTTAATAATTAAGAAAGTGATTTTAAATATATTGGTATATTTTTTTATTTTTTTAAATTTTTAACTATATTAAAAAAATGTGAATAGAAAAATGAAAAAAAAATTACAACAACAATTAAAAGTAACAATGAGCGATGCTATTCAGGCGGCAGACTAGTACCACTATTAATATTATGCCACGTGGCAATCTTCCATTAATTTTTTAACACATAATCGACAAAAGTATCTAATTGTAATTTTTATAAAATTTTATGTATCAACTTTACAAAAATTAAAAATCTAGATTTTAATTTTAAAAAAGGGGAAAACTCATGTAATAATTTATACCAAAATAATAAAAGAGTAAATACCAGAAGAAAATAACCATGGACGAGAAAAACATAGCTAGAGAGCACGTGTCCCCCAGTTCAAGAAAAGGGAAAATGAGAGAAAGAATGGCATGTAGTTCACGTTCTCTGAAAAATGACGTCATCAATCTATATATGCATGCATGTACAAATTAAACAAATGAATGCATATCAATCTCCATCTCATATCTTTATCGCCAAAGTCCTTTAATTGCTGACATTTTGTCCAGATGTGCTGCAGAAATTAATTAAGCTTGAGTGATTGAATTGGGGTGGGTAGGTTTGATTCGTGATGAGACCCACAAACAGCTCGATCCCAAGCAGAACTTATGCTGCAGCCATCCTGTTCATTTCTGCAAAATGCGGAGTCTTGTGCTAAATGCATTGTGTTTAGCGTTGGGTATTTCAAAATTTATGAGAAATTAAAGCATGAAGGGTTATCAATAAGTTAAGATATAAAATAAATAATAAAATTTATCTCTTCTCATCAGTTTAAAGTTTTAAAATAAGTGATGATTTCACATAGTATCAAAATAAAAATTTTAAGTTTGAATTCTGACTCTATATTCTATTCTATTTAATTAAATATTTCACTTGTTGAATATACTTATTGAAGAAAAATTTAGCCCATAAAAAGAGAAAATATTAAAATATAAAATAAATAATAAAATCTATATTTTATCATTCATATAAATTTTTTAAATAAACGATAATTTCAAAGAGGTAATTAATTATGCTACAAGGTAACAAGAGTGAGGTCCTGATTTTTATAACTTTAGGGAAAATTTTTTGAATTTCTGCAAAATTTGAGTTACTGATCAACGTCCTGTCTCCGAGACCCAATAAAATGCAAAAGCTACGATAATTGACAGCTTTTGTTCCCTCCGATCCTTTATTTGTGATAACTGGAGATAAGAGGAAAGATTTTTGTGTTGCTTTCACCAGAGATTGCTGCAGAAAAAACAGTGAGGTTGACACATAATATCCCACAGTACGGTTGTAATAACATAAACTCGTGACCATAAAGCGCATTAAGTGTTAGTATTGTTCTCTCGAGGCATGTCATTGAAGAGAGAGATAGATGATGTCTGTGGAGACCTGATTCACAAGCACATACAGTTCTTAATCTTGCGCATTATCTTATCAACATGGACTTTGTAGTTAGGAAAATATTAGTACGGTACTAGAATTTATTCTTGATCGTTTATATATATTATTTTTATAACTAAAGCAGTGACTTTTGATGTATTAATTTTTTTTTAAAATATTTAAAAGTATTAAAAAAATATAAAAATAAAAAGAAGAAAAAAATAAAAAACCAAATTTATAAGAGCGGCATGCCTAACGGTCATTACTGGACAGTAACTTAGCATCACTCTTTTAGTTAACAATCCCTCCCACTTTTAGGTCAAAGGTAATGGAATAAAAGGATTTGATTGCCCCATGGGAACTAAGACATAAGTAAATTAAATTAAGGAACTAATTTAAGGATCAGTCTAAGAACAAGCAAGCCAAGAACTCAAATCATGTTGAGACATCTAACCCAGAATCTTAAACTAACATACAGAGATACTATCTTGTTTACTTTTACAACTTATTTCATCTCATCTAATCATTATAATTTTTTTAAATTTTCACATAAAATAAAATAAATAATTCTAATTTTTTAAAATCTCAAAATAAAAATAATATTAAAAAAATATAATCTAATAATATTTATTCAAGTTTTTCAATTTAATCTCAACTCATCTCATCTCATCTCCGAAATCAAATGAATATTGGAGGATACATTAATAGATGAAGAATGTAAAAGAAAAAGAAAAAATAATAAAAAATAAATAAATAATATTATTGGATTATTTATTAAATACATATATTGGATTGTTCAGTTAATCACAGGACTTTGCCAATGAAGTGAGAAAATTATATGTACAGAGACAATCGAGCTTTGCATTCTTACCATGACGGCTAGCTAGAGGTGAGCTGTACATTACAACATTCAGCCCTGCACCCAAGAACCCTCGACTGCAACAATACGTGTTTCTTCCTGCGTTGCCAGTGGTTTGATTTGAAAAAGAATCTTAGAGTGTTTAGGGTTGGGCCATGAGAGTCCTCTTAACGCTTCTTTTTTTTTTTTTTTCATCGGAGTTATTTCATAAAGACTTACCAATGGCTGCACACGGTCCGGTCTAGTCTGGTGAGTTTTCGGTCCATCAATTAGACCAGACCGGACCGGACCAAACACCCAAGGGGACCGGACCAGACCGGACCGGTAGCTTTCGGTCCAGCCTCTTTTTTTTTTTTTTTAATATAAATCAATTAATAAAAAAAATTATTTACAATACTAAATTAAACTAAGTGACTTATTAATGTAGATTATATAACAAACTCAATAAAAATATATTTTATATGGTCAATGATAATAAATTAGATAAAAATTACATTATTGATAATGTTAATTATTACTTTATTACTAACTTAAAGTATGTTAATACATAATGAGCCATATACAATTTTTAACATTTTGTATATGAAGCAATAAGCATGAATAATTTAATTATTCATACATATTATATCTATAATTAAAAAAGATACATAGTTAACATACTATTATAAATAAGAATAAAATATTTAATTATACATACTATTATAAATTTATAAATTATACATATATTATAATTTATACTATAACACTTAATACTTAATAATATTAGTAATACATTAAAGAATATATTAATACATTGATACTAAATATATATAGTGATAGACTTATAATGATTAGTTATTATGAATCATGATTAGTATAAATTATAATTATATAATAGTATTAGTATAAAGTATTAGACTATTAGTAATATAGTGTAGCTATATATTAGTAATATTAGTATAAGTATAACTATAGTATAATTTATGATTCTAATACTATAATGACAATTATAGTATAACTATATAATAGTATTAGTATAAAGTATTAGACTATTAGTAATATAGTATAGGCTATAGGCTATAGCTATATATTAGTAATATTAGTATAAGTATAATTGTATAAGTATAACTATAATCTATAGTTAATAGTTATAATTATACTAAATCATTATAACTTATACTAATATATAATATAGTTATATTAAATCACTATAATATTAATATAGTATTATTAATTTATTAGTATAACTAAACTAATATAACAACTAATATAACTATATAATAGTATTAGTATAAACTTTAAAGTATTAGACTATTAGTAATATAGTATAGCTATATATTAGTAATTTAGTATAAGTATAATTGTATAAGTTGTATAACTATAGTCTATAGTTAATAGTTATAACTATACTAAATTATTATAACTTACACTAATATATAGTATAATTATAATAAATCACTATAATATAGTATAACTAAACTAATATAATAACTAATATAAACATTAGTATAACTATATAAATATATAATAGTATTAATAATCTATACTTAATTGTAATATAGTATAATTATATATATAATTAATTATATATAAAAATAATATAAAAATAATTTATATTCGGTCCGGTCCAGTCCGAAAAGCCACCGGACCGTGGACCGGACCGAATGTGGTCGGTCCAAAAAAAAAATAGACCGGACCGGACCGGACCAATACCGGTCTGGTCCAAAATGGCCGGTCCGGTCCGGACCGGCCGATGCTCACCCCTACAGTTATCATGGTAAGGAAGAATAAGAGGAACAAGCACATTTAGAGAGTGCAGTACACCGGAGAGTTGTATGCTGCGTTCGGGAAGGATGAATTGCTCCAGAAAAGGAATTCCATTTATTTAAAAACTTCCACGATCCTTTCTCGAACCAAACATGAATCTTTCGATTCATTTGGCTCTCGCACCCAATTATTTTAATTATTTATGAGAAATTCCCATATATATATATTTTTTGAATATAATGAGCCTATCCTCCCTTCTCTATTCATATTGAAAAAAAAAATCAAAACTGATCACTAATATAAGACCAAAATATTCATAGGACTCTTCTGACCAAACAAATAATTGTCAGTAGCTAGAATCGCTACTACTAGGAAGCCCACATCCAAGATCCCGGCAAGAATGGCAGTATTGGACTGGAATTTTTTAGGTTCCCACGAGTAGTTATTGTTGTATATTGTGATAAATAAATCTGATAATATTCTCAGCTACATATGATTATTAGTATTGACAGATCACACTTGGCACAAAATCAGCAACACCATGATTATAGAAAATTAGCCATTATAAATTCTTTCTATACTCTATTAGTTACCCTAGAAAGCTTAGTCTCATGTATCTATTTATTTGTCCATTTTTTTATTGTAAAATGCAGTTCTAGAAATAAAAGCTTCATATTCTTGTAAGTTTAACATGGTATTAGCCTAACCACAATCCTCTCTCTATTGTCTACATGGCCTCTTCTTCAAACCCTAACCACCTTCCTTCGTCCTCGTATCTCCTCCATCCCTCTAATTCTTCCCTTATACTTGTTTCTGGCCTTCTTACAGGGGACAATTTTTCCAAATGGTAGAAAGCCATGACTCATGCCCTTAATGCCAAAAACAAATTAAGCTTTGTTGATGGCACTCTCCCACCACTCGATCCTAACTTTGCCGACTACACCCAATAAAACCAAACAAAGGACATGGTCTTTACTTGGTAATATGAACCAGTAGGAATGAAATCCCTTGAACCCACAATCAATTTGAAAACTCACCCAAAAAAGTCAAAATTAAATCAATGGATGGAGAAACTAGACCCGATGAGAACTCGTTCTAAGAACCTATATTATATTAAAATTTAGACCCGTTGAAGAATCTGTCTCAAGAACCCAAATTACAAGGAGGAACGCCACAAAGGTTGTGATTTACATTTAATAAGTTCAAAAGTTCAATCAAGAACAAGAGGAGTAAACTCAACTCACAATTAAAATTCAATATGGTATAACCTTTCAAATGAGGCTACAAAAAGTATTTAAATCAAAATCTAATTGAAACCTTAGCCAAAATAAAGTCATTTCTTCCAAAAATATCCCTGCATGAACAGTGCCGCGCTACAGTGATTCAACTGCATTAATAGTGTCGTGCTACAGTAACTTCTTGAAACCCTAGTTCCTAAAAAGTAAATTTTCAAATAAGCCATTAGCCAAAATACAAGGCCTTCCCCAAAACCTTAGTTCATAAGAAATAATACATATGTAGGTCAAGCATCCTCAACCCCACTTATTTTAAACTAATAAAACAAATCTTTTAAATAAATTAAACAAGTTGAGAGCCTTCAAATGCCCAAAGCCTTTAAGTCATGTTGTTGCCTTCTTCCATAGTTTTTATCAAATGAATCAAAATTAGATCTTCATCATTCAAACTCATCTTGAATGTTGGGCTCTTACTAGACTCATCCCAAGTGGAATGCACCAATCCTTGCATTGTCTTCTTGATCTTCTTGACTCTTGACCTTATAATTCGCTCATCTGGAACTTGCAAATGATCTTTAAGACTATGTCCATCTTGATGCCCATCATTCACCCTCTCCTTAAAAGGATTCGACCTCGAATCTCCACCTGCATCAAAGGGAAAAATGTTTGTAACATAGAAAATTGCATAAATATGATACTTACCTGGAAGATCCACTTGATATGCATTATCATTAATTTGTTCAAAAATTTGGAAAAGTCCATCCAAGCTACTCCTGTCATCAACTGATAAGGTATTAAATCTAAAAGAGTAAATGGATTAAGTTTATAAACAGTTTCAAAAGGTGAAAATTTAGTAGTAGCATAAACACTCCAATTATATGTAAACTCAATGAATGACAAGCAATACTCCCACAAATGTTCATGAAACATATCTAAAGTCTTCCTTACACTAAAATGACCACTCTAATTATATGCAAACTTAATGAAATGCAAATGATATTCCCGTAAACGTTCAAGCAATAAGCAAATGACTATCAAATGATATTCCCACAGACGTTCATGCAACACGTCTAAAATATTCTTTACACCAAAATGATCCATCAAACTAAATCCATAAATAAGCAACCTACGCATAAGACTAGTAGGCTCACAAAGTCTATTCTTTTTAAATAAATATCAATCTAGTCTATAAAACTGACCAAATGAGGCTTTCTCACATACTCCATACATACTAACTAAGCAATCATCATTAACATACAATTTCTTATCATATTCAAGTCTCAATAACTTTGCATCTAAAATGATGACAAGCACATACCATCTTATAAAGCATTAACCACAAAATTTTCTTTGCTTTATGTATACTTGATTACATGAGAAAATATCTCAATGAATTGCACCCACTTGGCATGCATTCTATTCAACTTATCTTGTCCGTTCAAGTGCATCAAGGACTTATGTTCTTCAGAACGAGGTCAAGGTAGGCATTGTCGCACCTGACACAAAATCAATGTAATGCTCTATCTCTCTAATAGGTGGCAATCTACTAAACATACCGCTAGGAATCATAGCCTCATATCCATAGTTGTAAATTTCGTACCGTACCGGCAGGTATTTTCCGTACCGGCCACCGAACCGGTACAAATACACTATATATTCCGTACCGGTCGAAATACCGGCCGGTATCGGCCGATATTTCGGCCTGTACCGGCCTGTGTACCGGTCCGTACCGGCCGATATTTCGGGCCCTTTTTTTTTTTTTCATATTTTCAGACTACAAGTTTATTTTTTAACCCTTAATTCAGACTAGACTATTTATAATTTATATATCTATGTATTTATAATATAATTTATTTATATATAGACTATTATTTTGAAATATAATTTATATATATAATTTATTCATATACCGAAATGTTATCCCGAAACGGTACACGAAACGGTACCGGTACCGAAATATTTCGTTCCAGTGGCTCGACCGGTACGGCATCCGGTACGGTATTCAAAACATTGCTCATATCCCTGCAATAAATAAACAACAACACTAGATAAAGAGTCGTTAAATTCGTTAGTATAAAAGCTTGCCTTAACATAAAAACTCACTTTTGTTTCTTCGTTTCTCTCTGCAATCTCTCTTTCTTTTTCCTTTCATGACTCATCTCTTTTTTCTTGACTCTCAACCACCTCTCTATTTTTTCTCACTCTTTCTTTCTCTTGATGTTTCAGTCTCATTCTTTTTTTTTCTCTCTCTCTCTTTTTCCTTTTCACTTTCTTTTTTTCTCTCACTCTCCTCTTTTTTTGAACTCTTAGCCTCCAAATTGTTTTTCAACTCATTCTCTCTTTTTTGTGAGGTTTCAGACTCACCCTCATATTTCCTCTTAGGTGGTTCGATCTTCCCCTTAGTTACAGCTTGATCATTTTTGTCCTACTTTGATTTTCAAGGAGTGTTAGAAACTGAAGTATACCTTGTTGTACCACTTCTCTTTAACTGCCTCCCCACCTTCATAGTCATGTGCACCATGTCCTCTACCTCCATATAATTTTGCAACTCAACTATATTGGCTATCTCCCTATTCAACTCACTAAAAAATCTAGTCATCGTGGCCTCTCTATCCTCCACTACATTAGCTCGAATCATAGCCACCTCCATCTGCTTATAGTAATTCTTTACACCCTTAGATCCTTGTGTAAGATTTTGTAGTTTTTGGTTCAGATCTCTATAGTAGTGGCAAGATACAAAACTCCACTTCATGATAGCTTTCAACTCTCTCTATGTTTCTACAGACCTCTCAAGATTCCTCATCTTATTGGTCACTAATTGGTCCATCAAATAATCGTATAATCAGTGAACTCAATTGCTGCCAACTTTACCTTCTTCTCCTCAGAGCAATTATAACTATCAAACACCAACTCTATTCTTTTCTCCAACTCTAAATAAATTTCAGGGTCAGTTTTACCTTGGAATGATGGTATTTTCATTTTGATGCTCCCAATGTTCCTATCTACTCTATCTCAACCCCTTGGATTTTCCTTAAGTCCTCTTTCACGCTCAACTCCTCTATGTCTACCCAATTCAACTTTAAATGTTAGGTCTTCCTCATCCTTACCATACTCTCCATTCTCATACCCATTCTCAATAAATATTAGGCTCACGTCTCCTCCTATCTCTCATACATTGCAGATATCTAATCACTGCTTCACGTTGATCCATTCTATTCCTCACTTCACCCAACACCAAGTTCAACCGTTCAAACTGTTGTTGTATGGTTTGCAATACAAATGATAAGTTATCTACCATCCCCTTTAGTGATTAGTCACTCCTATGAGATATCAATTAGTGCTATATAAAAAGAATGTTAATGGAAAACTACACATATTCCCTTCTGTGTTTACACTCAAATAATGACACTCCACTTGTATTTCACTCTTAATTAACTTTTTCTCCATAATAGTCTCACACTCTCTTGCCTTTTACCTCAATAGTCTTCCCGCTCAAGTTTTTTAACAACTAGTTAAACTAAATCAAGATAATACAACCTTGTATTATTCCAACCAGTAATATAGATCTAAGAAACAAGAACAATAAACAATGAAGGAATAAAATGACACAAGACTCAATAAATTTATATGAAGGAAAAAGTAATTATAAAATAAGATACCAACTAGAAATATGTATCCAACCCCTTTGATGATAAAACTCAATCAACAAATGTATTTCTTTATCTTTGTTGTAACTATGTAGCAACTTTTGAGTATGCTATCAATTTTTTTTTTTGAATTTTTTTTCCTTTTCCTTTCCTTTCTTTTATTTTTATCAACTAATTTGATTACAATCAAAATAATAAGCAATTGAAAGAACCCTAACAATAAGTCAAAAACCCTAGAACAAGTGATATACGACAACCCTTAGAACAAGAGATTTCAGCCAACACAAACCCTAAAACAATGAAATTCGGCAGCCCTAAGAATAGTGAAGAAATTCGGCAGCGACCTCTTTTTTTTTCTTGTAACCCTAGAATAATGAAGTCTTAGAATTAAATATGTAATAAATAAAAGATAGAATCAGACTTGATTGGAAACCTTACTCTGAATACCAAATGATATGAACCCGTAAGAATAGAATCTCTTGAATCCACAATCAATTTGAAAACTCACCCAAGAAAGTCAAAATCAACTCAAAGGATGAAGAATCTAGATACGATGAAAACTTGTTTCAAGAACCTAGATTAAATTAAAATCTAGACCCGTTGAAGAACCTATCTTAAGAACCCAGATTACAAGGAAGAACGTTACAAGGGTTGTGATTTACTTTTGATAAGTTAAAAAATTCAATCAAGAACAAGAAGAGTAATCTCAACTTACAATTAAAATTCAATATTGTCTAACCTTTCAAATGAGACTACAAAGAGTATTTAAACCAAAATCTAATTGAAACCCTAGCTAAAATAAAACCCTTTCTCCCAAAAATACCCCTGCGTGAACAGTGCTATGCTATAATGATTCGGCTGCATGAACAGTGATGTGCTAAAGTAACTTCTTGAAACCCTAGTTTCTAAAAAGTAACTTTCCAAATAAGCCATTGGCTAAAATACAAGGCCTTCCCCAAAATCTTAGTACATAAGAAATAATATATATGTGAGCTAAGCATTCTCAAGCCTACTTATTATAAACTAATAAAATAAATCTTTTAAATAAATTAAACAAGTTGAGAGCCTTCAAGTGCCAAAAGCCTTTAAGTCATATTGCTGCCCTCTCATAGTTTTTATGCAATGAATCAAAATTGGATCTTCATCATTCAAGTACATCTTGAATGTTGGACTCTTACTAGACTCATCCCAAGTGAAATGCACCAATCTGCATTGCCTTCTTGATTTTCTTGGCTCTTGACCTTGTAATTCGCCCGTCTGAAACTTGCAAAGGATCTTTAAGACTATATCCATCTTGGTGCCCATCACTTGGCTTCTCAAGTCCATTAGTTCTCGTGAAGTCTGACTTGATCTTAAATCTCGTTTTTATCACGGCAACAATGCCCATATCTACTATGTCAAATGTGAACTGTCATCCCTGCACCAAAACACACATTCTGTTCATGAGTATTACAACCAGATTAAACAAATCTAGGATGAACTCAGCCATTTACAAAAAAACAATGATCTCAAAGAATTGCAACAACAAGCAGAGGATGAACGTGTTTATCAATTTCTGCTTAGTCTCAATGATTCATTCTCACAACTCAGAAAATAGATTCTTGCTATGGAACTGATGAGTGTACGAAAGTATACTCTAAATACCCTATTATTGGACTATAATGCTAAAATATGAATAGAAATTATAGAAATTAATGTGTATTCTTAAATTGAGTTTCTATTTATTTTGTGATACTCCTAAACAGATTTTTATGTTTAATTTTAGGGATTATTAAAGAATAAGTCAAAACCCAGTCAAAGTCAAAGGACTTTCAAATGGGTAAGAGTTGGAACAACCTAAGAACTTTCAATGAGTGTAGTACTCTTCAAATACGGATAATGATGAGGTTTAAGAGTAATTCGGATCAAGAGAAATAGTCAGAGTCCAACATGCTATAGGAGACTGTTTGGATATACTTTAGTATTTCGAATGTAACTTTCTACTCACATATCGGATTGATTCTATTCTAGATGTGTTGGAAAGCTAACTTAAAGGGCTACGACTTTGTCTCTAATACAAATTTTCAAATTCGAATTCCTGAAGTGCATACGTGGCTGTCAAGTTAAGTCCTATGATTTAGGCGATTTTTCTAGGTGGGAATCATGAAGATATTAGGGTTTCTTCCCTACTCTATATAAGGATATCATTAGGAGGCTGAAGGGAGAAAAATGGAAGAATTTAATTCTCATGTCTGCTGTTTGCTTTACATTTCTCTTGAGATTTTTGTTGTCCATTATATTTATGGGTAACTAAATTCTTAAGTAGGGCTAGAGATGAACTTGCACATTTGATGGTATTTGTAATTTATTTTTAATTTATGTATTTGATTTTCAATTACTAAAACTCTTTTGTTTTATCATTCTCAATTCATCGTTGATGTTTTCTTCCCCGAATAATCATAGAATTTATTCTATTATGGATTCAGTCATGCTTTTTCTATTGAATGGATTAGTTCTTTGATTATGTTTGGATCAATTACTTATCTATATTTATTTAATTCTTTGCTGCAATATCGCTTCTTGAGTATATTGTCGTCGTTAGATTTTCTCAATAGTGATAATAATTAACGTTTTTAAAAGTGGTGAATGTTTCTTCATAGGGTTACATTTGATTTAATTTTGGTTTATAAATCTATATCTTCCGATTGAAAATTTTGGGAATTGAGTTTCCAATTGAGTTATCCAATGAATCAAGAATAATTAAAATACCGGATTTGTGCAAGGGATTCCTAACGCTCTACTGTTTGTCAAATTTAAGTACTTTTTCTGTTAATGACTTTGCTTCACTTTAATTTACATTTAAAATTAATCTTTGCTCTCCATTGATCATTTAATATTTTTTCTTAGTTTCTTAGTTTCTTCTACTATTATTTTAATTTGTGTCTTTGTGGAATTGGCATCCCAAAGCTGTGCTACAACTACCGCGTTATTCTTTAGGCGTAATCAAATTTTGGCGCCGTTGCCGGGGAGACGGTAAAAGAATTGCTAGATTATTTTTCTTTTCAGCGGTTTGTAAAGGCGGTAACTTCGTTCCTTCTTTTTGCTTGCTGCATTTTTTTTTTGTGATTATTTTGTTACCTTGTATGCACAGATATAGAGACGTTTTGGGTAGATTTGCTTATAGGCCTGTGCTAGAGTTAGGATCAAACCTTTTAAATCATTTATTTGACAATCCATCTAGTCCTGAAGAAATGAGTGAACACGAAGATCAACCCATTAGAACTCTTCAGGATTACCTCCACCCTACGCGCACAGCCACACCATCATGCATCATGTTTCCAGCTAATACTCGCAAACTGGATTTTAAAATAGGGATGATACATTTACTCCCTACTTTTCATGGCTTGGAAAATGAAAATCCATATGTGCACATTAGGAAGTTTGAGGAAGTAGTTGCGACTTTTCATAGTCACAATGCAACTGATGACATTGTGAGACTTAAGTTCTTTCCTTTCTCTTTGAAGGATAGAGCTAAGAGTTGGCTATACTCACTGAGACCCCGATCTATTGGGTCATGGAGTGAGATGACTCAGGTCTTCTTTAAAAAATATTTTCCTCAACATAAGACCAACGCTTTAAAAAGGCAAATCTCCACCTTTGCACAAAAGGATAGTGAGACTTTATATTAGTCTTGGGAGAGATTTAAAGAGTTGTTGAGTATGTGTCCTCACCATGGGTTAGTTAGCTATTTTTATGAGGGACTTACATATAAAGAGCGCCAATTTGTAGAGATGATGTGTAATGGTGAGTTCTTACAGAAAGATCCTGATGAGGCCATAGAATACCTCAATGAGCTTGTTGAAAAAGCTCATACTTGGACTGGACTTAGTGCTACTGAGAGTACAAATAGGTCACGACCTGCAGGAAACCCAAATGGTGGTGGAATTTACCATCTCAGGAAAGAGGATAACTTAAAGACAAAGGTTGAGATGCTCACTAGGGAGCTAGAGGTATTAAAGACTAAGGACTTGAAGCCAACACACGTGGCTAATCATGCAGAGTCTTTTANCCAAGAGTGTCCCACACTTGCTGAGATGAGAGGGTTGTATGAGGAACAATGTAATGCCTTAGGTATGTACAAGAAGCCTTTTACACCTTACTCTGATACCTATAATTCGGGGTGGCACAATCACCCAAATTTTAGCTGGAAGTCTGAAAATCAGCAACCTGCACAACCCCCTAGATCATATCCTACACCATATCATGCACCTTCATCTTCTAGGAGTCCTTTAGAAGATACTTTGCATGCGTTTATTGAAGCACAGGGTAAGACTAACCAAAAATTTGAATCTTTGATTACGCAGGTTATGGAAAAAAATAAGGAGATAAAGAGCCAAGTATCCAAATTGATAAGCTCATTGAGTGTGAATGAGCGAGGTAAGTTCCCTTCTCAAGCTCAGTCCTCACACCACGGTCAACGCATGGCGAAAGAAAATTTGAAGGAGGTGAATGCCATTCTGACACGAAGTGGTAAGTCATTACACATCCCAACAACGAACAAATCAGAGGATGTGGAAAAGGATCAAGATAATTGTGATGCCGATGCCCAAGGAACCAGAGGTGACAAAGAGTCCTATTAAGGTACCATTCCCTCAAGCTTTAAAATCAAGCAAGTGAACTATGGATCCTAACAATGAAATCCTAGAGAATTTAAGGCAGGTAAAAATCAATCTTCCTCTTTTACATGTGATTAAACAAGTGTCTACTTATGCAAAAGTTCTCAAGGATTTGTGTACAGTTAAGAGGAAGCACAATGTGAAGAAGACAGCTTTCCTAACAGAGCAAGTTAGTGCTCTAATTGAACAACGAATTCCTCCAAAGTACAAGGATCCTGGTTGTCCAACNTCAATTGGCTGACCGTTCAGTTAAGAAACCAAGAGAGATAGTTGAGGATGTTTTGATCCAAATTGACAAGTTTTACTACCCTGTTGATTTTTTAATTTTGGATACTTAATCGGTTGTTGAGTCTGACTCTAAGATTCCTCTCATATTAGGTAGACCTTTCCTTGCTACGGCTAATGCACTTATAAACTACAAGAATGAGTTGATGAAACTATATTTTGGAAACATGACCATGGAGGTCAACATATTCTATATCAGTAAGCAGCTTGGGGAGGATGATGAGTGTCAACAAACATACATGATTGATGCACTCATAGACAAGGGAGTTCATACAACTCATAATTCTGATTCCCTTGAATGTCTCCTTATTAATTCTGAGTTTGATACTATGAATGATTCATCTAATGTTGTTGATGTTTGTGCTATTTTTAATGCATCTCAGGATTATGGCCCACATATTTTGCAACCGAAATTTGAGGAACTGTCTAAGAAAAGTGAAAAGTAGATTCCTTCAAGCTTGGAGAGTCCTAAATTGGAATTGAAACCACATCCCTTAGGTTTAAAGCATGCATTTCTCGACCTAGGTGACACTTCTCCTGTTAGTATTTCTTCGAAATTGAATGCGAGTAAGCTTAAGAAATTTCAGTTGATCGAGTTAAAGGAGTTGAAAAATGATGCTTATGAGAACTCTAGAATCTATAAGGCTAAAATGAAAGCGTTTCATAATAAAAATATTTTGAGAAAAACGTTTAAGCCTAATGATAGAGTGTTCTTATATGATTCTAGAGTCCATAAGCACCCAGGAAAACTTCAGTCTAGGTGGACCAGCCCTTTTATAGTTGAGAATATTTTTATAAATGAGGCGGTAGAAATGTGAGATCCTAAGGATGGTCGGATTTTTAAATTAAATGGTCAACGCCTTAAAGTATTAATTGATAGGCAAGTTCCAGAAGTGGAAGACATTCCACTTGTGGATCCGGTCTATCAACCTTGACCACAAGACGCATGTATATTTTCTTTTTCTCTTTATTTGTTTTGTTTGTTTTGTTTTCTCTCTTTTCTTTTTTGTTTGCTGTTGTTTTCTTTGTCTTTGTTTGCAGGTTAGTTTCATTTTGTCATTTCAGCTTACCATTTTTAGTGCTTAGCAAGCTACTCGCGTCACTCATCAGGTGTATTTTACCCTTACTCCCCATTCAAATTTGATTCTTAAACATTGAGGACAATGTTTCATTTAAGTTGGGGGGTGGTGGTGCAAATTCAGTATTTAAAATACTTGTTGAAACTCTGTGGCATATTTTCATGTGTCAAATTTTTTTAATTTGCATCACATGTGCATCATTTTCACATGTGTACTCATTCTCATTCATAGTCATATTCGTGAATTTACCAAACCCACCATAATCATTTTTGCTGAAGCATTCACAGAACCCCTAATGCACTCATCTAAACTTTGTGGTAAGATGGTGGTTTGACATATGTAACTAGAGAACTCTTTTGCTTAAGTATTCATGTGAGTTTTGGAGAGGATATAGAGCCTACAAATGCTGTAAGTTGTGATAATCGTTCATTGATCTATTGAATTTGACACTTCTTTTGAGAATATCATTACATGGTTTGTGGTAAGATAGTGGATATACTTGGAATATGACGAAGGTCAACTTAGGATCAACGTTTGAGCCTTTCAAGCTAACCCTTTCCATCAGATACCCTTAGTAGCCAACTTTGAGCCAATAAACACATGTAGCTTTTTCTTTTCATATACCCACATCATCCATACCTCTCCACATTGGAGTATAACCTATACACTGATTTTTCCTATCCTTGTTACTTCCAAGTGTGTACTAAAAGTGGAATTTATTTTTCTTCTCAATAAAAAGAAAGAGAGAGAGAGGGGAAGAACCTGAGTTACAAGATGTTCAAGTGGGTGAGTTTTAAAGGTAAAAATACCAAGGTTGGGTAAAAATAGTAAAATTCCAGGATGACATACATAATTGTTCACCAAATAAAAAAAAAAAAAGAAAAAAAAGAAAAAAAAAGAAAAGAAAAAGAAAAAGAGGCATTATTCAATGATTTGAAAAGTTTGAGAGTACATCAAGTGAGAAATGTGATTTATTGAGAGGTTTAATAAGATTCCCTTTGTATGTACTTGAAAGTTTTTGAATCATTTTCATCCTTTTATTTCATATAGCCCCGAACTCAAACCACGTTACAACCTTTTGTGTTGACCGTTCTGATCCTAAGTGAGGTTTTGGAAAGAGTGGTGGAAGTCTCGTTTATTAGTGTTCCTATCATAAGATCAATATTTACTTGTTGCTTGTACATAATTGCCTAATTCCCCATGAGAGTGTGTGTACACCCATTGTCAACTCCATAGAGAGAATCCTCACACGGAAACACTTTTATACCCATGAGTTATGGAGTTGAACCTTTCGCTTGAGATGTTCTTAATGTTGCATGTATCAGGGCTTCTGGTTAGATGGATATAGTTTGGAACATATACACACTCTGTGGATTGCTATAGGTGGATTGCTTGTGATAGGGTTATTGAATTCCTAAGATTGCTTTGATATGTGAATCTGAAAAGTGTGATTTAGTGGCCTTTGTGTGTAATTTTATTTGGTCTATCTCAACGTCTTGGCATGAAAATTGCTAAGGACTAGCAATGAGTAAGTTGTGGGGTGTGATGAGTGTATGAAAGTACACTCTAAATACCCTATTATTGGACTATAATGCTAAAATATGAATAGAAATTATAGAAATTAATGTGTATTCTTGAATTGAGTTTTTATTTATATTTTAGCATTATAGTCCAATAATAACGTATTTAGAGTGTACTTTCGTACACTCATCACACCCCCCAACTTACTTATTACTAGTCCCTAGCAATTTTCATGCCAAGACGTCAAGATAGACCAAATAAAATTACACACAAAGGCCACCAAATCGCACTTTCCAGATTCACATATCAAAGCAATCTTAGGAATTCAATAACCCTATCACAGGCAATCCACCTATAGCAATCCATAGAGTGTGTATGTGTTCCAAACTATATCCATCTAACCAGAAGCCCTGACACATGCAACATTAAGAACATTTCAAGCGAAAGGTTCAACTCCATAACTCACGGGTATAAAAGTGTTTCGTGTGAGGATTATTTTTATGGAGTTGACAATGGGTGTACACACACTCTCATGGGGAATTAGGCAATTATGTACAAGTAACAAGCAAACATTGATCTTATGATAGGAACACTAATAAACGAGACTTCCATCACTCTTTCCAAAACCTTGCTTAGGATCAGAACGGTCAATACAAAAGGTTGTAATGTGGCTTGGGTTCGGGGTTATATAAAAGAAAAGGATGAAAATGATTCAAAAACTTCCAAGTACATACAAAGGGAATCTTATTAAACCTCTCAATAAACCACATTTCTTACTTGATGTACTCTTAAACTTTTCAAATCAGGAACCCTTCCCCCATCACCAAAATGTTTTCTATTCTTTTTCAGGAAGAGCAGTAACGTCTCCTCACCTTCGGCCACCATCATTGGACTCATTAGTTTTTGCTGCCCACTCAATTGGTTCTGTGAAACCCACCCTCCAATGCACGGAATGCGACAAAACAGGCCACATGCGTGACCATTGCTGGCGGATCGTTGGCTACCCACTAGGTTGAGAACCACAACACAAGCCGCGACCCTTTCTCTAGTTTGTCGCCGGTGGTGAATCACGCCTCCACCTCATCTATTTCATTGCCAGTGCCTGGTTTGTCCCCAAATTTATACCGAAAGCTACTCAATTTTCTCAATCCGACCACCTCCTCAACCAACTTTGTGGGTAATGTTTCCTTCTTCCTCTTTTTTGACAGCCGCCATGATTGGGTCATGGACAGTGGTGCTAGCGACTACATTTGCCACGACCAAAGCGTCTTCGGCAAGCTTACATTTTCCTCTTCGAAGAAGCACGTTCGATTACCCATAGGCCACACACTTCGTATATAAGGTGTCGGCACTTGTGTTTTGACCTCAACCCTAAGTTTGCAAAATGTCTATTATGTCCCTCAACTTACAACTAATCATTCCTATATTGTTTCTTTTTTCTCTATCAACTATTTTTTTAGGACCCACACTCGACAAGGCTGATTGTAGCGAGTGAGCTTTGCAATGGGATCTATGTACCGACCTAAACCCATTATAGCCCTCTCCGTGCAAACTACTGCGAATAAAACCTTATGGTACCAACGCCTAAGTCATCCTTCCCGCTTAATCATTCCTAGTCTTTTCAATAACCCCTGTGTCATTTCTGATTGTGATCTTTGTACTCGTTCTAAGCACACAAGACTACCTTTTCATTCTTATGCTAACAAAGTACTTTTATTTTTAATCGCATTTTTTGTGACATATGGGGTAGTTAATCATACTTCTTCACTATGTGGCCCTCATTACTTTATTACAATAGTTAATGAGTTTTCACGCACTATTTGGATCTATTTCATGTGTTATAAATTTGGAGGCTTGTACCCATCTCATGCATTTCTTTGCACTTTTCTAAAATCAGTTCAATACCATGATTTTGATAATTAGAACTGACAATGGACAAGAATTTTTTTCCCATAAATTTCAAAACTATCTCCATGATTACGGCATCATTCATGAATGTACATGTGTTGAAACTTCACAACAAAATGGTGTTGTGAAACGTAAACACCGGCACCTCTTGAATGTCGCTCGCAGTCTCCGTTTTCAAGCTCAATTACCTTTGACAATTTGGGGTGAATGTGTCCTCACCGCTGCCTATCTCATCAACTGAACACCAAACCGTATTCTCCAAAATAAATCTCCATTTCAACTTCTCTTCAACACTTCACCGACCTATAATCACTGTCGTGTATTCGGTTGTTTTTGTTATGCTCAAACCCTCCATGCTTCCTGTGATAAATTATCTCCTTGTGTCTTTCTCGACTATCATAGCACTCATAAAGCATACAAACTTTATAATCTTAACATTCAAGCTATCTTCTATTCTCATGATGTCACATTTCATGAACAACAGTTTCACTTTCAGGAAATTCCTGATCTTACATACATCCCTCATTGTCCTTTATCTCCCAATCCCTAAGCCTATATTGTTGTCCCCTTTTCTCACTTCTTTCGTTAGTACCCTTGATCTACCCCCTCTTCCAACTTCTCTTTGCCCTCGCCGCACAACTACCAGACCAGCATATCTTTAAGATTATGTCTGCCAAACCCTACACATGGAGCCCAAGGCATCCTCACTTGCTGCACATTGCTCAAGTATTGCTCACCCTTTATCTGCTTTTCTTTCATATTCTTATTTCTCACTTTCTCGCCTTACTACTTTTACTGCTCTCACTACTTCTATTGAACCTTCATGTTATTTTACTGCTCTTCACCATTCCATTGGCTTGAAGCTATATCTGCAGAACTTCATACTCTTGAAGGCAATTCCACTTGGACACTTGAGCCACTACCTTCTGGCAAGAAACTCATTGGTTGCAAATGAGTATTTCAAACTAAGCTTAAAGCAGATGGCTCTGTCGAAAGATACAAAACTCAGTTAGGAGCCAAAGGCTATACTCAAGTTGAAGGCCTCAACTACCATGAGTTTTTTGCTCCCGTTGCTAAAATGACCACTGTTCGATGTTTGGTGGTCGTAGCTACTACACAACAATGGATCATCTATCAATTTGATGTCAACAATGCCTTTTTATATGGTGATCTTGATGAAGAAGTCTACATGACACCACCTCCTGGTTATTGTCTTAAGGAGGAGACCCGTGTCTGTAGTCTCTGCAAATCCCTCTACGATCTCAAACAAGCATCCCACAACTGATTTTTTAAACTAACCACCGTGCTTCTTACTATAGATTTTCTCAATCTCAGGCAGATCATTATTTATTCACCTTGGTCACTTCCACCAATATTACTATTGTTCTCGTCTATATTAATGATATTCTAGTTTCTGGTAATGATCTCTCACAAATTGAGGTTTTCAATTGTGTTTTCTCCATAAACTTCAAAACTAAAAATCTCGGTCCTCTCAAATATTTTCGTAGTCTTGAAGTTGCTCGTTCACCGAAAGGCATATTCTTCAATCAATGAAATTATGCACTTGATATTTTATCTGACAGTGGACAACTTGGTGCCCAGATTGCCCACTTTCTCATGAAACAAAACTTGAAACTCACCAATCACGACGATTATATGAGAAGGAGAATAAAAGACAATAATTGTACTTTACTATATTGGGTGGTGAATTTCTTCACATGCGGTGTACTGCCAATATATTGAATTTGATTGTTATGGACGACTTTAAAAATGCTTCTGAATTTATAATAAAGATTAGGGATGCCGTCAGATATGTGAAATATTCGCCATCAAGATTTTTCAAGTTCAAAACCTGTGTGGCAAAAGAAAAGATCAGTGGGAAGATGATTTGCTTGGATGTTCCTATTAGATGAAACTCCACATATATGATGTTGAGTACCGCTGAAAAATATAAACAAAGCTTTGAACAATATGTGTTTGTGGATGAATAATTCTTGAACCCCACTAGTGATAATTGGAAAAATGTACGGATTTTTTTAGAGTTGCTGAAAAGTTTTTATGATATTACATTGAATATTTCTGGTTCTTTATATGTGACGACTAATGCATATTTTGAGCAATTTTGCACAATTGAAGATGCATTAAATGATATGTGCTTGAATAATGATATTATCACTAGCACTATAAGCATAAATATGAAAAGTAAGTATGAAAACTATTGGGGTAGCACAAATAGGTTCAACTTGATGATATATGTTGTTTTTGTGCTTGATTCACGATACAAAATGATGACAATGAAGTTTTGGTTGCAAAAGTGCAGAGGGGATGAGTTGGTGGATAAAATAGAGGACAAGATTAAACTCCTTTTAAGCCGCTTGATCAAGCAGTATAACACATTAGGTGTGGTTAGTGGAAGAGTTCTAATGTGGCCCAAAGGAGGCCAAGCACTACTAATACAAATATTGGTAATGAGTCGGCATCGCCTCTAACTAAATTTTGGATCATGTTCACCAAATACTTTGAGGAGGAGGGTGTTATGGAGTTTAGATCAGAGGTAGAGAAATATTTGTCTAAGGTGTGTGTAAAAGACTCGCTCGGTTTTGATATCCTAGAGAGTTAATGTTGTCAATTTCATGTCCTTGCTGAGGTAGCACGTGATGTGTTAGCCAACCTCATTTTCACTGTTACTTCAGAGTCCACATTTAGTACTGGAAGATGCATATTAGATCATTTTAGGAGTTCACTATCTCCAGAAATTGTCGAAACTCTCATTTGCACTCAAAATTGGTTAAGGACCAAACTTGTCGACATCCGTGAGTTGGAAGAATATGTACAGTCGATGGACCTTGAAGGTAGATTTATATGTAAGTTATTTGAAACTTGAAATATTGTTTGTATTAATCTATTATCTATTTAAGTTTTAACTCAATTTTTAAATATTTTTTTAGATGATTATTCAGTTTCATCTTCAACTGAGCATTGAGTATTCATCTTCCTCATCTTTTTTGGTTTTGTTAAGCAAAATCTGGTATGGGGAAAATTGTTGTTTTTGTTTATGCCCATGTTTGATATTTTATAGAATTTTATTTATAAAAGTTAACATTCTTCTTTGATGTATCTTAGAGCTACCATTTATCCATGCTTTATTCAAGCTTCCAGAGCTAACTTTACAGGTCGTCATATTTTTCCTTGCAGGAAGATGGAGTAAAGCCTCATGTTGAGGGTTTGATATGACTGACTGGATTTGGGGTCCAAATTCCATGATTATGGTATGCACAGGTTCATTTACTCAAATTTTCATAGATATTTTTGGCCTGAGACTTGCATGCGAGATGGTCATGTATGATAATATTGTTTTGGTCTTGAAAATAAAAAGGCAAAAGGAGTACCGTAACATTAAGAACGTGCATTGAGAAAGGAGAAATCAATGCACATATTTATTAGCTGGAACTCTGTAAATGATAAGAGATACTTCACAGTTACTGAATTTTAATTAAAGACCCAATACTTATTAGCTTTGGTGGTTCAACTAAACCTCATAGTACTGGGATGAAATGAGTTGAATTTTTTTTTTTAAAAAAAATGTATGTTCTTCAGCAATATGTGATTTTGGTTTTTTTCTTATGTTTTTTTTTTTTTTTTAGCAGCTTGCATCTCATACGCATTCCTTTGTTAATGGGATTGGGTATGAACTTATTCCTTTGTTTGAATATGAAGCTAAGGGGATTTAAACCGAGTGATGGTATTTCATATAGAACTACTCCCTACCATATATATTTTCTAATTAACTTATTATCATATTCATTGCTTGGTTGATATGGACGGTGATAAGGAGCTACTGATGTCCCAGATGAATTTCGAAAAGAAATTTAGACAGTCTGCAATTTTGTGACTTCAACCTTAATGGAACAGGGTTCTTCAATAAAACAGGACCATTAGATATGTAATTTTCATATATTGTAATTGTGTTTTGTAATGTAATGTATAAATATCAAATAATTTAATATGTAGTGAATTGCGTTATGTGTTGCATGCATTTTACATCATAAGCATTGTATTTTCTTTTTTTTTATTAGATGCATTTAGTTAAAAAAGTAATTAGTTGTTTTATTTATTTATTTTAAAGGAAACACTTCTTATAACATTAACCAGAAATATTAGTTGTTTTATATATAAAAAAAAATCATGCTTTTCAATATTTTTTCTTGAAAAATTTGTAATAGAATATAGGCTTTTAGATTTAAAAAAATTATGCTTTTCAACATTACTCTTCTCTTGAAAAGAATTTAATAATATAGGATTTTGTAAAAAAAAAAAAAAGGTACAACCTGAAACCCGGATTTTTAGGATGTAAAAACTCTGGCCAACTTGGGCTAGAACCCAACCTGGGTTTGAAACTAGGGTTTCGGGCAGGGTATACCCCCATACGGGTACTTGGTTCAGAACCCGGATGAATAATACCATGTTAATAAGTCCACAAAGATGAGTTTAACAATGTGCAAATGTAAGGATCGAATGCTCTCAAAGTCCTCCATCAAGCGATGCTTTATTATCCTCCAAAATTTACTTCTGCATGAATTCACAATTGAATCGTTAATCATCCTAATTTACATTGAAAACTTCAATTGTAATGCTCAAGTATTGATATAAGTATATCAATGGCTACATGGATTAAAAGTCTTTTTAGCTTACACGGGAAAGAAACATCAGTACTGAAATAGCGTTGCCTACCAAAGAAGAGGCCCTAAGTTAATCTTTCTTTAGATATACAATAAATATGAATAACCAACATCATACAGAACAGAAGTGTATGGCTTCTTACCTATAACCCCAATATCTCAGTCCTGCCATGTCAGACGAAGTAGTACTATTTTTGGTTTAAGGAGATCTAAGAGGGAAAATTTAGTATAAAACGGTTTCTTTAAGGGGAAGAGGCCAGAGGAAAAGCTGGGGATAACTAGAAGCTGGAGAGGCTATGAGATCGAGGAAGGAAAAGAAGAAACATTCTTTCCCAACCTTTCTTTCGTAATCATTGGCATGTAGGCAAGAAACATATTTTAACTACCAAAAATGCTAAATCACCCGAAAAAGTGTTGTGATGCAAAAACTTAGAGATTAAGGAGTCTTTTTTTAATAATGTTGGAAATTTTTTTCCTTTTTTTTTTTAAAAAATATTTAAGAATATAAAAAAAAAATTGTTCTTTATCGAGACCAACTCGTGCTTTAGTCAGAGAGGCATGACCAGCTTGACATTTTTGTTTACGCAGATCCCACCGCCAATACTACTTGATCGCAGCCACTACCCATAAGGAGGAAAATTTGTCTCATCTTCTAGATGGCCACCCTGCCACCTCTCACAATCTTTATGGCCATGACCAATTCGACCACAATAGTACAGAAATTTGGAAGTCTTTCATACGAGAAGTGGACTCAGACTTGTTCATGTAATCCCGGATTTAACATTTTTCTCCTCAGTAAAGGTTTTTGTAACATCAATCTTAACACGTACCCTCCTAAACTCCCCCCAAGCCATCTCACCTTTCTCCAGATCCAATTCCCCCGCCTGTCCCACCTTGCTCCCAATGAGATTGCCTATATATTCATTTCTTGCACTAAGAGGAAAATCATGCAGTCGAATCCAAAATAGTGCCTCAGTAAGTTGATTTCGATAAATTGGTTGATTAACCATCTACCTCTAAGATCAACACCAGATGTTTGTCGAAAGACCATGGACCTTCCTGAATGACTCTGCTCTTATCCTGAATATCATTGAACTCAATTAACAATAGTGTCGCATTCAAATCTAAAAAACCGAACACCTTTAATAGGTCTCCATATTTTCTTCATCGTTTGTTTAAAAGCCTCACTGTTGTAATGCCTTGACGTCAATAATTGAGCAATCAAACACTTTCCTCCTCAATAATAGCATCCTCTAATTTCTCTGTCTCCACTTAGATTTCCTCATGTTCGCACTCCGTCAACGTCAAACGCTGATAAAGTTCCTCCAAGTTTTACTTCTTCAAACAAGTAGAAAAGGCCTACACCAAGCAGGGAAAAGAACCTCTACGTGGGAATGCCCAGAGAGGAAGTTACTCCCTGAGGGTTGTTTACCAAGGAACCTTTAAAAGTTTAATGGGTTATGAGTTTGAATTGTTAGTGTTATGGGTATGGGTTGCACCCAAGAAACACCTAAGAAATATCATGCATATTTCGGGTTTGCACCTAGGTTCAACAAGGATCTATAATATAGTTAAAGCTTGGACATGTGTACGAGTTAAGAAATTACAGACGATGTTAAATGCAAAGTCATGGAGAAATCTTTTAACGTGGAAAATTTGAGAGTATCCAATGGTTTGGCATGATTTTGTTTGAGGGTTTAATTGTGTAATTTTTAGAGAAGTTGTATGGATGTTAATTATTTCGGAAGTGGTGAAATTTTAGAATTAATACGAATTTAGGTGAATGACAGTTTTCAACTTGATGAAAAATAGGTTATTAGTATTTCAGGTTTTGATTGCAAGAACATGCTTAAGTAATAATTTACGTAAGTTTGGAAATTGATGCAAGTTACGTGCTTCTTTATAAGAGAAGATTGATATTTCATTGGCACGATTGTGAGGAATTGAAAGGAATTAAAAAGATTCAGGTAAGTGGGGTTCCTATATTTGACTTTGCATAAAAATAAATGAAATGAGGTTGATTTGTGAAAAATATTCATGTTTTGTTTTGAAAATAAATGTGAAAACAACGTCAATTACGTATTTTGCATTACTTATGAAATCTGTATAAAAGAGAAAACATTTTCTATCATGACTATTGTAGACATAAGCAACTTTTGGCATTCAGTTTTCTGTTGTGTAAAAAGAGCTATTATGAAATCTGATAATTTGTGCATAGTTATATGAAGATGCTTTGAGTTTGTTTTTTGAATATGTGAAAATGATCTGAATCTATTTTATACTCTGTTTTGATATAATGTGGCATTTTAAAATCTTTAGCATGACATCCTAATTCTATATCTAGTTCTATTTCTGCTCTGCTCTAACCTTACCATGGATGTAAAAGTGTGGCCATTGTTATATGGTTGATACCAACATTTCTATTTCTAAGTGCACCAACTTTGGAAACAAAGTGATTTTTCTGGTGGTCTTTCTTTTGTGCATACTTGGAACTCCAAGAAGAATAAGAGGAAGATTCACATTTTGATACTACTTAGTTTGACCATCGGAGCTAGCACAACCTTACCACGAGGGTTAAACATAGTATCTATTTTGGTATAATGCCTTTGATATGATATGATATGATGATGTTCAGTTATGTTATGCCTAAGGACTTTTATATATGAATTCTTCTCAAAGGATGTTTTGATCTACATTCTAAAACAATATTTTGCTCTGCATTCTCTACTCTGTAAATGACTCATGTTTCAATACTAATATATGTTCTCTGCTGATTGAATTATTGATAACTAATCCCTTATCTCTATAATATTTTTTGATGTCTTGGATGTTTCAATTGAGGATAAAAAATAGGAAGCATGAGTTATGTGAGCATAGTAGATTAAGTACAAAGATGGTACTTTGATTATTGGAGAACTTTTTTTAGTAGAGTTGTTTTGTTCTGTTAACTTGGTATTTTGGAAAGTTGACGTTTATTTTGAGACTTTGTGGTGTCTTAGATTAATTATATTGGAGTAGTTGATTTGAAACAATGAGTTGTATTTGTCATTGAGACTTTGGAGCTTATATATGTACTGTAAGATGTGATTATGAAGTGAAAGGAAACAACTCTTCAACCCCATCCGAGTGTGGGGTGTTACAGTTGGTATCAGAGACAGGTTTGAGGTTCTGTAGACATTAATAATATACAGGGTTTTGGATTTTTAAGGACTTAAGGAAATAATTTTCAGATTTGATGTTTAGAGTTATGCGGATTTTAAGAAATGATTTTTTATGAGATTTATGGTTTTGGATTCTGCAAACTTTAAGAAGTGTTGTTGATAAGATGTTAAGGTTTGAATTTTGGTAGACATCAAATAATTCCTTTGAGATTTATGTTGTGTTTGGGTAGTTAGGTGAGATCTCAGATATTCTGGAAATAGTAATGATATAATATTGAATAATAGTGAAAAGTATGAGAAAAATAAATAATAAAACAATAAATATTAGTGGAATATTCTGAGAATATTCTACTACCCAAACTAGCCCTTAGGTTTTAGATTTTGTAGATTTTAAGAAGCATTTAATAAGATTTGAGGTTATAGTTTGGTAGATCTTAGGAAATGATTTTGGTCAAATATGAGGATATAGATTGTGTAAAATGTAGGGCATGATTTTTGTCACATCTAAGGATATAGTTACAACAAACCATTGGAAATGATGCAATTGTTTTAATAGGTTGTTGGATATATGCTTTGTGCCTTCCATTGGGGAGTTACACTTGTAGTGAGTTAGACATAAATAAAATTTAACTAAAGTTTGGCTAGCCAGCTTAAAATATATTCATAGTAAACTCTTCAAATCTATAATAAATTTAATTTTGGGATTTTTGACTGGCCAAATGTAGCCAGTCAAACCATGCATTATTTTTCTCATTAATATATTCTTCCCACTTTCTGCAAGCGGTTTCTTTTCTTTTCTTTTCTTTTTGTTTTTTTGTGAGCTACATGTTGTGCAAGAGTCTTTGATTTACGATAATCTTGTAGTATAATTTGTGAGCACACGTTAGCATACACATTTTTATGCAAAACCTAATTATTCAAGTTAACTTAAAAAAAAAAAAAAAACAGTAATTAAAAGCCCATAGTCATCAATTAGAAGTCCAAATCAATCAAATTTGAATCGAAAAGTGTCATTTTCAAAAAAGGTGAACAATCCATAAGTAGAAAATGAGAAGAAAAAAAAAAAAGATTTTACAAAGAAACTTGAATTGAAGTGAATAAAATTATTGAGAGAATGTTCTGTTTTATAGTAAAAGAATATAAACATTGGAGAAATTTATCCGTTAAAAACAAATATGTCGGAAGAATAATACTGTTAGAGCAAATATGACTGCTGAAAAAATAGGACCGCTAGAAAACTATATCCGTTTGAATAATATGAACATTAGAAAATTAATGTTTTCTATTTTTTTAATAAGGGAATAAGTATTTCAATTACCATTTTAATTAAAATAAATGAAAATTACAAATAGATATCTAAATGGAATAATGTAGATTTAGGGATCGTTTGGATAGTGAGTTGAGATGGTTTGTGAATAATAGTGAAATTGTTGAATTTAGATGAAATGAGTTGGTTTTTAAAAGTTTGTATATTTGAATTTAGAAGTGAGATGAGATTGTTTTAACTTTTTTAGGGATTTGATATTTACGGGTCCCACCAATTATTGTATAGTGTTTATAATGATTGAGTATCATTTATAAATATATTTATATTAACTAATAGCAATTCATAAATTACATACCAAAAACAAATATTAAAATCACATAATTAATAGCAAATCATTTTTGGAGTTTAGATTAATCAATAATTCTCAAAAATTAAAATTTTTATTATAATATATATCGTTCTAGTTATGAATTAGAAATTATTAAATGTTCGTTATTGCAGTCCAAACTTATTTCAGATGTGTCAATATTAACAATTATGAGTGGGTCTAGGAAACAATTGACAGTTTGATCTTCACATTACACCTACGAAAATGTAACACCTGTTTCTAGCNTTGGAGTTTAGATTAATCAATAATTCTCAAAAATTAAAATTTTTATTATAATATATATCGTTCTAGTTATGAATTAGAAATTATTAAATGTTCGTTATTGCAGTCCGAACTTATTTCAGATGTGTCAATATTAACAATTATGAGTGGGTCTAGGAAACAATTGACAGTTTGATCTTCACATTACACCTACGAAAATGTAACACCTGTTTCTAGCAAAAAAAATTACATACATGTCCAAGTCCCGTGCATAACCAATCAAATTTATAAAATACAAAAGATTGAAAAGCCGGATAGAAACTCGACCAATTAAGACAAGGTATTTAATTCGTATAACCAATAAAATTTATGAAGTAAGGAAGAAGAGTCCAAAATTGGGTTAATTTTTTCAGAAATGCAATTGTCATCAAGAAATGGGTCCCGATTGGGTTTCGAATTTTTTATTTTTAATAATTAAGGAAATGTTTTTTTAGTGATATAATGAATTTTCTTTTCTAAAAATATTTTAAAATATAAAAAAATGAATGAAAAACTTTTTATTCTTTTCAGGAACTGGCTCTTGCTACATCCTCACGGCTCTAATTTCTTTTGTCAGTCAGTGACTTGTCAAGTCATTGAACAATGTAGAGATAACTAGAAAAATAATGCTACAGTCACCGTTGTGGTGTTGTTGGCTCTACTATATGTTTTTTTTATGTTTTTTTAAAGTTATTTTTTACATAGATTTTTTTAACATTTTTAAATATTTTTAAAAAATAAAATAAATTTAGAACATCAATAAAAAATATTTTCTTAATTATAAAGTAAAAAAAAAAATATTAGTCTTCCTGTTGGGATTTTTTATTTTTTTATTTTACTTCGTGATTAAGGAAATATTTTTTAATGATGTTGTGAATTTTATTTTATTTTTTAAAAATATTTAAAATTGTTAAAAAAATTTATATAAAAAAATCTAAAAAAAAAACACATACTAGAACTCAGCGGGAGCCCCAGCAGTGACTCTAGCATTAAGGATAATCATAGTCTTAATATCTTTCTATCATTCTTTTATTATTTTTAAAAAAAATATACAACTTTTAATCACTTTCTTAACTATTAAATAAAAATAATTTAAAAATAAAAAAATAATAAATGAGTAGGAAATAGTAAGTCTATCATTATCCTAAGTTCAAACGACTGTTTGGATATTCTAAGAGCCTCTGCCCGTACGAAATCTTAGAAGCCTCCAAGTTGATTTCAATATCCAAATCTCTCCTAAGAAGTTTGTTATTAGTGTTGTTGAAAAGTGGTTATTTAAATTTGAAAAAAAAAGAAGATTTTTTTAATCAAATTTTGACGAATAGTTAGCTCACTACTAATGTTCAGGAGAATCAGAATCCAGACCCTTAATTAGACCATCAGATTTCTGAAATTTGTCCCTTACATGCAAATTGCTCCACGTATAGTACATAGGAATGTCAATGAAAATAATATATATGGTATTGGAAATATAGAACTTCTTCCATGTCTAATAGCCCACCGCAATGGAAGTTTCGCAATCAGCATTGGAAGTTTTCAAATATAGGGTAATTAGGCCTCGATTTTGTATTATATGAGATGATCTAATTTACAATAAAAATAATTTTACATATATACCATATCAAATCTCGTCAATTTTTTTTATAAAATCTTTTTGTGGTTAAATCATTTCTCAAATTAAAAATGTCCCTACATGTCCTATTGTTAATCAAGACACAAAAGGGCTCGAAGATATTCCACAAGGCAAAGCAGTTTCTCATCAAGGCTTTTATATATCTGATTGAGCTTGATCTTTTGTCTTATCAAAGGATTTTTTTAATTAAAAATAATAATAAACAAATAGTAAGAGGTATGATTATTTGCAATCACAGGGACAACACTTTCTGAAGGTAAAAAGGTATCCAAGGATGAATATATTCTAAATTCAAATAAACGTAAAATGTAGTTGATTAAGATTTTTTTTAATATAGAAATAGTTTCATCTCATTATTATAATTTTTTTTAAAATTCTCGACCAAAATATAATAAATAATTAAATTTTTTCAAATCTCAAAATAATAATAATATTAAAAATAATATTTTATTCAACTTTTTATTTTCCATCTAAAATTCCATCTAGAACCATCTCATCACGTCTCACTCTTTGGGGCCTAAAGTGTCGTTTGAACAGTTTAGGAGCTCTCCTTGATATCATCAACAAAGGTAAGTCTATTAATAATTGCAATAACAACAAAGGTAAACNAGTCCAAAATTGGGTTAATTTTTTCAGAAATGCAATTGTCATCAAGAAATGGGTCCCGATTGGGTTTCGAATTTTTTATTTTTAATAATTAAGGAAATGTTTTTTTTAATGATATAATGAATTTTCTTTTCTAAAAATATTTTAAAATATAAAAAAATGAATGAAAAACTTTTTATTCTTTTCAGGAACTGGCTCTTGCTACATCCTCACGGCTCTAATTTCTTTTGTCAGTCAGTGGCTTGTCAAGTCATTGAACAATGTAGAGATAACTAGAAAAATAATGCTACAGTCACCGTTGTGGTCTTGTTGGGCTCTACTATATGTTTTTTTATGTTTTTTTAAAGTTATTTTTTAGATAGATTTTTTTAATATTTTTAAATATTTTTAAAAAATAAAATAAATTTAGAACATTATTAAAAAATATTTTCTTAATTATAAAGTAAAAAAAATAATATTAGTCTTCCTGTTGGGATTTTTTATTTTTTTATTTTACTTCGTGATTAAGGAAATATTTTTTAATGATGTTGTGAATTTTATTTTATTTTTTAAAAATATTTAAAATTGTTAAAAAAAATTTATATAAAAAAAACTAAAAAAAAAACACATACTAGAACTCAGCGGGAGCCCCAGCGGTGACTCTAGCATTAAGGATAATCATAGTCTTAATATCTTTCTATCATTCTTTTATTATTTTTAATTTTTAATTTTTTTAATTTTTTAACATCCTTAATTATTAAAAAAAATTTAAAAAAAATATACAACTTTTAATCACTTTCTTAACTATTAAATAAAAATAATTTAAAAATAAAAAAATAATAAATGAGTAGGAAATAGTAAGTCTATCATTATCCTAAGTTCAAACGACTGTTTGGATATTCTAAGAGCCTCTGCCCGTACGAAATCTTAGAAGCCTCCAAGTTGATTTCAATATCCAAATCTCTCCTAAGAAGTTTGTTATTAGTGTTGTTGAAAAGTGGTTATTTAAATTTGAAAAAAGAAGAAGATTTTTTTAATCAAATTTTGACGAATAGTTAGCTCACTACTAATGTTCAGGAGAATCAGAATCCAGACCCTTAATTAGACCATCAGATTTCTGAAATTTGTCCCTTACATGCAAATTGCTCCACGTATAGTACATAGGAATGTCAATGAAAATCATATTATATGGTATTGGAAATATAGAACTTCTTCCATGTCTAATAGCCCACCGCAATGGAAGTTTCGCAATCAGCGTTGGAAGTTTTCAAATATAGGGTAATTAGGCCTCGATTTTGTATTATATGAGATGATCTAATTTACAATAAAAATAATTTTACATATATGCCATATCAAATCTCGTCAATTTTTTTTATAAAATCTTTTTGTGGTTAAATCATTTCTCAAATTAAAAATGTCCCTACATGTCCTATTGTTAATCAAGACACAAAAGGGCTCGAAGATATTCCACAAGGCAAAGCAGTTTCTCATCAAGGCTTTTATATATCTGATTGAGCTTGATCTTTTGTCTTATCAAAGGATTTTTTTAATTAAAAATAATAATAAACAAATAGTACGAGGTATGATTATTTGCAATCACAGGGACAACACTTTCTGAAGGTAAAAAGGTATCCAAGGATGAATATATTCTAAATTCAAATAAACGTAAAATGTAGTTGATTAACATCTTTTTTTAATATAGAAATAGTTTCATCTCATCATTATAATTTTTTTTAAATTATCACACAAAATATAATAAATAATTAAAAATTTTTAAATCTCAAAATAATAATAATATTAAAAATAATATTTTATTCAACTTTTTATTTTCCATCTAGAACCATCTCATCACGTCTCACTCTTTGGGGCCTAAAGTGTCGTTTGAACAGTTTAGGAGCTCTCCTTGATATCATCAACAAAGGTAAGTCTATTAATAATTGCAATAATAGATGATGAATGGTAGTTTAACTGTAACACTAGAGCCTTTATTATGAATGCCCACATAAACTTGAAATGCTTATGGTACACCATCATTGGAGATCTCCCTTGCTGATTTATCCCATCTCATACATTATTTAGCTCCTCCTGAGCCATCTATCTATTGGTGGTGAAGGGAAAAAGGATTACAGACAAATTAAAAATATAGCATGTGAAGAACAAGTAAGGAAATTCTCGGCCGGCAAAGAAATGAGCAGAAGATCCTACAACCGAGATTTTGCTTGCTCCGCCGGAGCACTCTGCAAGGCAACAGTGCAAGAACCATTAGAGAGAAAAATAACAGTGAGCAAGCGTCAGCCATGGGGTTACAAACCAGATCGATATTTCTAAAATTTGTGTACTGAACGTGGCCATATTCATCTTTAACCCATTATAGATCATGTATATTGTAGTATGAAAGTGAGAACTAACATGTGATTCCTAGATCATAAATAAGTACCAATCAGAGGAGTTTCCAAGAGTGGAATTTACAGCCTAAATCATCAACTAAAGATAATAGGCAAAATCCCAAGTCCCAAAGGATTTAATTCAGTTCAAAATTGGACGCAATCCCTAGCCCTAAAGTACGTACATAGCTTCATTTCAATTTTTAGAGATTAGGCAAAATATGATTTCCGATTTCTCACCAGAGGAGCCCCCTTGGCAGCTCTTTCAGCCAAATAG
>QEOT01007185.1:71647-121378 GCA_003123785.1 Pterocarya stenoptera | reverse complement strand
GGAAGAAACATAATTTTTTTTATTAGTAGTACGGGAAGAAACATCATAAGGAATAGAAACCTAAGAAATATAAAATTCTTTAATTATCCAAAAATATATATATAATTCTGAGAACAAAATATTTGTAAGGGAGAAAGTTTGTCAAACCTGCGACTTAATTAAATTTAAAATAGGAATTTCGTAATTTTGCTTTGTTGTTGTTATGATTATATAGGTTTATTTTATGGACTTTGAGAATAGTCGACAAATTTTATATGTAATGACTCAAGGAAAGCGCCAAGCACATCTGGGCTAAACCTAAAGACTAGTCGATTTGAAGCTTCCATAAAATCACTCATAAAACCCAATTTCACCTAGTAAATAATCACTGCAGAACTTAGCATCCATGACCACTTTTATAGCTTATTCACTCTATGTGAGTCATTTCTTTTCTCAATTTGGGATAGGGTTGTTACAACTAGCCCTCTTAAATTCTCGACATTCTCTAATATTACATGACTGGCCTTACAAGGTGGCTTTGATACCACATGTAATGGCTGAGGGAAAGAGCTAGTTTTGTGCCATAATCCCAGAAGAACTAGTCAAATTGAAGCTTCCCTAAAATCATTTGTAAAGCCCAATTTCAGCTCGTAAGTAGCCAATGTGAGACTTATCACCACCTTCATAACTTACCCAATCAACGTGAATCATTCATATTTTCTAATGCGGGACTTAGGTGTTACAGGCCTCTTTTGCAATATACATATGTTGATTTATTTTTCTTAATATCTAGTTACTAACAGGGATTTATCTGACGAGATGAGAAATTATCTTAAAATCTCAAAATAAATAGAGAAAATCATATCAATAGGTTTCTAATTCCTATATGGTATCACATTCTCAATTGATCAACTAATTTCATTCGCTTGATTTGTTGTTTTGTTTCCCGATTTTTTTCAAATTGGGTGATTTTTATTTTTATTTTATTTTATTTTTGTGTGTCTAATCTCTTTCTCACGAGACTCTTAAGGCTCCAACTCCGACTTTTTTCCAACAAGAAGAATTCAGGGCAGAGCTGGAGCTAACTCTGCCTCAGAGTCAAAGTCTAAAAGCAACTCTGACTCTAAGCGAAGTGAGAATTCAAAGTTCTGGATTCGGACTTCTTTGTGTCTGCCCAACTCTGAGGCAGTTGGGGAAAAATGGTAAAAGTTTCATCACAAATTCCTAAACGGATCAAGCTAATAATATCATATCTCTTCATCGCATATTAAATAAAGTGAGAACAACAAAAAATAATGTCAATATCGAAGCATAAGTTGGAAAAACAATTACCTTGCAGATGCTGCCGAATGAAGACCACCAAAAGAAGCAAGGAGAAGGGAAGGACCTGTTCAATCCACCTAGCAGCTTGCTGAATATCATATCTCTGGTAAGAAGAATCCCTCCCATTAGCCGCACTTGCATCCGCAGCTTCTCCATCAGCACTTGCATTGACAGATTGGGAAATTCCATCTCCCACACCACCACGCTCAGTCCTAGAGTCTCCTTCCCGAGTCTCCGATGCCATGCCAGCCATCTCATTAGAAGCAGCGACCTCTCCACCCTGATGCTGCCCAACAACCAATCCAGTAGTAGTGGCGGTAGCCGTAGCAGCGCCAGCGGCCGTGGCTTCCCTGTCATCATGGTCGTGCTCCCCTGCGCCGATTATCCTAATGGAGACCTCCCCATGATTGGTGGCACTCGCCGTGGTAGGTTGGTCCAGCTGAGCATGAAGAGAAGATACACGCCCGTGAATCAAACCCTCGGTCTCTTGGTGATTAGACCTGGTAGTGCTGCCACGAACAAGGCCCGAGTACTCCAACAACGCCGAGAGTGGTGCCTGAATGATGCTGGAAGCAGATGGCAATCCGTATCTTCTCCTGTGCGGGGTGTCGGGATTGTTGCCGGAAGTATCCATTCGCCCGAATTCCCTAACTCTAACCCTAATCATTACGTCAAAATCAATATCATAATGAGAACGACAATCATCTTAATCAATCCAAGAATATCGTCAACCACAAAAAAAGCTAGAGAGGATGGGATGGCATATCATATTCGTGCGAAGCAAGAAAACTTTGAACCATATATATTCTTTCTTCATTTTTTTTTTTACTATTTAAAAAAAAAAAAAGGCTATAACATAAAGAAATTAGAGGAGAGCTTGAAAAAGTCAAGCTTTTACCTTCGAAGGCGAAACTCCGTGGAGGACCTCGGAATTTTAAATATTCATCACGGTCATGCGAGGCCTAACCCTCAGATGCAAGAAGATAGAGGTTCGAGTATAAGGAAATCGTATATCCGCTACTTCGAAATCGGGGGTAATATGTATCATAAATATGGTGGATCGAGGTTCAACCAGCCTCCCCGACCGATGAGCGGGTAGAAATGGGAAAACGAAAAAGAAAAGGTTGGGGCTTCGATCGGTGAAAAACTGGGAAATGTGGAAGGGGCAAGAGGGGGAGGAGGGGGAAGGTCAGTTAGGGCAAGGACTAGGGATCTCTCTCCCCGCTGACCTTTTGGGTTTGATGAATGGAGGGGCCCTGAGAGTGGGGGTTTCTTTATTTATTTATATATTTTCCTGTCTATCTTCCTCGTTCAATAACGAAGGGCGGAAGGAGAGAGACAGATAGCTCAAGGAAAGGAGAAAATATCGTCTCTCTCTCTCTCTCTTATAAAACATTGTAAGCATAGACATATTATATTAAAAAAATAAAAATAAAATAATAAGAATAAGATATGAGGAAGAGAGAGAAACATACGTAATAAGTAAAAGCGGGTTGGCCGGGTCTTGTTTGTTTGTGAAGGAAGGGCCAACCAAGGGCGACTGTTTCGTTTAGTTATTGAATATAAAAACGATTTTATCTCATTTTATTTAATTATAATAATTTTTTAAATTTTTTATATAAAATATAATAAATAATTTAAATTTTTTATATATTAAATTAATAATAATATTAAAAAATAATATTTTATTTAACTTTTAATATTTTTTAAAATATCCCATTTCATCCTACTGTCCAAATGAGACTTAGGGTGGGTTTGGATGTTGAAATGAGTTGAGTTGAGTTGAGTTGAGATGATAAAATATTGTTAGAATATTATTTTTTAATATTAAAGTTATTTTGAAATTTGAAAAAGTTGAATTGTTTATTATATTTTGTATTGGGATTTGAAAAAGGTGTAATGATGAATTGAGATGAGTTGAGATGAGTTGGAATGAGTTTGGGATCCAAACGCACCCTTAATCATCACCGTCATTAATTATGCTACCCCTTTCATAATGCAATATACGGTAAAATAATTATAAATACAAAATTACACATTAATATGTGCTTCTTCTTTTTTTAATCTTGGCAAAAGGAAAGACTAGTTATTAATGTTTTGAATTTCGTATCGTATCTACTGGTACGGTCGAAATATACCGTTTCTATAACGTAGCTGGTACAGAGAAGGATATAGTTTTGTACCGGCTTATATTTCGACCCGTACCGGCCAATATTTCAATATTTACTTTTTTCTTCCTTTTTTTTCACTTCTTTAAACTACAAGTTTATTTTTTAACCACCAATTCAGACTAGATTATTTATAATTTATATATATACTATTTTTTCAGAATATAATTTTTATATATAATTTATTTATATAGAGACAATTTCGAAATAGTACCCGTATCGAAATATCTCATTTCAATACTTTGACTAAAACAATCACCGGTATAATATTCAAAACATTGCCAGTAATGGTAATGCCTCTTCTCAATTTGCATTTCTCTTCTTTTTTATTTTCTCATCCGAACTCTTCTCCTCCGAAGATCAGATTTCTTCTTACTTTGTCTTTTGTTTTTCTTGTTTAGTCACTCCTTGTTCTTCTATCTATGTTGGTTGTGTTTTTAAAGTCTTTTGTTGTTGGTTTCTTACTTCTTTTATTTCTAATTTTTATTTACTTTTGTTTATTGATATTTTGATCTGTGTTTCTCTTTGTTTCTTTTCTTTGTGCACGTTTGTTTTGTGATTTTTTTTTTCCTTTTGTTTGTTACTCTGTGTTTCTTTTCTTTGTACATGTTTCTTTTTTATTTTTTTAACTCTTATGTCTCAATCAATTTTAAAATAGGAGTTTATTTTTTTTCAATGTCATAGCATTGCTGTGTTCTTATTTTTTTCGTTTTAATTGATTTGATTTATTGGTCTGTTTCTTGAAGGAAGTTTGGCGTTTCTGGTTTACAGTTTAGTTGTTTTGAGGTTTGTATGTGGCTCTCATTTTTTCATCCAGTTTGTACGTTGTTTTACGAGTTTTGAGTATATATTGTTGGATTTGTATATTTTGTTATTAATAGGTTAATATATATTTTTCTGTTTTTTACTCTTAAAAATAGTTAGTATGTTCATATTATATATTTGGTCCAGTTTGTATGCTATTGGGTTTTATTTTTTTATTTTTTATTTTTTGGTTCCTTTTTAGGTTTTTAGGTTCTTTTTTTCATCAAAACTTACGGGTTTTCCTTTTATTTATTCTGACTTGTTAGTTTCCTCGTTGTAGGAAATTTGAAGTATTTTATTTGAGAAGTCATATATGTTGTTTTGAGGTTTGTATGTCTTTCAGTTGGTTCTTCAACTTTGTATATTTTGGTTAGTATTTTCTGGTTTGGAGTTCAAACTGCTTTGGACTAATGTATATGTTTTCCAGTTTGATTTTTTCGGTTTTTATATTTTGGCTGGCATTTATTTGAACAAGTGGAATGTATGTCTTTCAATTTTTATCCCAGTTTGTATATTTTGGTTGGCAATTTTTTTATTTGGATTTAAAATTGGTTGAGAGTTTGTATCTCTTTCAGTTTTGTAATTTCAGCTTGTATATTTGATAGGCATTTATTTCAGCATCTGTATTGAAAATTTATGTTTTTGCAACGGTGATTAATTTTTTCCCTTTGGATGATAAGTACCCTTCTATTTTTAGACTTTTAGTTTTTTTTTTTTTCATTAAAACTCAAGGATTTTATTAAAAAGAGAGACATGGTTCTCATTCTGTTTGTCTGGTATTGGATTTTATTCTCTCTTTTTTTTGTTCATTTTTTAGGGTTTTAGCTTTTTATTTTTCCATTACAACTCAAGGATTTTATTGAAAACAGAGTAATGCTTCTCAACCCATGATGGTAAAATCCTATTATCAAGTAATAAATCATAAAATTTCTAATGTTAACATGTATTTAAAGATTTTATCTAAATATTTGTCTTTAATTGAATTTAGAAAGCAAAATTCTGGTTAAAAAATAAGATAATTGTAGTTGACTTGTACTAAATATTTTTTGAACTTTCATGCATTGGTTGTAACAAAGGAATAGGTTTTGAATACAATGAATACATCCTCGTTAGCCTTCCACCTGACTACTCATTGGTCACTTCAGACTTTATTCGCATGGTATCAATGTCTCTTGATGAACTTTTTGGTCATCTGATCTTAAGGCATGAAATGCACTTTGACCAATAGGCTCCCTTTGTTGACGTACATGGTCCCTCGGCAAACATGTCTACCCAATCCTCAAATCAGTGTTCCTCCAATTGAGGTGGTCGTGGTGGAAACTCATCAAACAACCGGTCCCGTGGATGAGGTTGCGGTCGTACTTTCTTCTCTCATCATCAAAACACACCCAAACCTTCATGTGAGATATGTTTCAAGGTTGGACATTCTACCTCCACTTGTTGGCATCGTTTTGATCAGAATTATCAGGCCAACCAAAAACTTCAAGCCTATGTTGCTGCTAACTCATCACAATCTAACTCTGCATGGTACCTAGATACTGGGGCCTCCAACCATACTACATAGGATTAAACAATCTCAATTTACATGTTGAGGACTACACAAAACCAGATCAAGTTTGCACAGGCAATGATCAAGGTTTACATATACACCATATTGGCTCTTTTATTCTATGCTTTTCCTCCAAACCTTCTTTTCTTAAAGAATGTTCTTCATGTTCTACACATTAGCAAAAATTTACTCTTTGTATACCAATTCACAAAGGATAACCAAGTTTATTTTGAATTTCAGCCTTTTTTTTGTCAAGGATCGATCCTCGGAAGTCACCCTTCTCAAAGGCAACAACAGTAATGGTTTCTACCCACTCCAATCACTACATCCATAGAATACAATTGTCAATATGCTCCACTTGATCAATGGCATTCATGACTAGGCCATCCCGCTTTTCGAACTGTGCAACAAGTTGTTTTCAAGTTTCGGTTAGCCAGTGTGTCCAATAAACCTCATTTGGTATGTAAGGCATATCAATTAGGCAAGAGTCATCGTCTTCCTTTCTTCTCATCTCATTCTGTCGCTTCGGGTGTGACCAACCGCTCATTTTCCTTTTGATTGGTCACGAGTCTCGCATTTATGTTTTAACTATTGAATTTGTGCTTTAAATTTAGCATATAATTTTTAAAGCGAGCTTGAGTATTTTAAAATCCTCAAAATATTTTAAATGTCCAAAATTATTTTAAATGTGATGTTTTTAGTATTATTGAACTAAGCTCATATTTCACGTAAGCCTTTTTATATTTTGAAACCCCAGAAATAATATAGTTTTAGCAAATCATTTTATTTAAATAATTTTATTTCTTTAGGAATATTATGTAATATTCACCATTTTATTTTATGTTAAAAACTCTAGTTATTTAGATAATTTTATTTCTCATAAAAGTATTTCCTAAACTTCATTAATTTATTTTATGATGAAAAATATTATTTTGGAATTTAGAAAACCAATTTGAATTTCTAAATTAGTCTCATTTCTTTTTAGTTTCATTTCTTTACTTCTTTTATTTGATTTATTTTCATTCTCTTTGTGTTTAATCTCCACCGTTGGATCTAGATTAGGAACTCCTAGAGGTAGGGTCTAGATTAATTCACCCAAAAGCCCTAATCTCCTATCTTTTGTCTCTCACCTCCCTTTAGGTGCCCCCAGCAGAAACTCCCCAGCACGCCTCCACTGCAACCCAGCCACGTCGCCATCGACTACATCGTCTCCCAGTCGCGTGTCATCGGCCAACCACCCTCTCCTCTCTCTCGGCTTCACCTTCACCCCATGGACCTCTCTCTCGGTATCTCCCTCTCCTCCTCAGGATTTCTTCCCCCCACGGCCATTGTCACCGCTAGCAACCGAGCTCATTGCCACTCCTCACTTGTCAACTACCCCTTCTCACCCTTCTCGGTCTCTCTCTCTCTCTCTCTCTCTCTCTCTCTCTCTCTCTCTCTCTCTCTCTCTCTCTCTCTCTCCTGTTTCTTTGTTTCTCGATCCTTACTATCATGCGCTGCCACATGCCACCAAGGAGCAATCACCATTGAAAGCTCAACCCATAAGCCACCGTCGTACCCCACTCAACTCCAACACCTTCAATGGCACCTCTGTATCTCACCCCTTCTATTTTATCATTGACCGCCAGCCACCGTTCGCGATGCCAATCCATGGCAATCAAACGCCCAACTTCAATGCCTCAGTCCCTTTCTCTATTTCTCTCTTTTCCCTTCTCCCTCAATCGACCTCCAGCACACACACAAACACACCTATCTATCTCTCTCTCTCTCTCTCTCTCTCTCTCTCTCTCTCTCTCTCTCTCCCCACCATTGTAATCTCCGATGCCAAACCCTTGCTCCAGCCACCCAAACAATCGTTGTTTTTAAGGTCACAATAATGACCACCAAGCCTCAACCCAACCCCTCCTTGCAAGTATGTAGCCACCACCACAAGACATTGCCGGACAGCAAGCGACATAACAAATTTAGCCCCTTAATCTTGGGTATAAATCTCTATCACTTTATCACGAAAATTATTATGTTTGTGAAGTTGAAATGAAATATTGTGAAATATGTTGTGTTCTGAACTATGGGTTGTGATTATGAAGTGGTGGGATTACTATGAAAGGTGCTCTGTGGAGTATTTTGTGATGTAGTTGTGTAGTTTGAAGTGATAAGCATTATTATACAGTTTGTGTTGTAGTTGTTTGTAGTGTGAAGTGACGGGGTTGCTATGTAGTTATGGCGTAATGGTGATATGGCGGTATATTATGAAATGACATGATTAAATGTGAAGTTGTGTTGTGTGAAGGATGGGGTGATTGTGTAGTTGTGAAGAGGTCGGATGCCATGTGAAGTGATGGAATCACTGTATAGTTTAGGAAGTGGTTGTGAACTGTGTGAAGTGACGGGATGTGGTGCAGTGTGATATGGCTGTATTCGTGTGAAGTGCGGGATGTGGTGCAGTGTGATATGGCTGTATTCGTGTGAAGTGTTATGTTGATTGGGTTTGACTTGAATGTTAGTGTCGGTGTGTATGAAGCTTGTTTAGACAAGCGGGCGTTTTAGTAACCTGTATGTTAATCTTAAGTAATAAAGAGGGTAGCGTACATGTGCATGTGCCAGACAGATTTACCATATGTAATGGATAGTCTGTTTTAAGCATGAGTACACGATATTTAAGTCTCAGGGTTGGCTTAAAGTTTTATATTATGTTTGGTTTGAATTATGATGAAATGTTGATTAGATTATGCATAAATGGAGGAAGAGATGTATATATTAACTAGGATTGAGTTGTATAACTTGGTCGATTCAAGTTATACATCGGAATAGATGATTCGGGGAGAAAGAGTGTGATGAAGGTGATAGTGTGTCTTAACCTTTAAAATGAATCAAGAAGGTTCACTTTAAATAATAAGAACATGAAATAGAGTAATAGGTTTGAAAGGTGACCTCTAGTGGGTCCCAAGTTACGGGTTTGAGAATTTAGAAAATGGTGATAAAGGAAAGTATGGAGGAGGGACTTGGATAGTAAAGTATGCCTAAGTGAAGAAAGTCCAAGACAAGAGTAGTCTATGCATTTTTTGAGTTTTAGGTCTCGTTTAATTTCGGAGATGAGATGAGTTGAATTGAGATTAAATTTAAAAAGTAAAATAAAAAATTGTTAGAATATATTTTTTAATATTATTTTTATTTTAGGATTTAAAAAAGTTAAATTGTTTATTTTATTTTGTATTGGAATTTTAAAAAGTTGTAATGATTAGATAAAAAAAGATAAGATGGATTTGAAAAAATTGAATTGTTTATTTTATTTTGTATTGAAATTTGAAAAAATGTAATGATAAAATTGAAATGAGATGAGATAAGATGTTTTCTGAAAACAAACGAGGCCTTAGTTACTTATGCACTTGAAAAGGAAATGATGTTAATGTTATGTATGCACGTAGGTTGTCATCTGACACGCACATGAATGGACTGCATGAAATGAAAATAGCATGGAGCCCAGGTAAGCATTATGTTCATATTCTTTTAGAGTTTTCTAAATAATATGAAAATGAAAATGAAAAACTTTTATGAAAAATGTTCTTTTTCTACAATGAAAGGGAATGGAAGGATGATTTACGAAATTATGTTAAGTATTAATATTTAAAGGTATATGTATGTAATGACCTTCTTTGGTAACCCCTATTTATACACCCAAAATAATAGTTGCATACATATGAATGGATGTTATATGTAGTAGCTATTGTCTTTATTTTTCATGAAATGAATTGTTAAAATTTATGCTTAATGCTAAGAAATGATGTTTAAATGATGCGATGAAAGTGTATTTAAATGACTTTATGAAATGATATTTAAATGAGACTATGAAATAAAGTTTAAATGATGTTATGAAATGATGTTTAAAGCATGCTATGAAATGATGTTACTGATGAGTTTTTGCTTATACTTTTAAATAATGTTTATGAAATGAAATTGACTGATGTTTATGAAATGAATGAAAAAGAAATGATTAGAAGGAAAGAAAATAAATGAATGTTTTAATGTATGAAAATGTGTAACAGCCATGACTGAATGAATGATGGTACCAATGGACTGGATAAATTGTAATGTCGTGGGTTAGTAGTGGTAGTACACCCAGTGCTACCCCTTGATTGAAAGGGATTCCCAACCTGTGGGCCTGTAGCCAAGGGTGGAATCTGGATTTAAAAGATAGTTAACCCCAACATATGGGGTGTAATAGTGTTTACCGGCTAGAGGAAAAATGATAAGAGTTAATTGAATGTTGTAAAATCTTTTGGCTCTTTATGAGGAATGTATAAAGTATGAGAAATGTTTTATGAGAAATGAAAACCATTTTAAACAAAAACTTTACCTTGTAATATTTTCAAAGAAAATGAATGTTTTATGTAAAATATGTAGATGAATGTCAAATGTATGAATGAAAACCTATTTTAGTATATTTTTTACAGTATGAAGTAATACTTACGGAATATTTAACTCATTTTGTTTTTATAGATCCCCCCTCCTCCTAAGAACACAATGAGTAAAAAGGGTCAGGAGAGACATGGCCCAAGGGAAGAGTGGCAAAATCCTATGCACGTTTTATGTACTGTATGAAAGTAGAATTTTGTAAAATTACTTTTAATTTAATTTAATGATATCCACTGTAAACTTTCTTTTAATTTATAGAGCATGTTTTAATTTTAAAACGTAGAATCTTTTTATATCTTGGGAAGGAAAGATAAAAAGTTTTAAAAAATTCAAAAATTCCCGTCTCGTTTTCTAAAATTATTTTCTAAAGTCTCATCACAAGGACGCACGTTATATTGGGTCCCTTAAATCTTCTCTTCACTAATGTATGGGGCCCATTTCCCCAACTTTCAACTAATAGAAATCGATTCTACATTGTTTTCATTGATGATTACTTCAAATATATCTGGTTTTACCCTTTTGCCTCCAGTCAGAAGTGCTAAAAACGTTTACACATTTTCGGATCATGGTTGAACGTCAATTCTCTCGCAACATCAAACAAATTCAATCCGATTGGGGATGTGAATACCAACCCCTTCCCACCTTGTTTCAAACCTTAGGCATTATCCATAGAGTCAAATGCCCACATATGCATCAACAGAATGGGTCTATTGAACGCAAACATCGCTAGATAGTTGAAACGAGACTCAACTTATTTGCTCATGCATCAATGCCAAAATAGTATTGGAAAGAGGCATTGCTACACCACCTACCTTATCAACCGACTACCTTCACTTGTAACCCAACAAAAATCTCCCTTCTAACTCCTTTACTAGCACTCCCCAAATTACAACTTCCTCAAATCATTCGACTATGCATATTGGCCACACCTCAAGCCATACAATTCTCATAAACTTGAGTTATGTTCCCATCCGTGTGTATTCATTGGCTATAGCCCTCCCACAAGGGTTATAAATTTTTGGATATCTCCACAAATCACATATAGATTGCCAAAAATGTGGTCTTCGACGAATCTATCTTTCCATTTGCAACTCACAATTTCTCTGTCTTGTAGGACTCGCAATCCAAAATTGTTACTCTTCCTTCTTATATACAGGTCCAACAATCACCCGAGCCTCCTATGTCACAAGTCCAGTCCAGCCCATTATGCAGTCCACGACCACTACTTATGGATCCGCCTCCTCCCAAGCACCTATTCGGCATCACATATAAACACGGGCCTGCAACAACATCTGTCAGCCCAAAGAACTATTTCCTAGCCTAATCTCTTTTCCACCACCCTAAGCTCTAACTGCTACCATTGAGCCATGTCTAGATAAGTCCATCTGTTTTACTCAGGCCTTAAAATATCCAAAATGGAGATAAGTTATGAATGACGAATTTCAAGCCCTGTTAACAAATGGTACATGGACACTTGTACCCTTTGAACCCCACATGAACCTCATGGGCTGCAAATGAATTTTTCGTATCAAGCAGAAAGCTGATGGATCCATCGAACAGTATAAAGCCCGCCTTGTCGCTAAGGGCTTTCACCAACAAGAATGATCAATTAACTTTGGAGAGACATTTATTAGCTCGGTGATTAAACCAGTGACTATTTGTACAAAACTATCTCTAGTTGTCTCACACAATTGGCCTATAAAATAGCTTGATGTCAAAGATGCCTTCCTACATGTCATTTTATCAACAAGTATGTAAATGGCACAACTTCCGGGCTTCACATATCCTTCATTCTCAAATCATGTGTGTCATCTCTGCAAAGCCATTTATGATCTCAAACAAACACCACAGGTCTAGTATTATCGACTCAGTAACTTCCTATTGCAAATTGGCTTCATTGGGTGTAAATTTGACACCTTTCTCTTTATCCAAAAATCTGGCCAGAATTTAATTTTAATTGTTAATTTACATTGACGATATCTTGGTGACCAGGTCGAACTCCTCTTCTATAATGTAGTTGATCACACAACTACAACATGCCTTTGTTGTAAAGGACCTTGGGCCCCTTCACTATTTCCTTGGTGATGAGGTCCTTGTAGATTCGTCTAGCCTGTATCTCTCCCAACGACAATACATAATAGATCTGCTTAAGAAAACAACCATGCACAATGCCAAACTAGTGAGCTCTCCTAAGTCATCCACCACATCTCTATCTCAGTTTTCAAGAGATGCATTATCAAATTCGACTCTTTATTTTAGTGTGGTTGTCTCACTCTAGTGTCTTTTGCTCACTCGCCCATATGTCACATTTACTGTAAGCAAAGTGTCTCAATTTCTCAATCATCCCATCACCAACCACTGGACTACGATAAAACGTATTATGCGGTACCTTGGAAATACCAGGGACCATGGTCTCCTACTTAGACGGTGTAACTCCCTCACACTTGAAGCATTCTTGGAAGCTAATTGGGCCAACTGTCTTGATGATCATCGCTCCACCAGCGGCTACTGTATTTATCTTGGGCAAAATCTCATATCATGGAGCTTTTGTAAACATCAAACATTGTCTCGTTCAAGCATCGAATCCGAATAATGGGCTATTGCACACACAACTACTGAACTCATGTGGCTTAGATCTCTACTCACTGAATTGGGTATCTCTCTCTCCAAGCCACTGATTCTCTAGTGTGACAATATCACCCCATGCAACATATCTCACGTTGAATCCGTTGTTCCATGCATGAACAAAACACATTGGAATCGACATAGATTTTGTCTGTGATTTAGTTGTCTCTAAACAGCCCATTTCCTCTAAGACTCCAAGGATTAAGTAGCTGACACCTTTACCAAACCACTTCCAACTACCAATTAAGTTCGCAACTCTATGGACAACTCTCAACATATGTGAATTCCCCTTAAGATTGCGGGGGCGTATAGAGACATCTGCAGTGACTCCTCACAACAAGGAACAGGCTTCGGATAGCAACACCAAAGATGAATTAAGGAACAAACGAAGTCAAATTAGCTGGATAAAGATATGTACATAGCAATAGTTATCATTATCTGTAACAATATGATAGACGTGTAGATAGTTATCACATCTCATTGTAACAGAACACTCCATAAATAATATCATCAATTCCCTAAAAGAGACCTGGGAAATTCATTTAAGTAAACTATTGACATGAATCCAAAGCTAGCTAGCTGGGTACGCACTATAAGAAATTTGACTTTTCGTCCTTAAAAGTCATTTTTGGAGACGAACTTTTTATTTCGTCTCTAAAACTGCCTAAAATACAAAACTCGTTCAAACGGAATATTTAGTAACAAAAAAAATCATCTCAAAAAAGAAAAAATGTTCAAACGGGAAAAAATATATTCGAACAGACATTAAGTTCGAATAGTAATATTGGCGGGAAATTAATTTTTTTTTCTCAAGACAAGTTAATAACCGTACGAACTTAAATTTATTATTTCGAACGGACATTTTTTCCATTAATTTGTTTATCATCATTAATTTGTACGTATATTTTTAATTTTATTTTCTCGAGAAAAATTATTTCTTTTATGTTAAATTATATAAATATAACTTTAAAGATAGTATCATTTTTTATATTATCATAAACGGCAAGTAAAATAAATAAAATAAAATAAAGTAGCAAATACGAGGAATAAAAACCATACATTAATTATATATCAACTATATAATATTCAATACAACATAAAAAAAGTAAAATAATAACTAAAACGACTATTTGCTGCTAAGCAGATCAACATCATCTTGTAACATTTTAATCTGTCCATCCAAATCCATAAGCTTCTCCATGATGGGCTCAACGAACTCAACAAATAAAGCTCGTACCTAATCCAAAGTAGCCCCAGGAGGCTGTCTCTCAACAGTAGTAGTAGCAATAGAAGCTGGATCAGTGGGCGAGGCACTAGGCTGTCCTAGTGCAGTCTTCCGCAAGTGCCCCTCACTCTTGCTAAATGTGATCTTGTTAAGGAGTCTCATCTGTGGCGACCATCGCTCAATCGCAGGCACTGTAACTCCTGATCGGAGCAGGAGGTTAGATAGTAGCAATGCAAATGGTAGACTACCTCCACTTACATAGCGTGACTCTGATTGAATGCGGTAGAAAAAATACAAGACCAGATCAATGGGGTTCCCCCGCGCTATCCGCAACAAAAATTTGGCTCGATCGATCCCGAAATCAGTCTTGTGTTTTTTTGAATCGATGTTATAACCAACAATCAAGTTTGAGCATTTTAAAAAATGCTTTATAGTTGGCCTGTCGGATCACCTTGCTACCATCATATGGAGGAGTTGAAGGGTTTCGCACTAGATGACGCACCTGATCATTTGTGAGAGCATCATCAGGTAGATTCTCATCCTCACTACCATCGTCACTATCATACGGCTCTACATTCAGGGCTATTGTAAAGGATGCAGCCGGTGTGTCGAAATCAGATGGTACTACAGCCGCTCGTCCCGATGTAGCCGCTCCAGGATATACGCCGACCTCGCACCGGATGTTAGGGAACTCAGCAATAATAAGGGGAGAGAAATTAATACTCACTCCCCGGACTAATAAAGTGTAGAAGAGAGCATCATGACTTTCCTCTCACATGGCACGGTAAAACTCACCTACCATTTCTCGGTATGCAGTCCCCTACTGCTAACAGATCGGTACCCATCCCCGCTCGGTGAATATGGACTATATGCTTTATCCCTCCCATGAAAGATCTAAAAAGTCAGACAAAATGATCTGACGCTCGATGAGTATAGGCCCGACTCCTGAGCATGAGTTGGTCCAGTGCTACTTTCATTGACCTGATCTCTTGCACATTTTCTTCTGCTAGATGCCATTAGTATACTATTTAAGCACAAGAAAATTAAGTATATAATTATAAATATTATATTTAAAATATATTATTGAAGAATTAAACTATATTGAACTGAATTGAAATAACTAGTTCGAACGAAACATATTCTGTTCGAAACTTATAAAACTATTCGAATGGAAGATTCTATTCTATCAAACTGGCAATTAATACTCATTCGAACTAGATTTGTTTGTTCGACTAGAAATAAATCTGTTTGGCAACTTCGCGTTCGAATGGAATAAAATGCGTTCAAATGAGATCGAAGCCAAACAGCCATGAGCCATGGCCGAAACTCTCATATACACCAAAACTATATGTTTTCATCGGTATAAATGATGTAGGAGTGAATCTCAATCATTTCTACCGATTAAAAACTTGTTAATCGGATCAACTACACCAAAACGGGGGGATTTTGAATCAGAAATCCCCTCTCCCAAACAAAATCAATTTTTTGAAAACAAACTAACCAATAGATTCGGAGAGTTGGCCCATACCTCTTAGAAGTTCAAATGCGTTGTTCCTACGGCGGTTGAAATTTTCGCGTTCGAATGAGTAAGATTCCTGTTCGAACATGATTTTATAGATTCAAATACCACAACCTCCAGTTCATTTTATTTTGTACGAAATTTTGAGAGACTTGTGGAGTGAGAGAGAGTTGTGGAGAGATAGAGGAACATGCTTGGCCTGCAGGAGAAGGGATTCTTGAGAGAAAGCTTGGGTTTATAAAAGTAAGTAATACATTTTTGGAATTCTTTTTTGTATTCCGATTTTCATAACAAGTTGGTTTATTGGACATGATTTAGGGTTATGTCATAATGTGTTTTATGGCATTGTAGGTATTGTATAGTGGGGTTTGGCTTAGATTTCTTAAATTTGAGGTAATATTTCTAATTTTTAGGTTTTTGATAATTTATAATTTTTAATAACATATGTTAATTATTTTGGTATATTTGTGTTTCTACAATCCCATTTACAATGTATCCTATTCTAATATGCATCTTATGAGAATAATATAGTGAAAATTTTATTTTCTGGACAAGGAATTTGGTCTCTGTTTCGTGTTTGAAATCTGGGCTAGTACCGTTCGAACGCTATAATACCTATTCAAACAGAATGAATTAAAATGGAATCTAGCCTAGTACCATTCGAACGCTATAGTATCCGTTCGAATAGAATGAATTAAAATGGAAACTTATAATATATTGTAGCATAGGAATTGAAAACATTTAAATTAATAAATAATAGTTTTAGGGTATTTAGAGTTATGAAAAACTATATACATAATATAATAAAAAAATATTTTTGCACTAATATTAAAATGAAAACTTATAATTTAATATAATATAGGAATTGAAAATTTTTAAATTAATAAATAATAGTTATAAAATATTTAAGATGGTTGTCATAAAATATAATATAACATAGGAATTGATTACACTTAGATTAATAAATAGTAGTTATAAAATATTTAAGATCGAAACTTATAATATAATATAACGTAGGAATTGATTACACTATAGATTAATAAATAGTAGTTATAAAATATTTAATTAAAAAAAACTATATACATAATATAATTATAAGTGGAGGATGCATAATATATTAAAATGAAAATTTATAATTAATTATAAAATAAGAATAATTAATACTTAATTATATGTAATTTTGCACATATATTTGCTTTGCTTTCAAATTTATCCAATAATTGTAAGGGTTTGAGTGTTTTGAATTTTTGAGTTATTTTTATATGTACTTGAACCTTAAACCTATTCGAGTGTTGTGGCCATATCATATTTTTTTGTACAACTCTTGAATTGTCCAAAGTGGACAGTTTGGGATTCTATCATCTATTGGCAGATATATTCAGTTTAAACTTTTGTGTTAGTCAATTAAAATTTTGGTTCAGTGTTTTCTTACATTCTTCGGGTATGTGGTCTGTAAGTTCTTCGGCCCATGAATATGGTCGACGACTTATTGTGATTAACATACTTGGAGAATTGTAGGGAAATGCTGCAGAAATTTTTACTAACATAGGAGTTTTTGACTGAGTATATATGCGATATAGATGATGGTCTCTCGAATGGGATATGATCAACTACCTTATAAAATAAATGGATCATGTTTGAATATACTTTTGATAGTGTTTATCTCATGAATTGCATTTTTTTATAGACATTCAACAAATCACGGATTTTAGCAATGGAGAAAATTTGGATGCTATTGGGAGATAGACTTGGGTGAGACTATAAGGAGTATGCACAAGGAGTGAAGTTTTTTCCAGAGTTTGCTTGCGTGAGTGTTGATAGTCGAAGATATATAAGATGTCCGTGCAAGAAGTGCAAGAATCTTAGTTCTTATAATTTTGTGGTAGTGGAGGATCATTTATTTATAAATGGAATCAATTCTAAATACTCACCTTGGGTCTTACATGACAAACCATTTTTCAAAAGAGTTAGATTTAGAGTAAAGGAGGGTAACGACATCGACATAAGGGACATTAATGTGGATAATCTCTATGACAGTGACGATAATAGAGAGGATATGACTGAGATGTTAAGTGATCTGGGTGCAGGAATGTTTGGGATGAGGGATGGAGAAGGAACATCTGCACAATCATTTGAGGGAAATGATAACTTTGGAAGACTGTGGGAAGATGCACAAAGAGAGTTGCATGAGGGGTACATTCGTTACAGTAAGTTGTCTTTCACGGTGAGGTTGTTTCATATTAAGTCTATTTGTCGTATTTCTACCAAAGCAATCGACATATTACTTAAATTATTTAAAGAGGCTCTTCCTCAGGATAATGTAGTACCCCGTAATTTTTATGAAGCGAAGCAATTGAAGCGAGGGCTAGGATTTGATTATAACATCATCCACGCTTGTAAAAATGATTATATTCTTTACTGGCAGCAATATGCAGAATTTGACTCATGCCCAGTGTGTCATGAGTCAAGATGGACTTCCGATAAATGTAATGTACCCCACAAAGTTTTAAGACATTTTCTGTTGATTCCTCAACTTCAAAGACTGTTTACGTTAAGTTTAATTGTGAAAAATATATCTTGGCATCACACAGAAAGAGTCCAAAATGAAAACTTCCTCTCGCATCTTGCAGATTCTTTACAATCGAAGAAATTTGACGTGAAGTATCTATGGTTTGCCGAAAAATCTCGCAATGCACATCTTGGTTTAGTAACAAATGGTTTTAATCCGTTTGGCAACACTAGCACTTCTCATAGTACTCAGTCTGTCATATTAATACCCTATAACTTGCCACCTTGGAAGTGTATGAAGGATTCGTATTTTATGATGACTCTATTGATACTACGGCCAAGGTCATCAAGGAACGAATTAGATGTATATCTGCAACTATTGATTGTAGAGTTGAAAGAGTTGTGGGATAAGGGTGTCAGTACATATGATGCGGCTTCGTCGCGGGAGTTCAAGATGCATGCTATAGTGATATGGACAATAAATAATTTTCTGGCATATGAAAATTTGTCTGGGTGGAGCACAAAAGGTAAAATGGTTTGTCCTGTTTGTAATAAAAATACACAATCTCAGTAGTTGAGTCATGGTAGGAAATTATGTTTTATAAGACATCGTCGTTATTTACCACATGATTATAGATGGTGTTCAAATAGAACTATGTTTAATGGAAAGGTTAAGTGTAGGTCATCACTGTCAGAATTGTCTGGGAATGATATTATCGTGTAGCTGATGGATGTTTCAAAAAATAGATTTGGGAAAGATACCAGAGTTCAAAAGAGAAAACGACAAATAGTGGAGTTGAATTGGACAAAAAAAAAGTATTTTCTTTGAGTTACCATACTGGTCTACATTGACACTGCGCCACAATCTAGATATTATGCACATTGAAAAGAATATATGTGAGAATATATTAGGTACTCTGATGTCAATAGAAGGGAAGACAAAAGATACAGCTAACTCTCGTAAAGACTTGAAAGAGTTGGGGATAAAACCGGAGTTACATTTGCAAGATAATGGGTTGTCAGCATATATATCTGTTGGATGGTATACACTCTCAAATGATGAGAGAAAGAAATTTTGTGATTGGTTCATGATAATCAAATTACTCGATGGCTATACTTCAAACATGTCAAGATATGTTCGAACACATGATTGGAAGATAACTGGTCTTAAAAGTCATGACTGTCATTTTTTTTGCAACGTCTGTTGCCGGTTGATATGCGTGGAAAGCTTACTCGAGATGTTCGTATAGCTCTCATAGAATTAGGAAAATTTTTCAGAGACATTTGTAGTAAAACGTTGAAAGTCGATGCAATGTTAAAAATGGAAATTGATATTGCAGTAATATTGTGCAAATTGGAAAGTTTATACCTGCCTTCATTTTTTGATATAATGGTTTATTTGACTGTGCACCTACCTCGTGAGGCTTTAGTCGCTGGTCTGGTTCAGTATAGATGGATGTATACTATTGAACTTTTTTGAGAAAACTGAAGTGATATGTGGGGAATAAAACTCGTCCAGAGAGTTCGATTGCTGAGTCATATATTGATAATGAGTAGCATACATTTTGTTCAATGTATTTCCGATGGGTTGATACTAGATTTACAAGACCAGACTGAAATTATGAAGGTGGAAGAGAGATGAGAGTCTTATCGACATTTACCGTATTTTCCCAGACAGTACGTCCCATAGGCGCACAAGGGGGCTACGACTTATGTGGACGAGAGTTTGAAAGAGCTCGATGGTATTTCTTGAATAACTGTGTAGAAATTGACCATTACTTGAGGTTAGTGATGATCCTCTAAATTAACCATGTATAATAATATAACATTTTTCATTCCTATAAATTAACCATTCACACGAATATGCGCAGTGAACATATACAACTACTTAGCACAAATTGTATAACTAATCCAGAAAAGACGCATGAAGAGAAATTTGCTTGATGGTTTGAACATATGGTATTACTGTAAAGTTCCATTTTATAATATGAATTTCATACCACTAAACTCTATTATTTTTTCTATATAATAATATTTATTGATGTAGGTTGTATCGAAATATGATGAAAATTCAGAAGAAATTTCACCAGAACTGTATGCTCTGGCATGTGGTCTGTCTAGGTGGGCCATCCAGTACTCAAGATGTTTGGTGCATGGATACAGATTTCATACAGCTGACAGAGAACGATATAGGAAAACTCAAAATTGTGGGGTTGTAGTCGAAGGAAGTCATGGGGATGATAACATTAACTTTTATAGAATTGTAAAAGATATTATAGTATTGAAATACGTGGGAGGATATATGGTCTGGTTGTTTAAATGTAATTGGTGGGATGTCTCAAATCTAGATTGGGAGTACGTAACGATGATTATTTTGTGTGTCAATACATCTCGCACATGGTATGAGGACGATCCCTTCATTTTCACTTGCCAAGCGAATTAAGTTTTTTATTTAGATGATCCGGTGTACGGAAACCCATGGCAAGTAGTGGAGAAGTTTGCACCAAGAAATATATATGATACTATTCCAGAGACAAACGAACTTTCAGAAGAAGTTGAGAGTCTAGCAAATGAAAAAGATATCAAGAAAACGAAGTAGGTATCAATCTATTTGTTGATCTCGGTCAATATGATATGGTTCAATTGCGTAGAGAAGATGTTCAACCCGAAATAATTGAGGGTGAAATATCGGAAGACAATGAATCAACCGAAGTGTCTAGCGAGGATGAGCGCGACTGGTCTAGCAAAACGGATAGTGAATGAATTTCAAACATAAATTTTTGTAAGTATTATTTTTATAAATATTCTTAACACTTGTTTGAATAATAATTTGTTATAATTTCAAATAGATATGCCTCCTAACATAAAGCAACACATGTGCCATCCCCATCCATACTGACTCTCAGTGTGATTTACCTGTCATGAACAGTGAGCCTACACTACCAGACTCAGAACAAGGTATTTTATCAAATTAAATACCACAGTTTATGCTTAATTTAAGTAATATATCTATAAAATAAAATTATTTAATTAAAATACTTCTTTTAATTACTGTATATACAGCTGTTGTAAGCCAACGTCAAGGTAGAAGCATTACGAGGGATGCTTACATAGAGAAAGTAAGATAAATTAGTAAAATTAAAGTTGATGTTCCTGATTATCACACCGGTGACTCTAGAAATTCAACAGTGTGGCTTACTTCTTTTGTTGGTATGCTTACTAACACGTATGCACCAATTGCTACATCCTCTTGGTCTAAAGTTTTTCAAGATGTGAAAGACCACATCAAAAATCGTTACTTGGTAATAACCAACATCTCAAGTAACTAAGTATTATTCATGTTACTTTTTGGATATTTTATATTTATACTAATTGTTTATAATTATTAAAAGGATGAGTTTAAACTTAATTTTGGACGAGAAGATGATCGATTAACGGTTGAGGAGCTGATGTCGAATACATTTCGGAGGTACAAAGGTCGATGCCATGCACACTATAAGAAGTTTAGTACTACAATAGATGTGCTCCAAATCCATTCCAAGCAGTGCCACCAAATGAATGGGAGAAGGTTTGTGATATGTTTGAAGATCCTGCCTATTAGGTAATTTCGCTGTTATCTTTTTTTAATAGTATATGATAGATGTATTAAACATATAGATATAATTTTTCTTGTAGAAATTGAGTACTGTGAACAAAGCAAATAGATCAAACTTAAAGATACACCATCATGCGAGTCCTCGATCTTTTCATCGTTTGTCTAACAAAATGGTAAGTTATTCTACTCCCTGTTAAATATTAACATATAATACACTTTTATGATTTAAGTTCTAATATATATATTTTTTTTGCAGAAAGAAGAAAGTCCTGCTGACTATGATCTGACCCAATTGTATGCAAAATCACATAAAAATTGTGATGGTGTTTGGATTAGTCTCGAAGCAGAGGCAAATTATGTAAGTTTAAATTTCTTTAATTCCATTGTGATTATATATTTTTGTTACTTATATTAACTAGTATGTTTTTGTTTTTGTAGGACAAGATGATATCTCTCAAGGAAGCTGCTGCGGATCCATCTGATGCATCATCTGTCAACGATGCTCAGATCCTTTCTCAAGTTCTGGATATTTGAGGAGCTTAGGATGTTGCATTAAGCCATCCTCAACATCATCATCCTCTTCTCGAGCCAGATTAAGTGACAACAAGACTAAAGAACTAGAGGAAGCAACACTTGAGATAGAACGATTGAGATTCAAGGAAAAAGAGTTACTGACCAGATTAGATCAAACAGCAGATCTTGAGGCAAGATTAGAAAAGAACATGCAGAAGAGACTGGAGATGGAGGTACAAAAGGTTATGCTTCACTTTCAGTCAATTATGTCACAAAACTCTATACCACCACCATAATTGTAAAAATTAATTCTTACTTTCATTTTCTTTGTATTATTTTTTTTTCAAAATATTTAAATAATTGACGTTTGAATTACAATTTGTGTAATACTAGTATGGTATTTTTAATTAATTAAATTATGTTATGTATGATTAATACCGTTCGAATGGTAAATAACCAGTCCAACACGAGAAATGAAAATTTCTAATTCCATTTAAATAAAAACATAACCATTCGAACAACAAATAAGCCATTTGAACGTGTAATACAGTTTGAACGGACGTAATTTACATTCGAACAAAAGTCATTCGAATAAAAATTATTCGTTCGAACACTCATTTCTTTCGAATAGTATCAAATATTGTTATTTATTCGATTCAATTTCTTTTTGTTCGAATGGACAGGTCGGTTTGAACTGACAAATATTCCATTCGAATATATTTTGAGACAAAATTGGTTCGTCTAAAAAAAAATTTTCCGTTCGAACAATTTCAACTGGTTCCGCAAAATTTCATCCCTAAAAATGATTTTTGGAGACAAAATTTGTCTCCAAAAATATTTTGAGACAGCCTTTTAGAAATAAATTAGAAATGGAATTTTTTCATCTCTAATTTTTTTGAGACGAAATTAAATTTTTTAGACAAAATTTTTTATCTCAAAAAACTATTTCTCTTATAGTGACGCACACGTACATGAATGCCGCCAATTGGATGCATGATCACCAGAACTATATTTGTATATATAAATATATTTATATATATGCATGCTTATAACGCGGCCTCAGCGTCTGCGGCATGCATTTTCTTCTCTTCTGCTGCTTTTTCTTCCATGAATGGTGGTGCCGTACGTCTGATATTACTAGCAAGTAGTACTGAACCCATGCAGCTAGCTCGATCCTTCAATCCTTCTCCTCATGCATGTTAATTGGCTGCCTTGACTTTTTCTAATTAAAAGAGTAATTGTTAGCTAGCTAGATTAGTACGTACGTACTTCACCCTGTGCGCATGCGTGCGTATATGTGCGGAAGTAAGTCATGTAGATCAGCGAGCAGTATTTTCCATTTTCACATGAGTTAATCTGTCATTATACGCAGAATCAATATCATTAGTTGCAGAAGTAGCAGCGTCTTTAAATTATCCTAATTATTGGACACATATAGCGGCTTGCATGATCGGCATAAATAAAAAAGACGTCTACTTGGAACTGATCTGTACGTACTAATAATAATTAAGTAGTACAAAACTAATTATTAAATCTCATAGCCATACTATTTTTCCTCTAAATGATAAGATTATTACTTTATTATTATCCATCTATTACGTATTTTTTTATTTAATTTTTTAAAATTTTTTATTTTATTTAATAATTAAGAAAGTAAATATTAGTAAAATTATATATTTTTTTAATTTTTTTAGTGATTAAAGATAGTAAAAGAAAATGATAAAAAAATAAAAATAAAAACTTGAGATGCACTTGAATAATAGATGGATGGTAATCTAGTAATAACCCTATCACTACCGGCCCTTTCAAAAAAAGAACAAGTAGATTACTGTTCTAAGTGGAGGTGATTATTAATATTATTTTCAATTAACTTAATGGAAACATGGCGGAAAGAAAAGATTAAAAAAAGAAAAAAATCTATGAATGGCCGTAAATTAGTGAGTAAAGTGTAAAACAGGAGCATATATATATATATATACACATATATCCCCGGCCCATATATGACGTGATATTATAATATATTTTGTCTATTTTGAAGTAGAAGATGGTCAAATTAGCATACCAAAATAAGCAAAAACGAAGATGGGGCCATTAAAGAATAAGATTTTAAAACTAGATCGATTTTAATTAGGGCATATGCAGGATTAATATATATATATATATATAAAAGAGTAGAGAACTGGGTAATTAATTAATTAATTAATTAATGTGTACTGTAATAAAAGAGAGATCAAGAGAGACGTGCATGCGCATGCATGGGGCCCGGCCGAAGGAAGAACAAAGAACAAATGGCCCTAATTTTCTCTCGCATCACATGCAATCACTTGTACGTACACACAAACACAAAGACTAGCTAGCTAGCTAGCTTATAATTCATTTATATATATCAATAAATAAATAAATAAAAGCATTAGCATCTAGCAAGACGACGAGATTAATGGACAGTTCATTACGAGAGCCAACAATAATTGGTCCCTTAAATACAAAAACTTTGTTGCGTAGTTATTACCTTTCCAATTAATCTCGAGCTTTCACTGCTCATTACGAGGCCAGGGCCGTGGGGGCCCAAACGGTCATTGCACGGCCCTTAATTGCCTTGATTGCATGACTTTCGTCCTACGTACGTACAATATTTCACACCCAAGGCCAAGGAAGCTTTTGCTTTTACTTTTAGCTTTAGAGAGGAGTTGTGTAATTAGCCGTTTTGGGTCGATAAGTGAGGAGGAATGTAGTTTGGGATCTCATCTCAGGAGGGGACCGGAGGATAGGGAGTTTTTAAGCTGTGTTTAGATATTAAGCTAAGCTAAGCTCTTTATAAACAATAATAAGTTGAGTAGGTGAAGTAAATTATATGAAATCTATCTATAATGAGTTTAGATGTGTTTTGTTGGAAATATTTTCAAAATGATATATATAATATTTATTATTAATAATATTTTGTAGATTTATTTTTGGAAGTTATGAATTATTTTGAAAAAAGAGAAACTAAGGAAAGCGACATTTGTAAGATGGATTGAAGCAAAATTTTCTCTCACCATTTTCTGTTTTGCAGCCTCTTTGTACCAACAATCTTAAGACAATATTCGATTATTAATGGCAAATAGTTTGAGAGAGTTTGCTTCGAATTTTATAAAACTCGAACGTTTTGATGGAGCTAATTTTTGACTCTGGTAAAAGAAGATGCACTTCCTCCTGGCTAGTCTGAAAGTGGTTATGTTCTAACCACTCGTAGGCCCTCTGTAAATGTAGACGAGACAATCGCTCAAAGTTGGGCAATGATCAAATGGGAACAAGATGATTACATCTGCAAGGGACATTTGCAATGCAATGTCTGACACGCTGTTTGACGCATACCAAAACAAAGCAACCGCCAAGGATCTTTGAGACGCACTTGAGACTAAGTATCTTTTAGAAGATGATACAAGTAAGAAATTTTTGGCTACAAAAATTTTCAATTATACCATGGTAGGTTCTAGGCCTATTATTGAACAATTCAATGAGATTTTGCATATTCTTAATTCAACATAAGATGAAAATAGATGAATCCATATCAGTTTCATCCATTATTGATAAACTTCCACAATCATGGAAAAACTATAAAAGAAGTTTGAAACAAAGAACATAAGACATGTCTCTAGAAGAATTAGGCCAATATCTTTGTATAGAATAAGAGATTAGGCTTAGAGACATTAATGAAGAGTGTGACTCTTTGACTTCCAACATGCACATGGTAGAGGAAGGAAATACCTACAAACCTAGACAACCCAATGAATTCGGATATGAAAACCAAAAGAGAAAGAATAATTTTGGAAGAAAGCAAAGTCACTTCCAAAATGAAAATCAGAAGAATCTGGGAGTAAGTTGCTTCTATTGTGGCAAGCAAAGCCATTACAAAAGAGACTATCGTTTTCTTAAAAATGAAAGATGGGACTCTGGTTCTAGAGAGAATTACGAGGCCATAATCTCTGAGATTAACACTCTTGAAGGAGATAAATCTTGGTGGATTGACTCAGGAGCAACAAGGCATATTTGTAAAGACATGAGCCTATTCAAGAGGTACGAGCCAATGAAAGATGAACATGTTCTTTACATGGGGAATTCATCCATTGCCGTAGTTAGAGGCAAAGAGACTATAAAAATGGAGTTTACCTCCAAAAAGGTTCTTACTCTCAAAGATGTGTATCATGTACAAGAAGTTAGAAATAATCTTGTATCTGGTAGTTTTCTGAATAAGTATGGGTTTAAATTGATTTTTGAATTAGATAAATTTGTACTGACGATAATTTTGTGGGGAAATGATATCTAAATGAAGGCATGTTCAAACTCGATATTATTAATTAAATTAATATGTTACTTAATTTATATTATTTGTGGCATTGTTGTTTAGAACACATTATGAAAATGAATGCAAACAAATAAAAAATGTGACTTCTAAATATGATTTTTTCTATATATTGCTATGTATAGAATGCATTTAAAGGATCAAGTTAATTGAATGGTTGTACAAAGCATTTTATGATATTGAGTACAACGGATTTCCTTCAATTATAGAAAGAGGTTTCCTTCGGTTGTAGAAGGAATATAGATGCTAGTTGGGAATTGAGCATGATGATCACAAATCAACTAATGGATGAATATTTTCCTTTGGTGGAGGAGTAATCTCCTAAAATCAAAGAAGCAAGCATACATAACTTACTCAACCATGACGACTAAGTTTATAGCATTGGCTTCTTGAAGCAAAGAGGTAGAGTAGTTAAGAAATTATTGATAGAGATCTCGAATTTGACAAAAATCAATGACACCAATATCTTTGCATTGTGACATTGAGACTATATTGTCACGGGCCTAAGCCATATATATAATGGCAAATCTAGGCATATTAAGACAATTACTCACATATTGAGTAATTACAATTTATTTTATGAGATATTACCGGAGTTGGCATATTCATTAACTAAAGAACTTGCAAGAGATTTGATGTGAGACATCAAATGGATGGGTTTAAAGCCAAAACAATAAAATCACCAATAATGAAAACTCAACTCAACTCTTGAACATATCATGACTTGAGTTCAATGAGCAAAGTATATTATATGTTTGGGGTTTGCAAGCATTATGTTATCAAAATTAGTTTTTCAAACTAATTTACCATCTCAAGGTTTTAAGTACTTGGTACTGTAATGAAAATGAGAGGCTGAGCAATAAGCTCTTCATAGACTTATAACATGGTTGTGTTAAAGTGTTTAGTTATAGGACACTTTCGATAAGTCTACCTATATGAGTGTCGAAGGTGGTGCTGCCTCCTATGCGAATTAGGATTTGTCTCTAGAGCGCTCATGAAACCAGGATATAGACACAAGACCAATCCACATGTCGGCTTTTATGAACTACCCAAAGAGAAAAGAATTTATATGTGAGATATATCTGGCTAATAATATAGAATCACTAGTTTAAAATATGTCTACTATGTCATTCTGGTTAGTTTTGATGTATTTTCACTATGTGAAGGTTTAAGTCTAAAATACACCTTCATTTATGTATAAGTTTTTCTATTCTAACCAGGATATATTTTGAAAATGGTGGAGGATTGTTGGAAATATTTTCAAAATAATATATATAATATTTATTATTAATAATATTTTGAGAATTTATTTTTAGAAGTTATGAATTATTTTGGAAAAAGAGAAATTAAGGAAGCAACATTTGTAACGTGTTTTGAAGCAAATTTTTCTCTTACTATTTTCTGTTTTGCAATCCCTTTGTACTAACATGTTTGGATGTTAGAATGAGTTTAGTACTATTTATGAAAAATTGAAAAAAATTGTGAATCCTACGTATAAAAATGTATTAAGTTGAAAAAAGTTATGGATCACATGTGTAATAAGGTTTTGAGTTTTAGCCGTGCTACAGGGAAGCCTCCTGAGGCCCACGAAATGCACGAAATCACATGTGGATAAGTGGGGTTAAAATTGTAAAAACAAAAGCTCTGTCCTATGCATTCCCATAGTCATTATCCACCCAACGAAGCTTTCTAAATTGTTCTCTGCATTCCTGCTGCCTTCCTCCCCAACGAAAGTAGGAACAAGTGCCTTATTGAGAAAACACTAGTGGTTTTTATAGCCATGAAATTAGAAGAAATAGAGTATTGACATAAAGAGAGAAAAATCGTTTAAGAAAATAGAGTACTGGGCATGCACTACTATGAGAGCTTGTTCTGAGTGAATGCAAGGGTGAAGGACAAAATCGGAGTGACAAATGGATGGTGGAGGATTTAATGCATGCAGAACAGGTTGGTGGTGAGCATTATAAATTCTCTAACCTAAGTAAGTTCAAGAAATTGACATCGAAAGATACTTAGAAAATTGTAAAACATAAACTTTTTGGAAGAACTCGAAGACAGACTTTTTTGGGACTTTTGGAAGGACTTTGAAACTCAAAGGGAATGGCTAATCTCTCATATTCCTAGGGTTTCAAGAGCCCTTGCGCAATAAATGCTCATGTGTTTAATAGTGAATTTTGATCTACCTCGTAAAGATCTCCATATAAACCATCAACTTGTTTTCAATGGTTGCCGAAAATAATGAAAATCGCACGAGTCCCCTACATAACAACGGAATGCCTATCGCAACCATAATATTTTTGAAGTTTTGCCAATTTAGAGAAAATTCACAAAATGATAAAGAAAAACAAACAAAAAAACTTCAATCTATATCTTCATACATTGGCATTTTTTGGTAGCGAAGAAGACCCAACAAGTAAATGTGGAGAAGTTAAAATGCACAGAGAGGTTATGGAGCACCTCTTGGAGTGTTCTATCGAGCCATTTTTTTTTCTTGAATGGTTTTTGTTGAACAAATTTAAGCAACTCCCTCCTGCTTGGCCGTTGCGTTCTGCCATGAAAAAATGAAGAAAGAACGAAATGTCATAAGGAAAGAGAACGATGGAGGCTGGAGCAAGAAAGCCAAGGATTCAATTATATAAGGGCAATACGGACATTTAAATATTAATGACATGGAGGATGTGCGTTTCGTGCCCTCCTCCCGGCGTGCATTCTAGCATTTTTTTTTTTTTTATGAGATGAGTTTAGTAATTTGAGAGTTGGGTATTTGAATGTTAGACTCAGTTTAAAATTAGACTGAATTAAGTTGATATCAGTTGAGTCTTGCAACCAAACAAGGAGTAATTGCATGCGCAGAAAATTATTAGAATGGTGAAATGAGATGAGATTGGAGGGTTTATAATAATAAAAAAAGCCCATTTTGAGTAAATAGGCTCGAGTAGAAAATGGGCCTAACAAAAAAAGGCCCTTGGACAAACATACAAAGCCGGCGTATCAAAAGTCCTACCAAGTCAAAGATGTGCATGCAACCGCCCACGAGAAAATAGGGATCACATGCAGATATGTGACATTTTCAAACTCAGAGTACATCCCAAAAAACTTGAATCAATACGAAAAGATCTGGCATCAACTAAGGGCAATAACAGAATCTTATATATACCAGGTAACCCTCAATAAAGGGGGATTCTTTTCTTGGCTGAGTTCTGATTGAATTATTTTCGAAACTAAAAAACTAACTTAAGCATAAGAGTTTTCCCAGGCGAACCAGGCCAACTTCACTTGGGTCATTGCGCAGGTTTGCCGAACAGTCTGGAAATGAGACACATCCTTTACAGAGATAGTTTTAGATTAAAGTTAAAAATTAAACCACGCCGACCATGAAAGGGCGCGTAAGTCATCAGACCACGCCGATCCCTAAACACCAAAGACAAGCTAAAGCAGCTTGTGGTGCCAAGTATAGAAGGGCGCGTAGGTCATCAGACCACGCCAACCCCTAAACACTAAAGACAAGCCATAGCAGCTTGTGGTGCCAAGTATAAAAAGGCGCATAGGTCATCAGACCACGCCGACCCCTAAACACCAAAGACAAGCCAAAGCAGCTTATGGTGCCAAGTATAAAGGGCGCGTAGGTCATCAGACCACGCCGACCCCTAAACATCAAAGACAAGCCAAAGCAACTTTTGGTGCCAAGTATAAAAGGGCGCGTCAGTCATCAGACCACGCCGACCCCTAAATACTGGAGACTAGCTATAGCAACTTGAGGTGCCAAGTATGAAAGCTGGCAACTACCGTGTTAATAAAAGAGGAACACAACGAAGAAATTCCTACACAATCAAGAACAAGTCTAATGGAATGATAGAATTCAATATCGAGAAAAAGTGTAGTACATATACATTACACTATGAATTTTGATCCAAGGTGAAGAAAAATGGGGCGTACATCAAAGAAGGAATCAAAAAAAAAAAAAAAAGGTACATATACAAAAAAAAAAGGAATAACAGAGTTATGAAGCCTCGTCTGGGGGCAGCAGAGGGGGAATCCCTGCGAAGGCGTTGGGCATCTCGTTCCTCCCAAATCTGTTGACTCGACGGAGATTGCTCTCATCAGGAACAAATAAATCTTGGTCCAGGTTTACAAGGTATGTGGAGGGATTGGACAAGAGAAGGGACCTTAGCCTAAGAATACTGGAGCCGTAGTCGAAACCAAAAGCACGGCTCCTGACATCCGGCACAAAGGCTAATTGATCACGCAGGCGTCGAGCTTCAGCCCGAACCTCGACAAATTCTTCTTTCCTTCTGGATAGGCGTTTTTCCCAAGCCTCTATCTGCATCATAGCTTGCCTGAGCTCTTCAACCACACCTACGTGATTTTTCTTGTACTTCTCATGACACTCCCCAAGCTCCTGTAACTCCTCCTGTGCCAAGGAAAGATCCCGGGAAGTAAGGCAAGCCTTCTCCATAGCAGCAGCTAACTGTTGGGTTAGCTCTTGAACACGCCCCCGTGAAGATTTTAGCTCTTGGCGAGCTGAATCCCAGTCCTGGGTAAGGGCGAGAAGTTCAGACTGGAAAGCAAGCAGATCAACTTTGGATTTTCGCCGGACATCAGAGAGCTGGGACTTTGCTAAATCCTTCTCAGCTTTAAGAAATTGCAGGTCGTGGGGGTCCCGTTCCTTAACTGTTTGGGCAAGGAGGTCAAACTCTCGGAGACGACCGAGTTCTTCCTCTCGAATCTCCAAGTCGCCTTGGAGCAAGAGGGAATGACCCTCAGATTGTTCCAACTACGTCTCAAGCCCCTTCACCCTCTCTGACATGGCGTCCAGCTTCGCCTTATCCGCCTGCCAGTCCTTGGCAGCAAGCTCTGCGGCCTCGCATGCCTTTCGCCGTTCAAGGACTTCCCCTTCTAGACGAGCACGGTCTTTCACAATCCATGTCGCCAAATGATCAAACCCCTGCAAAGAAAAAAAGAGGACACACAGGTAAAAAACAATTAAAAAAAAAAAGAGAAAGAGAAGAAGGAAAACATGCTAAACAATACCTTGGAAAACCAATCTTTCAAATGATTGGTCATCTGAGTAACAACTTTAGTTTGGGTTTTGGCCTAAGAGGAAGAGGCCTCACCACTGGCTATACGATCGAAGTCCCCCAAGGGAACCAAAGCAAGGCCTAGATTCACCCCCTCCTCGGACTGACTGTCGAGGCAAATGACGGGGACAGGAGGTTGGGGGCGAGGTGAAGATTCGTCAACTGGGCAAGCAACTTCCGGCAGACCATCATCTCCTTCCGTTTTTAGAACGGAGTCAATCCCATCTTCCAGGGAAGAGGAGAAATGATAAGGGATAAAGGGCCCCTTGCCACTCCCTGCTGGCGTGGGAGTACATTCCCCAGAAATCACGACGGGCGTAGAAAAAGGGCCCAACAAAAAAAGGCCATTGGACAAACATACAAATCCGGTGTATCAAAAGCCCTACCAAGTCAAAGATGTGCATGCAACCACCTACGAGAAAATAGAGATCCCATGCAGATACGTGACCTTTTCAAACTCAGAGTACATCCCAAAAAACTCGGATCAATACGAAAAGATCTGGCATCAGTTAAGGGTAATAATAGAATCTTATATATACCAGGTAAACTTCAATAAAGGGAGATTCTTTTCTTGGCTGAGTTCTGATTGAATTATTTTGGAAACTAAAAAACTGACTTAAGTATCGGAGTTTCTCCAGGTGAACCAAACCAACTTCACCTGGGTCATTGCGCAGGTTTACCGAACAGTCTAGAAGTGAGACACGTCCTTTACAGAGATAGTTTTAGATTAAAGTTAAAAATTAAATAAAATATTATTAAAATATTATTTTTTAATGTTATTATTATTTGAGATTTAAAAAAATTATATTATTTATTATATTTTATGTAAAAATTATAATAATGAGATGATATAAAATAAAATCTATGAAATCATTTATATATCTAATTGGGTCCTGGCCTCCGTGTGCGTGTGTATTCGGTCCCTTAAGTCCTAAGGTAGGCACGTTCAATGGTTTGGAATGATTGACTCAGGCCCAGTTGGGACTTGGCAGGTCGTAGTTCGTACTCCTTAAAAAAAAATAAAAAGGGGTATGGACAGGATTCATACTGTCAATTTGAGGAAATAAGTGATTTGCGCGTCCTCATTATTCATACTTCAACAGTAGCGGCCCCCTCCGTCTGCCTCAACTAATATATTATATCTTTCTTTTTTTTCTATTTTTTTCTTTTCTTTTTTTAACAATCTGTTAAAATCTTACAAACAAAATTGAAAGCTTATATGTCTTAGAATCCGTTGAACCCTTTAAAAAAAAAAAAAAACCAAAACCCTAGCTAGCGAAATAAATCTTAATGGATAAAGATATTTTAGAGTTTCCTCTTTAAGAACTAAAATATGAAAAATAGATATATTAAGTATAAGCCACTAAATACAACATTTTATTATAATTTACATAAATCTCTCTAATAACATTAATTTCTCTTGTTGCCATATTTAGTATTACTTTCATATGATCCTAAATTTCTTAATTTTACTCAACTTCACGTTGTTGACTTTCAAGTGTGTAACGTAATGCTCAATTTAGATAGTGAAAATATTTTATTTTATCTCATCATTACAATTTTCTTAAATTTTTACATAAAATATAATAAATAATTCAACTTTTTCAAATCTTAAAATAATTATAATATTAAAAGATAATATTCTAATAGTATTTTATTCAATTTTTATATAAAATCATCTCATTTTATCTCACTATCCAAACCGTACCTAAATCTCTCGTGACCTTACTTATCGGTGATGAACGGCATGAATGATGTATTCCTCACATGCCAAATTCAGATTTCATTAAAATTTTTAGCATTTAACTATATTCAACACCTATCGTGCATTTGGAACCAAAACATGTAGGCTAAGTTAAAGAAAAAATATGTATGATACTTACGGTATAAGCAAGGTAATGTCCAAATACTTACGAAAAGCTTGGGAATATCATGTATGTGTTTTCACAATCAGGTGTGAATAGACAAATTAGGAGGAGACTTAAGAGAAGAAAGAAGGAAACATTCAAACATGGATCGAGTAGGGAATGGAACTTAAATATTGAGATTGAGAAAGGAGCTGTTTTTGTGGACCTGCTAGCTAGTTGCATGAGATTATCTTTTTTTTGTCTGTAAATAGACGAGAGTTTGATAAGGTAGGCCTTGCTATTCTGTTTCTAGCCAAAAAAAAAAAATAGTTGGCTCACAATATTTTACACTTATAAAAATAATCAATAAATAAATAAATAAGCAATAAGATTAAAAAGCGTGTAAGACAAAATAATTACTTTTATCAATAAAATGTTTTATGCAAATATCATTTTTAAAAAAAAAGAAAAATCTATTCATCATTATTTTTCTCATCATCTTCTCATCATCCTATTATGTGGTATTAGATAATAATTTCACAAATAAAATATAATAAATAATTTTTAATCATTTAATGACATATCATAAAATGATGAAATGATAATGAAAATTTAGATGATAAATAGTGTTATTATTATTTTTTTTTCTTTTTAGAATTTTTCTCCTACTGTGAGACTGATATACCAAACCAAGCAATTTACATTGACATATATAATATAGAGCACCACTGCCGTTTGTGCATCCAAGGTTTTTATTTATTTTTATATTTTTCTGTATGTATTTTTTTAATATATTTAAATATTTTAAAAAAATAAAAAAAATTCATAATACGATTAAAAAGTATTTATTTAATCATTAAATAAAAAAATATTAATGAAAAAATAAAAAATTACAGCGATAAAAATCATTGCTAAGAATAGTGTTACTCTATAATATATATTTAAGCACTCAAGTGTCTCTCCTTCCTTAACTCTCTTTCTTTGCGTCCTGCCTTTTCTAATTTTATTTTATTTTTTACTCGCCTCCGTCGGTCCAGCTCTGCTGCCCATCTGCGTCCACAAGGTTATCACTCTCCTTTGCTATTTTTCAGATTTTCTCTAACAAGATTTTGTCTTTTTAACTTCCAAGCCCAGTGCTCCCTCACTTTTACTACTAGTCTTTGTTCTCTCCAAGTCTTTGCCATTTCCATTGACATCTAAAAGTAAGGAGAAAGAAACCCCAACTCTACGACTATTCTTTTACCACTTTTATTCGGAAAAGCTCTGGATCCCTTACACACTCCCTGATAATCATCGCCCACCACGTCTATCTCGGCGATAATATCCGGATTTAGTCAAAATGCAGGCCGTTTGAAGACTCTGATACGGGTCGGTGGTGTTGCTGAGCCTTCCCTGTGATCTTGCCTAGAAATTTAATGATGATATTCTTGAAGATTCTTGGGTTTTATGCGTTTTCTTTTGGGCGATATATTATTTGTTCGGGTCTTTAATAGTTGTGCCATTGTGGATTTCTGCGCGCGCGCGACTTTGGGCTTTGCATGCCTTACTCGGCTTCGAGCAAACTATTGAAAGCAGGACATTTTGCCTTTGGTTTTTTTTTTGGATAGCTGAAACTTCGGCCAAGATTTAGGGTTTTTCTACTGGAACCCCTTCTTCGCAGTTCCTAAGGAGATCAGGTATTTAGTGCCTCTGCTGATAATATTGATACGGTTTCCTTTTGATTCTTGGTCCAAATATAGAAATTCTACAGTAGTAATTACTGGGGCTTTTATTTTGTTGACCGTTCAAACCTTGAAGAAGAAGATTTCTCTCTCGAGTTAATTTTTTTCTTTGCTTTAATTTCAATTCTTGTTCGGTTTATTATTTCGGATGGGAAAATGGCGAGGAATCAGGGTTTCAATTCCTTGGAGAAATGAAATAATGCTTAAAAGATTCCCCAAGTCTTGCAGAGTTTCTTTTACCAGGGTTCCAAAAGGGAAATAAAGATATTCTGTCTGAGCTGAGGGCAGAAGGGGTTACAACGGTTGAAACCTTCAAAGCTGCTTTATACCACCCCCTACCCTCCCTGAGAATATAACTCTCTTTTGGCACTCCCCTTATCCGCTGTTTCCATTTATTAGAGATAGACGTGCCTCCAATTATGCAATTTGAAGCTTCTTTGCACAAATTTGCATGTTTCCGTTATTATTCTATTGATCTGAGGGATTAAATATAGCTTTTGTTGTTGACCATTTGGGTACCCTCTGGGATTTTACAAGCTCGAATCGTCAGTTCATTGAGCTGAATCTGTCAAATATTCCAAAGCATCGATGGGGCTTCTTCTCCGGAGTCTCTCGATGATTATTCTACTGATGTGGTTCTTCTGCCTGCCGGCCCTGAGGGCTCAATTCACTAACGGGTCTTCCTTAAGCCGTGCTCGTGCTCTGGATGCACTGCTCCAAGACTATGCTTACAGGGCTTTTGTTGAATTAGTTCGTCCAAAGACTGGCATTCCCTATGATGGGGATGTTCCCTCGAATTTGACTGAGATCAAGATTGCAGCACTGAGGCTGAGGAGCGGTAGCCTATTTAGAAAAGGTGTTGATAATTACAAAGAGTTCCATATTCCCACTGGAGTTAGCGAGCAACCATATGTCAAGAGGCTTATTTTGGTCTACCAAAACTTGGGCGATTTGTCTGAAACGTATTACCAGTTATCTGGTTACAATTACTTAACTCCAGTGCTAGGTCTGCTTGCTTATAATGCTTCAAACTTGTCAGCTACAGATTTACCAGGATTGAACATTACAGCGACTGGAGATCCCATATCAATTAGATTTTCGGATGTGAAATCAGCCCCTGATGGGGCTGTAGCAAAATGTGTTCAGTTTGATTCGTCTGGTCAATACACTTTCAGCAACATGTCGTCTAATAATACGTGTTCAACAATTCACCAGGGTCATTTCTCTATTGTGGTCGAGTCTATTGCTCCACCACCAATCTCTCCTACACCAAGTGCTGAAGTTCCAAATGCAGGTCCAAGATCGGGTGGTGAAAGAAAGAAAAATGATTCAAAAGTTGGGATAATTGTTGGATCCGTGCTAGGTGGACTCGCACTGTTGATGTTACTGACATTCCTGGTTCTGTGGGTGCAGAAGTTCAAGCACCGGAAGAAAGTGCAACAGATGGAGAGGGCTGCAGATGTTGGAGAAGCCTTGCATATGACCACGGTTGGGTATACGAAAGCCCCTGCTGCAACAGTGACTCGAACACAACCAGTCCTCGAGACTGAATATGCACCGTGACTCCCACAGAGTGTACAAGTCTCCGCTCTCATCCAAATACCATTCATATTCAAGTTCAATTCCTGTATTCAGTAATTCTTCCAAATCACACCTATTTTTGTGGTGTCTCATTTCCCTTTTTCGTTTCTTGGTAGACTGTTGGTTTTAGTGTGGTTAATATAGGATTTTTGTGTAATCAGTCTCAAAGCCGTCAATGGTTTTATGATTCATTGTGGTGTGTAGTAGCCCAAAGTGATTTTAAATGTGATGAATTTAGTCGTCCAAATTGACAAGGAATAAAATTTCTAATGGCAAATTTCTTTTTGGTGTTGTTTCTAATGGCAAGTTTCTTTTCCCAGTTGTTTACTTGTGCTTCCTGGTAACTAAAGCATATCACTTTTGGTGCATGCATATAGTTTGAGCGAGGATTGAAATGGTGTAAACTGCATATGCATGAAGTACTAGAAGAAGAAAGCCAAAAGTCATCACAATAATACATCCAATATCCAATGATAATAATTGTGAATGGTGATAACATGTCATGTCCTATAAAAAGAAAACAGGTCGTTAGTGCATGAACACTTTTGTTTTGGGCATAATGCTTAATTGGCGTGGCATGGTTGTAGACAAGTAGTCTCAATTAACAAAGTTTTTTTTTTAAGATCAAACCCTACACATTGCTCCCTCCTCCCTCCTCTGGTCTGGCGGCCACCCCATCCATGAAAGTGACTGGAGCAGTTAACGGCAATTAAAAAAATCACTAGCTTTGGTTTTTTTTTTCCCCTTGTTTCTTTAAGCAATTGGAGGGAGGCTTATGCGATGGTTCTCTTCCAGACTATCCAAAGATTCCACATGCAGGGCCGAAGAGGCTAAAAACAAAAACGACTACACGAGTCCGTGAAGAAGCTCTTTTTATATCTCACCTACTGCAGCTGCTGCTTCTTTTTTTGTTTTTTTTTTTTTTTTTCACACTATATTATGATACTATCTATCTATCTATCTGTCATTGAGAATTATAATAATGAGTCCAAAACCTTATATCTGATGATGAAGCAACTGAAAGTTTCTAATCCCACCTTTCTTCTCATCCTCCAGACAGCTGCGAAATCACATTATTACTGACTGATTTATCAACATCCTGATAATTACTATAAATAAAATTAGTAAAAACGTAACAAGATTTATGTCTTCTCTTAGCATCCTACGACAAACTCTTACCTTTATAAAAGCAGAACAAAATGGGATTGACATGAATGAAAAGGTTTGTATGACGGCCGACAACCAGAAGGCCTTCTTCCTTCAAGCAAGCTGGCTCTCTCTGACTCTCCGGGCATCTCATTGGTCGGGGGCACCTTTTGTTTCGTGTTGGTGAACTTTCATCACCTTTTTAATGTCCTCAATTATTTCATTGCTTCCCCTTCTGAATAAGTCCAGCCATACTGATCTGATTTCCTTGTCTTTTTTCCCCCTTCTTGCGGAGGGAATATTCTTTCTACTTACAAACATATATCTAGGAAATTAGGAATGATGGCAGCAGGATTAACGTTGTAATTAATTATACATAAAATATTATCCCTTTTTTTGGGGGGGGATTTTCAAATAATGAGTTAATTTTGTAGGAATTAATTTAAAACACTTTATTATTTATAACTATATATTTTAAATTAATATATAGAAGAACACTGGATAAAGTTTCTGTTTTCGTCATGTAACACGTGCATAAATGCATGAATATTGGTAGTTTTTAAATGGTGATCTTTAAAAGAGAGTCCAATTAAATGCTGAAGAGAAGGGGCTGTGGGCCTTGATCGGCATCAGCAACAACACAACTGCTGTAGCATAACAGTATAACCATTAACCAGTGCCAATATCCAGTCAGCCGGATTATCATGTCGGTCAGTAGTTGTTATTTACAAAGATATAGACAGTATACACATCGCTATTGCTCTAAAAACACATGTTAATTTACCAAACAACAAGGTTCCGATTCCCAGGATCATCTACCAAATACATAGTTCTTAAGATTCTATTGGAGTAAGCCCCTCGATATTCCGAGGCATGACAGAAACAGATTAGGTTACATGGCACCTCATAATCAACAAAACTCTTGCAGCCCAAATTCAAAGAGTCAACACAAGAACCTGACGAAGAGATGGTCTTTTTTCCTAAAAGATTCCAAGCTAATGCAACTTCACATACAGAAAAAGAAATATGGAAAAGCAAAAACAAAACAAAAAAACTAAAACAAGACCACAGTTTCTCTTGAGGCTCTTAAGCATTGCTGGCAGTTCATTCCAGCTTCCAGAGTTCCTGCATTTATGGTAAATAACACAACTTCTCCTCCATGAATATACTAACACAGAAACAAACGCGCATGTACATGGCAGGATGAGAAGAATTTAAACTATCCTTTTAAAATAGAACCCCCATGGAAACCGAAAGCATACAAGTGCATGCACACATGTAAAACAACGAAGGCAGATGTAAGGGTCGGGCTGGAAGTATACTATATTAGCCTATGAGTTGATATAATAGACACACAAGGAGCAGTTCTTTTTTTTTTTTTTGGGGGGGGGGGGGTTTAAGAAATTAAAACCTCCTGTGGTAAGTTTTTCAGTGTCTTAAACATGACAAAACAAAACCTCTAGTTGACTTACATAAGAACTTGGCGTGGTTGAGCTGAACCTTCCAACTCAACAAGAAGCAGCATCACAATCACAGCAGTTAAGCTTGATTGACTTACATTTATGTCATTAAACCATTTTAGAGATGAACATACTGAGTTAATTTTACTTCTAGAAATCCAAAAGCAGTCGAAAAAGCTATACAAATAACTTAGTGTCGTAGTTTAAGATCTTGGCTGTAAACAATGCATGTATTAGATGAAAACCCAAAAGGTTATAATAATTTCCATCCTCATAAAAAAAGTTGAAAAAAAATACAACCCGAAAGATTGCAAACAACACAATTAGTTTTTTTTTTTTTTGCAAACAACACAAGTATTAGATGAAACCCAAAAAGTTATAATAACTCCCATTTTCATAAAGAAATAAAACCAAAATACAATCTGAAAGCCATTGTTAAAGGTCTAAGAAAACTGAAGACCCAACCCCCTCCCAGCCCCAAAAGAAAAGGCAAAGAAAAAGAAACTGTTATTGTCCCACATTGGTTAGGAGTCAAATGGTATGTGTGCATATAAGCTTGGGGGCACCTCCACCTAGCAAGCCGGTTTTCTAGGATGTGAATCCTTGGGCCATATATGGATACATAACAAATGGTATCAGAGCCAGGTTGTGGGCTCCCATGCTGCCTCGCCTAACGGACTGGGCTTGCAGAGTGGCCGGCTATGGATCTAGTGGGACGGGCCATGTTGCCCTAGCCTGGTGAAAGCTTCCCATAGTGCTTGACCAACGAGGGCTTTGGTCTTGAACTTGAAGGGTGGAGGTATGTTATGGCAAGCCGTTTTTCTAGAATGTGAATCATGCATTCTGTTAATTACATGTGAACAAGCATAAATTAATCATTCAGCAATCTCATATATAAAAAAAAAAAAAAAAAACTGAAGTTTACACAGAAATAGCTCATTGCAATTTCAGAAACCAGCTTGAATCGGATCATGCAATGCCGCGGTGCCTTACAATTAGTCCAACCGACTCCAGCTTGATAGAATCGATGTATCAAGTTATTAAACTATATACATTATGAAATTCCAACTTGTATGGGTTGCATTATCCTTAATGTTTAGAGTCATTGGTCGTCCATAGATTTGTCAAAATCTGTTTAATCACCCTTTTGGGTTGGGCACAGATTCATATTCAACTATTATGCATCATATCATTTCCACAATGAGACAAGCAGAGATCCTAACTTCATAAATCACTCATCTTATTTTGAGGGGAGACATGACAATCACAACAAAAAAATCTTTAAGGAAATATGCAGACACAACACACACATTTGGACATGTAACTGAAATGCTGCGAAATGCAAAATGTCTATTGTCCGGTTAAATCTCGGACTCAAGAGACCTTGCAAACACAATGTCTTTTTCGGTTAAATCCTGGGCTCGTGTAATGCATCGACGTCACACGGTTCTTTTGATGACAAGGAACTCCAGAGGCGAGGAACTTCAGAGACTATGCAAATGCAACATGTATTTTACCCGGTTAAATCTGAAATTGAAACGATACCCTAAATGATTAAAAAAAAAAAAAAATTGACTGGAGACAAATAGATAAATAAAGAAAGATCACAAAGTAAAAAAAAAAAACCTTATTTTTTCCTTTTTATTGTTAATAATGAGCAGCAGCAGAGGGCTTCTTGTCCCTCCGTTCCGTAGCCACATCCCACACGTCGTTGCTGATATGATTCGTCTGAAAGAAAAAAAAGAATCAGTATGGTAATTATTAGGAATAACGTCAGTCGGAGAAATAATGAATGATTTCAAGGGTGATTGATAAGAAATAATCTACAAGTGAAAAAACAAAAAAGAAGATACCCGGTCATGAACGGCTTTGTGCATGTAATACTGAGCACTACCCATAACACAGCATTCCTGCTGTGATTCCCAGAGGTAGCGCTGCTTCCCACCAAACCCACGCCATCTCGAGTCGAGTCTCGGATGATCTCTCTCTCTCTCTCTCTCTCTCTCCCCCCGTTTTTTTCCCGCTGCTGCTCACAGGCTTGGAAAGGAAGGAGTTGATTGGTTGGTTGGTTATCTGCCACGAGTCCTCAGCCCGGCTCCGAGAGTGTGGGCCTTGGGCTTCTCTAAGAAATGTAATAGAGACAGACAGAGACAAAAAGTAGGCTGGCTGGCACCATAGCCTCCATTAATTAATTTAAGGTTGTGTTTGTAATTGATTTTCATAGTAATGGTATCAAAAGCTATTTTTAAGTTATTTTGGGATGAATGTGTATTCCATGAGCTTTTACCTTTTCGATTTCACAAGTAAAACTTAAACGCCATTTATAAACAGTCGAAAGTCCCCGTGACCAATTTGGTGTGAGTGGTAGGTATTTGTATCACTCCCTTTATTAAATGCCTAATGTTGGTGACAATATGGTTAATCTTTGTCCTCTCTCAGCCCAACTGGTCATCGTTCATTCAGGCCCCCACCGGTCTTGACTTTCGTCTACCAAAACATATTTGCATGCGTCTCAAATAAATAAATAAATCTATATATATGATTTAGATATAGACATCAAATATAAATTATATAAAATCACGACAGACAATAATCAATATTATTCATTCTTATATATTTATATATATATATTTTTTTAAGCAAGCAGACTGCCATTCCATTTAAATTAAAGCCAAATACATCAGAGTTGATACAGTACGAGCATAATTATACAAATAAAGGAATAGATCTTTGCTACTATGAAAAGACAACATAGAAGTGGGAAGTTGAATTAAATGGATATTGCTGAAGGCTTGCGTTGCCGCTGCCCATTGCGCCAGATCGTACGCACATCGATTCACAGATCGATGTAATTTCTCAACTTTTCTATATTTAAAGGATTGGAGAAGAAATCTGATGTCGTTGATGGTGGGAGTCATGATCCAATCTTGAACAGTAGAAGGGTTAGATATTGCTTCAATGGTATTGCTTGAATCCCCTTCAAGTAGAATTTTTTAAAAACCTAGTCTTTTTGTTTCGGTAACTACCATCAAGGCTGCCTTTGCTTCACCTATGTTTGAGCTCACACTGTTGATGAAATCAGTGATTGCAAAAATGGCTTCTCTTGAATTATTCCAACAAATTGCTACTATTATAGACCCTTAATCTCTTACTGCCACATCAAATCTGATTAGGTGATAGCCAATTGGATGGCTGGTTTCCATCTTTAAAGGTTGATCAACTTCTGCCCAAGTAGTTAAATGTTGTTTGAATATGGAGAGAACCGAGTCGATGAAGGACAAGGGGGAGGAAGATATATGATTGTAAACTTTTTTATTTCTGAGAAACTAGAGGCAATCCATAGCCATAGTGGTAAAAAGTTGGAAAGGGTGCTAATCAGCCTCTAGAATTTTTAGAACAACAGAAGGGTTTAGAATGCTTTTGAGCTAAACAGAAAAAGGCTGTCTAGTAAAAGAAGTGATGTCAATCGGCCAATTGGAGTGCCTTCACAAGACTCTTGAGTAAATGCAATTGAAAAAAAGATGAGAAATATCTTCAATTTCAGTGTTACACAAGGGGCACAAAATTTGGTCATCTTCAAGATGGATAACATTTTTTATTTTTGCTTTGGTGGGAAGGATGTTGTGGCTTAATTTCTAGAGAAATAGTTTCAATCTGTCTTGCATTTTCAATTTCCACAGATTCTTCCAATTAAAAGGCTGATTGTTGGCATTGGAATCGTTGTTTGCATTGACAAGGGCAGCATAGGTTGATTTAACCGAGAAAATCCCAGAGGAATGATGAGTCCAAATGATCCTATCTTGAATGTTGTGAAAATTGTGATTGGCCAGATGGATTTTTTGAATTTCTCTAGAGGCATGATTAGTGAATAGGGCACTAAGGAGGAGAACATTCCACCTTCTGGGTTCTTTAAGAGTGAGTTCGAAGATAGACATGTAAAAATCAAGATTAAGAGTATTGGTAGGGTTTGGATCCGGGATGAAGTTGGGAATGGTGGGGACCCAAGGGTCAATCCAAACTTTAGTAGAGATTCCATTGTTGATTTGTAAACAAACGCTAGAACACAAGAAATCTCTTTGTTTGAGTAGGCTTTTCCAGAAGCGAGAATCAGAGGCTTTAGGGGTAACTTCCAAGAAAGATTGAGAACCCAAGTATTTTTTTGTAATGACATCCTTCCAAAGACTTGTAAACCCATTGAGGAGAGTCCAAGCATGTTTAGTGAGCAGAGCAGAGCCCTATTGAAGGAAGACATATTCCCTCTACCAAGACCACCCATAGATTTAGGAGTGCAAATGGATTTCTAAGATTTCGAAGTGAATTTCTTATTATTACTATCATCGAAACCCTACCAGAATTTACGGAAAAAGGGAATCCGGATTCTTCGTAATAGCTTTAGGAATGAGGGTGGATGACATAACATAAGAGGGGATAGAACTAGCAACAGTTCTAATGAGGACGGTCTTTGCCGCTTGAGAGAGAATTCTTGATTTCTAGCCTTGAAGTTTGTTCTGAACTTTTTCTATTAAGTTCATAAGAAAATTTTCCTATCAGCTCCATTGGAGAGAGGTAACCCAAGATATTTAGAATTGGGAGGAGAGGTCCGGAAGTTGAAGTATCTTTTGACCGCATTAATGGAATCAATGGTAGTGTTTTTGCTGAAATGAAGAAAGGATTTGCTTTCTTTGATGCTTTGGCCAGAACATTGACTGTAGACCATCAGGTAATCAAAGAATTTTTGCGCGTTGAGGGTAATCGTAGATCCAAAAAGGAACAGGTCATCCACAAAAATAAGGTGAGTAATAATAGGTCCACCTCTAGAAAGCTTGATACCCTGAAGACAATTGGATTGATCTGCTTGAATGATGAGTCTAGATAAGACCTTAGTACCTAAAATGAAGAGGAAGGGAGATAGTGAATCCCCTTGGCGAAGACCTCTAGATGGATGGAAATAACCATGAGAAGAACCATTGATGATGATAGAGTAGGTAACCATGGTGATGTACTCTTGAATCCAATTGATCCATTGTTGTCTGAAACCCGCAAGGATATCGAGAAGAAAAGACCATTCCATAGAATTGAAGGCTTTAGCCATGTCAATCTTAATGGCCATATGACTAACTCTACCCTTTCTTTTTTTCATGGAATGAAAAATTTCTTGAACCATTATGGTATTATCTTGGATGAGTCGCCCAAGTAAGAAAGCAGATTGGAATGGGGAGATGATGTTAGGAAGGATGATTTTAGGCCTATCAGCGAGAATTTTTGCTATAATTTTATAGTAGACATTCGACAGGCTTATGGGTATGAATTGATTGACGACGTTGGGATTGCTAGAATTTGGGATTAGAAGGATATTAGTATGATTGAGTTTTTTTAGCAATTTCCCATGGATAAAGAAGCTTTTCACTGCGGCAATCAAGTCCAATTTAATGACTTCCCAGAACGTTTTGTAAAAGAGGTCTGTAAAGCCATCCGGGTCGGGAGTTTTTTAACAATGGATGCAATTTCCTTTTTATCAGAAATTTTACAAAGAAAGTCATTATCTTGATCAAATATCTTCCTGGGGAATAGATATGCAATATCAATAGGACAGGTAGGATAGGAGGAAGAGAAGATTGCTTGGAAATGTTCTTGAATCTTGGAGGAGATTGTGTTATGGTCAGAGGTCCAATTGTTCCTGCCTAACTTGATGCAATCAATGTTATTTCTTCTTCGCCTTATAGAAGTGGAAGTATGGAAGAATTTAGTGTTGAGATCTGATGAGGTAAGCCAAGTAATTCTAGATTTTTGTTTCCAAAGGAATTCCTCTCTAAGAAGCAATTCATTGACATTTTCTATAAGATTCGCTTATAATGAATTTGAAGAGGAGTGAATATCTTGGTCTTGGAGAGATGAGAGTTCGCTCTTCAAGATTTTAAGATTAGTTTGAATGTGACCAAATGTTTTTTTATTCCAATCGTTGAGGGCTCTCTTAGTGGATTTTAATTTCCTAGAAAGGATGAAAGAATGAGTCCCAGAGAAGTTAGAATTCCAAGCATCTTTGATAATCTTAAATATAGAGGGATCACGGAGTCATAATTCTTCAAATTTGAACGATTTGGGATGACATTTCTTATCAGTGGTATCTAAGAGAATGGGAGCGTGATAGAAAGTTATCCTCGTAAGAGTAGTTAAAGTGGCTTGAGGAAACAGATCAATCCAAAGGATGTTAGCTATTCCTCTATCCAATCTCTCCTTAATCAAATGAGGACCAGCCCTATTATTAGTCCAAGTATATTTAGGCCCAAAAAAGCCAAGATCCACTAAACCAAATTTATTCATGAGAAAATTGAGGCCCCTTTAGAATTTAAGCTTTGGGCAAAGAACTTACCCCCGATTTTTTTAGATTGGTAGATAATGGAATTAAAATCTCCTAGAGCTAGAGTTAGACCCGGAAATGAGGTAATAATGCCAGATAGAAGTTTCCAAAAGGTTTGCTTGTTTCTTATGATGCTGGGCAATATACCAAATTAAGAAGCCAGGGAAAATGACACGGGTCGGAATACATCAAAACAAAAATAATATTACTAGAGTTATGAACAACTTCAAGATCGACACTCAGTCGATAAAGTAGCAAAAGACCCCCCCCCATTTACTAGTGGGGGGAGAGTACACAAAAGATGCAAATCCTAACATATTCACAATACGAACACAGTCATTAGTAGGTAATAAACATTTTGAAATGAAAATTATATCAGGGTTATGAACCCTAATATTTGCCCTTAAGGAACGAATCGCACGAGACCGGGCAATGCCTCAGTAGTTCCACGCAAGTAGCTTCATGGTGCAGTTGGTGGCAGTGAAGACTCTGCCATGTCAGTCATTGGATTTATAGGGAATAGATTCATGGTTTGAGATTGAACCTTGTTGCCCGTGGCCTTCAAATTCTGACTTTGGTATGTGCATATCGGATTGACGATAGGTTCCTCTTCTGAAGCTTTCTTGGAAGATGCTTTTCTTTGGTCGTTGGGTTGCTCTGTTTCTAGGAGAATTCGAATCCAGGTTGGTTGATCCATCCATGTCTTTGTGTTCATTAGCTTTCTCTTCAATGAAAGTTGGTATTGCAGTATCTATAAGGCATTTTTTGAAGGGGTGAAGCAAGTGGCTCGTCTCTATTGATGCGTTTTTCCTCTTCTTCGTAGTGTTGGATTGGCTAGGAAATGGGATTTGGGGTTCAGCTACAGGGGAAGTCATTTCTGGTAGGGTTTGAGACAGGGTAGGAATTTTGATTGGGGATGAGAGGATTTGAGGGTCGGGAGTGGAAAGGTCCGATTGGTGAAAATGGGAGAAGATGTTAGTTGGGTTGAGTTGGATTGTATTGATGGCAAAACAAGCCTTGCTTGATGGGCTGACTAAAAGAGAAATATTATGGCAAGGGTTCTGGAGTTCGGATGGGCCTTTTTTATCTTTAAGTTGGGAAAGGAAAGGTTTTATGAGGGAAGAGATTGCATTGGGTTCGATTGCGAGAAGTCCAGATGATTCATTATAGGGAGTGTGTGTGGCAAGCCTCGGGGGGTTGAGAGGTAACTTTAGAGAAGCTTTGGGTAAGGTGTTCAAACCCGGATAAATGTTATTTAAAAGTGGGAGGGACACATGTATGGATGAGGGGTCATCAGTGGACAACTTTGTCGGGGAATCAAAGTTCAAACTGTTGAGTATAGGATTTTGGCTGGTAACCTTAAATGAATCTGACATTGATGTCTGGAAGGAAGGGACACTGTCGCATGATGACGTACCAGGGCCTTTGCACAATGGATTCGAATGAACAGTGTTACCCTTTAGGGTTTTTGCTTCAACGCTTGAGCTTGCTGAAAAAAGGTTCTTGATGCAAAAAGTTTTCCTCTGACCTTCATCAGTGTTAATCATGATCTTTTTACCTTTCTCAAGATGATGTACTTTGTTGATTTTTTTTATAAGAGGATCGTCATGGTGCAGTGAAATTTCTGGCTCTCTGATACGCACTAGCGGGAGGGAAGGTGGATAAAGCCCATTTAGTCTGAAAGGTTTAAAGACTGAAAACTATGTTGATCTCTTTGACGAATGGATAGTCAATCTTCTAGTTATTATTTGAATATTCGTTAAATAAAAAAAATGACCAATATTAACTATGAGTGTATGAACTATTGTTTTAAATACCGTACCGGTCACTGGTCCAGTATATATATTACATATATTTCGTACCGGCTTATACCAGTCTATATTTCGGCCCATACCGACTAATATTTCAGCTTTTAATTTTTTTTTTCATTTTTTTAAACTAGAAAGCTCATTTTTTGACCTCCAATTCTGATTAGTTTATTTATAATATATATATATGTATTTATATATAATTTATTTATATATCGACTATTCCAAAACGGTACACGAAACGGTATCGGTATCGAAATATTTCGTTCTAGTGCCTTGATCGGTACAACATCCAATACGGTATTCAAAGTATTGGTATAACCTTCATTGCTTGTTTTTATTCAAAACATTGGTACAACCTTTATTCCAAGCCATAGCAGAACTAGTGGTGAAACAGAGATCGATTTTACTCATTTTTGAACATGGGCTGTCTGTAGGTCTGGCTATGGCTTGAACTCAGTATTTGGAATTTGAACAGGTGCATGATCTTAATTCGGAGCTGCTGCATCTGCATGGTTGACGTTTTAGACATGGTTTCACGATTCTGGAATAGTCATGTCTCGTCGGTACCATGGCATGCAAGCTAATACATCAGCATCTTATATAAATATATATATATATATATATGGAGTTACTTCATTTGTAAAGAATGGGGCTGCGGGCAAAGAGAGTGGGTGATCATGGTTGATTGTGTATTGGAAAATGTTGGAGTGAAATCAAATAGATTTTCAGGTCTCTGTACGAATTGCATTGCCTTCCAGTTCCAGTCATCTAATTTTCTAGAATTTTTTTTTTTTTTACTTTCTTATTGCATTCACTGTTTGATCTGGGAAGAATCAAGTAATGGCAAGCTTGATGCTCGAGCGAGCACATCGGTAATGGCATGTGAAGTTGCTTGGAAAAAACAAAATGGCGCTCGCTAATTTCCAAATAAGGAGGCAGAGCCGAATGAAAATAGCAGAAAAATAAAGCAGAACGAGGAAGACAAGAAAAACGACGCTGTCGTACTCACTCGTAAGTAAGAAATGTACGTAATGTTATGTAGAGGTTGAGGTTGAGAAAATACAATCAGACTGGACTGTCCAGCTAATACCGCGTTGGCAAAAAACATCATTTCCCATTGGGAGGCTGCTGCCTCTTCCTCTACTACGCTTGTGCGGGAGGGGACCCCCCCCCAACCCCTTAACACAACCTTCATTTCTTGCATGCCCGACACATGTCTTTAGCCGCTACATACTCTCCCGACTCCCTTTCTTCGCAAATGCAATGGCATGTATGAGGATGGTACATAAAATAATGTTATAGTCGTGTAATTCCTAAGTGTCGAATAATTATTTTAAAAAATAAGAGTTTATTATTTAACAATTAAATTTTTTAATATGAATTTCGTATTTATTATTATTTTTTTAAAAAGATTACACGTATTCACACACTTCACAATTCTAAATATTATTTCTTTAAAATATATCCCGCACAGTAAATCTCAATTCCACCTCAGCGGTAAATTAATTAAAAAAACAAAAAACAAAGGCGAAAACCTCTCACAGTTGACAGTCCTCACTCCTAACTCTCGGTATTTCCTCGCTCGCTCGGCCACTGTAATAATTTTGCTGCAGATTCTTTGTCCTTAAGTTTAAGTTCTGGCTTCCGCCGAGAAAGATCCCACTTGTTTCCACCCTCAGTTCCCACTGCCGGCAGCTCTTTTCAATCATGAGTTCTGTTTTTTACATATAGGCAAGTAAATATATTAAATAATTTATTTTAATTATAAAAAGGTTGGTTAATGCGATAGATTTATACATAAAAAATAGAATTTGTTTTACAAAACTCTAAGGCAAAGGTTGAATATTAAAAAGAGAAAATTAGTGGAACGGAAAAGAAGAAAATAATTAAAGGTTTTGCTTCCCTTTCTGCAAATTTGACAGAGCTGTCGACCCATTTATTTTCTGCTTCTTTCTCTCTCTTTTCTTCCCTTATTACAGACTCCCTTTATTGATGGTGCTTTGTCTCCCCCTTTTTCTTCTGCAACAAGAACAACTAAACCCTTTTTTCAATCTCATTCCTTTGTTTGTTCGAATTCTCTCTAAAATATAAGCGAAAAAGCCATGTCAGGTCTGTACAATCCCAACTTCTCACCCGCAAGGGCTGCTTCACCACAGATTAGAAGCA